>BSBK01006958.1:220000-767500 GCA_027943335.1 Chamaecyparis obtusa
AGATGATTTAGAGGGAGTAGTCCCCTGCACGCCTATGGGTGTTATCCATGTCGGAGACATCAAGGCATACATTTACTATAAGAAGGAACCAGTAGGATTGGACAAACTAAGGGTGCACATGGAAACCATGCTAAAACTAGACAAAACCTTCTTGGATGAATATGTGAAGTGGAATGATCATCCTATAATGGATTATGCTACGACATATGAGTTCTACAAGATATAATGGATTAAAATACTTCTGAGAAGAATTCATGATGACCTATTTTGGATAGGTGATGTGCCAATAAGAATCACTAGTGACCTAATATATGAGATGATAGGCCTATCTAAGACTAGCATCATCCTTCCTATGGGCAAGGATGTCAGGGAAATTATTGATCAAACATGTAAGTCAAGGAGTGACAGGCGCGGGATGAAAATTGAGCCTATTGAGCAAGCTGACATCAAATTGATGTCCATGATACTTGGATACAAGTTTCATAACACTAGTAGGGTGAATAGTGTGTTTACAGGCACAATTCTAGCAGCCATTAGAATTGTGAAGGAAGATGGAGAGTTCAATCTATGTGAGATCTTGTGCACATAGTTGATTGATAATATCAAGGCAATCAAGCATGACAAGACCAAGATATTCAAGTTTGTGTCTTTGATCATCTACATGTACCTTCATATAGTTGGGAAAGTATCAGATTCATATTTGGACAAGTCCATTCCCACCATGAGACAAATATCCCTCAAGGCATCTACTGAAAGTACATTGAGAGATTACATAACATTGGAGTTGAAAACATTCAGGGCTAAGATGCAGGTGAGGTATAGGATACCAGAGAAAATAGTGGAAAAGTACCAGGATACTATTTGCTTCATGGTTGAAATAGACACAACTTGTATGGAAGTTGTTGAGCCAAGAACAAAGTGGATCCATCCACTTGGATATGAAGTTGAGGAACCTATCTTGGAAGCCTATGCACAAGTATTAGTTTCAGCACCTAAGGACCTTAATGAGCCTAGGTGGGGTACTTATGAGGAGAGGATAGGGGAAATTGATGCATTTTTTAACAACACAACAACTAAGAGGAAAGCCTCTAAGATTACATCTGAGATACTAAGAATTCATGGAGTAACACTAGAAGACCTAGATAAAGCAAGGGAAGAAAAGATTGCTTTGTAAATTGAGAGGGAATCCACAATGGAAGCTAACTCTGATGATCCCAAGATGAAGAAGGTAAAGATTGAGAAGACTAATGATCCAAAGGATAAACAAGGGAAAATTGATGATATTAGTCCTACGCCCACTATTACAATTGATGTTGAGTCCACAGATGCATCTCCTAAGATGTCCAAGAGGAGAAAAAAACCACAAGTCACCCTTCAACTAGAGACACAAGAAGAAGATTGAAAAATGTGCAACCTCTAGAAGTAGAATTTCTACCTAGTCTTCAATGTTTAAGGACTAGAGTAGTAGAAGAAGGAAGGCTAGATCAGATAGCCAAGTTTTATGAAAAATATCATGAAATTGATAAGTCAAAGATTCATGAGATGCTAATCAAACACATGATAAAATTCAAGAAGACAGTTCTTGAATTGAAGACAGCTATCCTAGATAAGGTATGGGAGATTTTGGATACCTTGAAGAGACAAGCCATTGAAGAAGACTTCAGAATCAGAGAACAAACATTGGATTACAATCTCCCAATATGTTCTACTAAATAAAAAACACTGGTACTAAATTTGGTGAAGCCGCAATTAAGGACAAAGATGAGAACACTACACATTATGAAAAAAGACTATGAGTTGATAATAAAGGAAATAGAGAAGGCCTTTGAGAAGGTATTCTTAGAGTAGCACATGAAACCTCCATCTGCACCCATCACTCAAGCACCTAGTGAGAAAGACAAAGTAGCAAAGACAACTAGTATACCATTTACAGGTCTTCAAGATTTAGTGCCTACACTAGTAACACCTACAAAGGTAGTAAAGTCTACACCCATGATAGAAAAAGATGATACAATCTTCATTGAAAATGTGGAGATTGCAATTGTGGCCATAGAAAATGACTTGGATAAGTTTGAGGAAGCTTTTGTGAGTACATAAGAAGCTAAAATTTTATGCAACAACTCACCTCCCACACATCAAGAAGCTTATTGAAGATATAACAGATGAGAAAGAAGAAGAGGTAAAAGGAAGTGAACAATAGGATGAAACATTAGTTGAACTAGTCAAGGTAAAATAAGAAGTGATTGATAGCACTCCCATCACTCCCTCAGCAGCATTGTTGTCAAGTTTGACACCTAACACATCTAGTTTGGACTCATGGAGAGAAGAAGACCCAATTAAGTTGAGCATCTTAGCTATGGAGAAGGCAAAGGAGAAATAAGTAATGATAAATCCTCTCCTTGTGGAACTAGTGAACATACTAAATAGTTTGTTTCCTATGGACAAGAAAGTGTCCAAGGTACATTCTGTTGATGATGTAAGTATAGTCATTTCATAGTTTAAGAGAAATTTTTCTAGCCTTGAAGAATCTACATCCCTAGTTGTAGAAGAAAAGTACCTAAAGAATAGGATGAGTGAATTAATGAGAAACTTTGCACTTGACCTAAGCTCACTCAAGGCTTGTCAAGCATCTCTAAAGGAGTTTGTAGAAAAAGGAAGGAAAATCATTGCAGAATGTATGGATCAGGATAAGCTTACTGATGACCATTTCAAGAAAATAAAAGAGGTAGAAGCTATGATTGAGTAAGTCAAAAATTCATTGAAAGAAACATCCACAAATGTAAACATGTGTAATAATGTATACCAAGGGCAAATAGAAAATATTGAGAAGGAAGAAAAAGAAATGTCAAAGATCAAGGCAAGACAAACATAGCCCAGGAATTCTCTTGCACCTTCATTAGACATTCTCAATCAGAACATCAAGGACATAGATGCCACAATAGTAACATATGATCATGGTCCTAGCACTGACTTGGAGAAGATGGAAATGCTTTAGTATGCTTAATGTTCCCATCTACAGATTGTAAATTCCTTGATCACATTTTGGAAGAAGGAGATACAAAACCTAAAGACAACATATTTGGATTTTTTCCCTCAATAAGTATATGTAGATAAATTTTTTGAAACACCTTTGTCATTAATATAAAAGGGGTAGTTATGTATAGAATATGGATCATAATATGTATAGGGAGATATAAGTATAAGTGTACAGAAGACAAAACAAATTTGTATTAGGGACAATTAGTAACTTGGCCATATTCCTTTGTTGCCATTAATGACAAAGGGGGAGATTGTTGGAAAGTTGACTATACTGATGTATATGACCAGATATAGTGTTATCATTATGGAAACAAAGTCATATAGAAGTTTGGAGTCAATGCACTTGATAAGAAGATCAAAAATCAACTAAGTGTTGAAGACTGGATAGTATACAGAGTACCAGAGACTTAGAGCATTAGTGCACATGTGTATGATCATGTTTTTGTATGCACCCTAGAAGTTAAGATGGTTATAATATATTCATGCCTAGTCTATGACCACATAATCAGATATGCAAGTATGAGGGAGATACATGCAGTTGAAGTTACATGGCCAGGGTGTGCCAGAGAAGAATAGAGCATGCGGCTGACTGTTAGAATTTTGAGTTGTGATCATATTATAATGATGTAAAGGCTATGCACCTATTTTAATTTGGTTTTTGACATGTATATATATTTTTTTATAATCACGCTTGAGCCAATTCAATTGGAAGAGTTGTATGTAATAGGTTTAAGGGCCAACCTAGTTGTTTATTTTGTATGCACATATAAATATGAGATACATCCATTGTAATAGATATGAAAGTTGATGGAGAGTTGTGATGAGTAGAGAAGAAGTGTGCAAAGACAATATAAGATGTATTAGAGCTTTATAAGAGGTCAAAGCATCAGTGCATCAAAGGAAATGATCTGAGAAGCAGTGTCAAAGTAACAGTTCATCCAGCAGATATAGTGTGTATCTGAGATTAGAAGGTTGTAGCCTTCACCACTTGAGCAGTGAGCTCTAGGAAAGTGCATCCACTCCCCTAATAGGGAATATTTTAAAAGAATCCTAATAGGGTCTGACCCTTGACAAGGTCTACTATACTAAATATATTGTAAAGCAACTCTTAACAGGGTTAAGGATCTTCTAGCAAGGATCATAATACACTAGTGAAGAATATTAGTTGGTGTCAATTCCCACCAGGGTTTTTACCTATTTGGGTTTCCCCATAAATATATTGGTGTTGTGTTGATTTCATGTTTCATGTTTATGTGGATGTTCATTCCAGTACTTAAGCATTTAAGTTCAGTTTAAAGATTAAGGAAAAAGATAAAATATAGTGAACACTGATTCACTCCCCCTCTTAGTGTTCCCATTCCTGACATTTTCTTACTTGTCCAAGTAACAAGTCTTTCACCAAAGAAAAATGCTCCTTCGGTGGTACTCTTTCTATCATCCACATTTTCAGTCCAATCAGTGTCAGTGCAGACTCTAAGTTCAAAATTTCCATCCTTAGGATACCATAATCCATAGTCCTTAGTTTTCTTCAAGTATCTTAAGATTCTTTTTGTAGCAATCATGTGTGACTCCCTAGGATTTGCAAAAAATCTAGGAGCTATCCCCACAGCATGTGTAATGTCAAGTCTACTATGCACTACATACATTAACTTACCAATCATACATTGGCACAATGTCTGGTTTACCTCTGTAGTTTCATCATCTTTAGTCAGTTTGTAGCTTGTGACCATCGGTGTTCTGACTAGTTTAGCATCTTCCATGCCAAATGTTCTTAGTACTTCCTTTATATACTTCGATTGTGTGATGAATATTCCATCATTCTGTTGAATAACCTGCATTCCTAGAAAGAACTTAATCTCTCCAAACATAGACATTTTGAATTATTTTCTCATCTCATCAGAAAATGATTTACATATGTGATCTTTTCCTGCAAAAATAATATCATCCAAAAATATCTTAGCAATCAAAATAGTGTCATCAGACTCACCTTTCATATGCATATTGTTGTTCTCACCAGTTCTAAAAAAACCAATACTTAACAAATAAGTATGCAACCTTTCATACCAGGCTCTTACTACTTTCTTTAAACCATATAAATCTTTATGTAGTCTACATACCATATCTTTCTTGTCTGGATCAACAAACCCTTATGGTTGTTCTATGTAGACCTGCTCTTCTAGTATCCCATTCGAAAATGTATACTTAACGTCCATTTGATAAAATTTAAATTTCTTATGTGCTACATAGGCCAGTAACATTCAAACACCTTCTATTCTAGCAATAGGTGCAAAGGTCTCACCATAATCAATTCCTTCCTCTTGTGCATACCCCTTGCAAACTAGTTTGGCTTTATTCCTTGTAACCTCTCCATTTTCATTCAGCTTGTTTTGGAAGATCCACTTAGTACCAATAATGTTCTTATCCTTAGGTCTAGGTACTAAGGTCCATGTCTTATTTTTCTCTATCTATTCTATTTCTTCATTCATTGCATTTATCCATTCTTCATTCTCCAATGCAACTTTAACATTTTTCGGTTCAAATTCACAAACTAAGCATGTACCTTGTCTTGTTTTACTTCTTGTTTGCATGCCAGCTTTCTTGTCACCAATGATTTGGTTCTCAGGATGATGTCTTCTAACAAATATTGTCAGTACTTGATCTCTTCTTTTTTGTTCATTATGTTTAGGTTCATTTTCTTGCTCGGTAGCTCCTTCCTAATCATCGATTTCTCTTTCCTATTTGTTGGTTTTGTTTTCTTGATGCCCAGTTGACACAGTCTGTGGCTTCGGTAGGTACTCTAGATGTTCAAATATGTAAGTGAATCTACCATAGTCTTTTGGTTCCCTAGTGCTTTCTTCACCATTCTTAGTATCAAACTCATCAACCCTAACATTCTTACTTTCAATCATTTTATTTGTAACTTTATTTAGACATTTATATGCTTTACTTTTAGTGGAATATCCAAGAAATATCCCTTCATCACCTTTTGAGTCAAAATTTCCATTTCTTTCATCTTTCAAAATAAAACATTTACTACCAAAAATTATGAAATAATTTACAATAGGTTTATGACCAAACCATAACTCATAGGGTGTTTTGTTTGTGTCCTTCTTCAGTTGTACTCAGTTCAAAACATAAACAACTTTGTTGATTGCTTCTCTCCGGTATGTCTGAGCCACACTCTTTTCTATGAGTGTCCTTGCACAATCAAAAATTGATGTGTTCCTCCTTTCAACAATCCCATTTTGCTGAGGTGTCCTCAGTGCAGAAAAATGTCTTTTAATACCATGCTCATTACAATAGTTAGTAAATTCATCAGAAATAAATTCACCCCCTTTGTCAGATCTTAAGCATTTCAGTTCCTTCCCAATTTCTTTCTCTACTTTTTCTTTATACTATTTAAACATTTTAAATGCCTCTAATTTTTGTTTTAAGAACATTACAATCATTGATCTAGTAAAATCATCAACAAACAAAATGAAATATCTATCTCCATAGTAGCTTTGTGTTCTCATAGGACCACATAGGTTGGTGTGAACTAGCTCCAAAATTTTCTTTGTTGAATAATCTTTGCTCTTAAAACTAGATCTTGTCATCTTACCTTTCTGACATTGATGACACATTACATGAGTCAACTTTGCTAGGCTAGGTAGACCTCTAACCTTTTTATTCTTACTTATCTTGATCATGTTATCAAAGTTTACATGACATAACCTTTTATGCCATAACCATGCATCCTCATCTTTCATCATTAAACAAGAAGACCAATCATTATCAAGATAAAAACAAGTTACCCTTCATTTGTGCTCTTGTTTGAACAAGTTTTCTACCATCATCAAATATCTTTACCTTCTTGTTCTTAAAAGCAACTCGGTGACCAGAATTGTTCACTTGTGCCACACTTATAAAATTATAATTTAGTCCTTCTACCCAATAAGTTTTATCACATCTTATTTTGTCATTTATCAATAAAGATCCTTTTAATCTAGCCATACATGGTGTATCATTACCCATCTTTACAAATCCTCCATTATATTTCTCTAGGTAATCAAATTTTTCTTCATTGCCAGTCATGTGATATGTACAACCACTGTCAATGATCCATGTATCATTTTTACTAACCTTAGAGATAAGTGATGTCTCTACATACCTTTCTTCTTCCTCAGAGTCATCCTTCGTCGCAACAAATACTACTTCTACATCATCATCTGTATCAGAATCAAATTCATTTTCTTCAGCAATGTAACATACCTTCTTTCCTTTATCATTGTTGTCTTGGTTATCTCTATGGTAGTGTTGGTAACTTATGTTGCCTCTTCTTCCATAGCTTCCTTCACTAGATCGGTCTTTGTTTCTATCATCTTCTTTTCTATTTGGACATCTAGCAGCAATATGACCAACTTCTTTGTAGTTCAAACATGATAAAGGAAATTTACCTCTATATCTACCTTTTCATTTAGGTAATCTTCTTGCCACAAGAGCTTCAAGATCATCAAGCTCGTCATCAGTATTTCTATCACTATCATCCTTATTATTTCTACTACTAGACTTACCGATCTTCAGAGAAGACATAAAAGAATATTCAACAAATAGTACAACACTATTATCACAGTTGTTTAGTTCAAATATTGTTAGCTTACCAATCAGATTATCAAGTGTGAGAGTAGTGTTAGGTGCTGACCTCATTTCAGGTATTGTAGAAATTATGATTGCATAAACAAGCAATAGAGTCCTTAGAATTTTTCTTACCACAGTATCTTCATCAATGACACCATCAGATGCTCTAATAACATTGAATACCTTCTTGATTCAGTTTGTATACTGCACTATATTTTCTCCTTCTTTCATTTTCATATCATCAATTCTTCCTCTTAAACTTTCTGCTCTAGCTCTCTTGACATGTGCATCACCACTCTAAACTTGAGCAAGTTTATCCCACATATCCTTAGCAGTAAGGAAATCTTTGATATCTTCAAATTTGGCATCTAATAGAGTAGTAGCAATATCCATCATAGTAATATTATGCTCATGTCTATCTCTTAGTTGATCAAGAGTCAAAGGTCCAGTAGTAGGTGCAATGTAGCCATTCTCTAATAGAGTGAGGGCAGAATTCCCAATTTTAGATATATGCAGTTTCATTCAGCTTTTCCATATTGTGAAGTTTTCCTTGTTCAGCTTTGGCACATCCCTCTTATACATGTTGTGATCTTTATGTTGAAGTCCTTAAAACTTTGTTTCAAGCAACCACTATGCTTTGATGCCAATTGTTAGAATAACTAAGAGGGGGTGAATTAGTTATCCTCAGTCCCAAATACAAAATGTAAAACTTCAAAACAATTTTAGTTTATTTTACAACTCAGTAAACAATTATACTAAACTGTCTGTGATTTTACCAATTACTAGTTAATTGCTCATAGTGATTATCAACCAAATTAGATATGTAATATAAAAAGTATGACAATCAAACAATCACCACAATAAACACATAACACAAGAGATTTAACATGGAAACCCTGTAAAGTGAAAAACCACCTGGGACCGGTAACCCAAAATATTTTCACTCTTCTGAAGTGAGCTCGGTGAAGAGCCAACCCTATAAAAGGTTACAAAACACACTATAAGGTGTGACCTTGTTAGAGGATTTAACTCTAATAGTTATCATCCAACCAGCACTCACTATGGGGTTGACAAGATAACAATGTACATTCTATGAATGACATATAAGACTTTCAAGTCTACTCGGTTAAGAGATTTTATCTGATTAAAATGGTTAAATTGTAACAATAGGTGATTTTATTACAATAAAACTTCTATTGCAGATGTTCAAATCTATATTATGCTCATTCAAATCCTCTGATCAATATATCAATTCTATTTCAATAATATTAAGTGACTTACTATCTCTTGGTTATAGCTTTTTGACACTTGGTAATCTCTACAGTTTGGTTCTCCTTAACCAATTTGATCAGGAAAACATGAAGCAATGTTCACACAATATCTCTGTAGTCTCCTTTTGGCATTTTTTACTATGAAACCCTAGTCTCTCAAATAGACAAGTAAACCATTTTCTTTTCATCCATCATATTTTGTCGCTTAATCTCCTTCATTGATTTTGTCGCTTAAACCTTCCTCAGCAGTTGTGTTAGTAACACATTTTGATTCCATCCGTTAGATCTTCTCCAAATTTTGTTAGTTGTTGATCTTGTAACAAACTTTATCTTCAACATTGATAATGAGGTACCTTCTAGCTCATCAATTTATATCAGCTAAACTAATCATTTAGTTCTTTTGTCCATACTTAGTTAACAAAGAAATGTGTCGGTGAACACAAGCTCGGTTGATATTATCACTTGGTATACACTACACTAGCTCAGTGTATACTAGAATGCTTCATTAACCGACCACACTACTTTTTAACATTTTGCTTCTATCTCCATAATAGCTTAATGAAACATAATTAAGTCAATAATATGAAGTCATAGACTCATCGATAAGTTACCAAGAGTATTCCTTGTCCTCATCTGTCATATCAATCTTCCTCAATGTAGATATCTCTTTTCTTCACCTTTATCTTCTCTTCTCTACATATGTTTTGATATTTTCAACTACCATGATAAGTACTGTCAAAACTAGTTGACATCAATGACAACATAAAACTGATTCAATTATCTTACATTACAATTCAATGCTCGGTAATCTCTAATCACTTGAAGTTCTTCCATCATGTTCTCAATCAGTTGTAGTTCATCAACTTAGTGACTTGATCACTTATCATTTCTTCCTACTTGAGATCTTCTCTTAACCACCCAAGTTCTTGAACCTTAAGTATATGCTCAGAAAAAGAATCTGGCTCGGTTAAGGCTACTTGTGCACTGAATTGGATTTCGATATCTAGTTGTTTAATTTTCTCACTGATCTCAATAGTGAAGGTCTCCACAATGAAAAGCTTAATCAATATCTAACAAATTAATTAAGTAATAGATTGTATGTCTGTTATTACCTCAAATAATTTCACCTTGTTTATTGCCACTTCCTGGCTGATTTTCTCTACAAGTTTGTCCTGAATCTTTGACTCTGCCCTTTCTTCAATTCTTTTCTTAGTTTCAATGTTAGGGGAATTGATTTCTTCTTCAAGGGTAGCAATTTGGTCCATTATAGTTGTGTCCTCATTAATCTATACCTCTGGTATGACCTGTTGTAAGATGTCTCTTACATTTTCCAATATCTCCTTGCTCTTGAATTCCATTCTTAGCTTTTCTTGTGTTGCTTTCCTTGTACACAACTCGCCATATTTTTTGTGTTCTTTGGGGCTTAGGTTCCTCAGGTCACAATTAGCTATAAAAATGATTTCATCTAGTGTGACTGACCCTTTTCCTTTGCTCTTCTTGTTCTTCTTTTTTGGCTCTTGGGGTGAGCTTTTCACTAATTGTACTATTGCTTTTTCCTCAACATTTTGTGTGTCTAGCCCAATTGACAATGTTTCTTCCTTCTCTAGCTCCTTGGTAACTAGTGTGTTAGTTTACTGAGATGAAACCTTTGATGTTTTGTTAGGTGGGGTAGCCTCGGTTGCTTTGGAGTCATCTTGGCCCTTTGTATCCACCTCTATTGCCTCTTTTCCTTTAGGCTTATTTGATTCTACCACTATGCCAGCTTCTTGTTCCCCTGATGTATCCATTGGTTGCTCAGGGTCTGAGCCTTTAGGTTGCTCCTTAGTTACAATTTCAACTACTTCCATTAGGATAGGAAGTTCACCGGGTAATGATGTGATTGCAGGCTTGGTAAAA
This sequence comes from Chamaecyparis obtusa, assembly GCA_027943335.1. Classification (NCBI taxonomy): domain Eukaryota; kingdom Viridiplantae; phylum Streptophyta; class Pinopsida; order Cupressales; family Cupressaceae; genus Chamaecyparis; species Chamaecyparis obtusa. Next base: position 230,824 of record BSBK01006958.1, read on the forward strand.
ATACCTTCTTCTTGTGTTGTGCCTCTGGCAATGTTCACATTCTCATCATCATCTCTATCATCAGGATCACCATTTATGTTTTCCTCAATGACTACATCTAATGCATTATTGTCTATAATTTGGATCTCAACCTGATCTGGTGCATCTTGTGAAATGTTTAAGTCTTCAATGGAAACTTTGGTATCAGGTACCTCGGTATCTGATATATCTACTTTTTCTTGGTTCAGTTCCAAGTCTACATCTTCAATATGTATGCCTTTACCTTTTGATTTATGTCTCTTCTTAGACAAGTTGAGAAATGCCATCATTTCAACTTTCTCTCGACCTACAACTATTGACATCCAGATGAGTTGACTTGACTCATCTATATCTACTAGATTCTCATCTAGTATCTGTAGTGCCCAACTTTTTACTCTGAATCTCCTATAGTATGTTATCATGTAGTCCTCAATCTTAGTGATAGATAAATTAGGAACTGCCAAAATTAGGGATTGTTCCCTCATTTCCTTCTTAGTTTCTAAGGCATAGGACCATTTCTGATTTATTCTTTCCTCTAATGCCTTAGGTAATTGCTTGGAAAATTCAAGTGGAACTTCCTTAAACTTAATCATCATCTGGATGATTGCCTCTTCTATTATTTTTTGATCCTCGGTTGACATGTGCTCAAACCAACTAAGTTCATGATCAATGAGTTCACCATTCTCAGTGATATCCTCAGCAACTTCATCAATTGATCTATCTTTATTGCTGACCACTTTAAATTGATTGTTATCATTTTCTTCATCTTCTAAATCTTCCTTACCTCATATCAGATTTCTTCTTTTCCTCAATGCCTCTATAGTATCTTTTGTTCCTCTCTTTGTATACTATTTTGTAGGCAATGATACCTTTGGTTTAGTAAACTTTAAAAATCCCTTTTTCAATGGTGGTGAAGCTGCATTTTCTAACCTTGTTCATGCCCTTGATTGCACCTCTAACTACCTCTTCTTTGGAGTTGGTGAAGGAAAAATCAGTGTAGAATCTATCACTTTACTAGACTCAATTTCCTCACTGTCATGTGGTTTATTAGTTAACATTAACTGACCTTCGGTTGCAACTTCAACCAGTGAACCATCAGATGATCTAGAATCATCTCCAAACTTCTCAAATAAATTTTTTGGTGTAGGAGCACCCTTCTAAGGGCTCCCACCATCTATTTTTGTTGTGTTGAACTTCTTCAATGAATCTTGTAAGTAGAAATAAGAGTTTTAATGCTGACTTGTGTGTGAAGGCCTAGTGGAGGTCTTGGTTTTGTAAGTGTGTTCTTCTCACTTTGTTGTATAGTGACTCAGGGCAAGTTGTTATCCTGAGGTCTCTTTTATTCTAGAGTTGTCAAAGTCTTAGAATAGGGATTAGGAGATTTTTATACAATAGAGTCATGGAAAATACCTTGGTATGGTCTTAGGAGTTTGGATGAGCAAAAAGTTGCTCGAGCAAGAAAAATTTCTCTAAAAGTTGCTAGCAACTTTTCCTATTAAAGAGCTAAACCTTACCAAGATGGTTAAAAAAACCCTAACTCAACTCTACTCCCATGGTAAAGACTATATCTGACATTTGAAACCCTAATTCAAGGGTTGGATATCATTTTGTACAGTTCTGTATGAAAAGACCAGTCTAAACTAAGAAATTATGTGTGACAGTCACTGTTATTTGATATGTTTTGAAGAAAATAGAAGGAAGTTTGAGAATTCTTTGCATGGTGTATTGTTTATAGTGTTTTTTTTTTTTCATTTCTATGAGTTTGGTGTAGTTCTTTCAAGTTTAGGTGTGTTTTTTGTTCATCTCTTTACATTTTCTAGTTCTTTGCCAGTTTGGAGAGACATGTAGATCTAGGGCTGTAACTTTTGTTTCCACTGTGGCCACACCATGGAACTTTGGAATATAAAAGTATAGACCCTAACTTGTAAAAATATGCAAGTAGGGCCCAATTTGGGAGGTGCAAACAATTGTTTAAGCAAGCCCTAGGCAAGTTTAGCAGAGCCCAGCTAGGAGTGGTCAGCAAACAAAGAGCTCTAGTAGACAGAGGAGTGGGTTTCAAGACTATCCCTTTGGAGGGAGTCAAGTGGCATGTATGAAGGCCAAATGGTGTGAAGGAGAGAGCTTGAACAATCTAGGTGTGATGTTGTTGGGGAGAAGTTAACTCTGTGACCTTGAGAAGCCTAAAAGCCCTAAAAACCCTCATTCTTAGTAGAAGCACTGTACAAATAGATGGAGGGCCCAAGACCCCAAAAATATTTGAGGGTTAGAAATTTTTAGTGAAGTTCCTTTTGAACAGGAATTTTGATTTAGTGCAGGAAAGTGGTGAAAAGTCCTAGAAAGTCAAAGGGAGGCCTAATTGGGCACTTCCTTGTGGACCTATTTTGGGAAGGAAGTATGAAATCAGGTGATAACCCAACCTCACTAATGCCTTGAAGATGTTTCAAATGTCCCAAAAAAACCTTGGAACTCATCAAATTCATTGTTAGAGTTTGGGAAGGTAACTGAACCCTAAAAGAACCTTATAAGCCTATGTAAGGGATGGTGCTAGGAAGCAATGCTTGATAGGATGCAAGTTGAGAAAGCTATACTTGATGGTTAGGTTAGGGTAGGTTAGGGGATCTTTTGATGAGAACAAAATCCTATAGACCTTCATAGGTGTTAGGAGAACACCAGGATCCATAATCCCTTATAGCTCAATACCACCGCAAGTACTAAAATCATACATCATAATGTAATCCCTAACCCTAAGCCAATATAACAATGCTTATGTCGGTCAACATGTTAACCCTAAAATACTTGACAAGTCAACCTAGGAAAAGGCTTGTCGAGTCAACCTAGGAAAATGTTTGACATGTCAACTCAAAAAAGCTTGACAAGTGAACCCCACGATGAATGAAAAATGTACAGTACTTTCTTGGATAGTACTTTCCCAATCGGTCACCACAAGCTAACAATCTCCCACTTGGGGACTGATTAGACTCCACACCAAACAACAATCTCCCACTTGGAGACTGATCTTGTAGCTAAACTGCTACCCTGTGAGGCTCCCACTAGATCCAACCACCCTAGACCCAACTGTCCCTTTATTTTGTTCAGTCTAGAAGTCCAACTGAAGCTGAACATGAGTTCAACTTCTCCCATGTTACTACCTTTGTAAACATATTTACGGGATTATCATCAGTATGAATCTTTTCCAGCCTTAACTTCCCATCATCCAAAACTGAGCGAATGAAATGATACCGCAACTGTATGTGTTTTGTCTTTGAGTGCAAAGCAGAATTCTTTGCAAGATGAATGGCACTTTGGCTATCTATATGTAGAAAATTATCCTTTTGTGGATGTCCCAATTCTTCCATGAAAAATTGAAGCCATATCATCTCCTTGGCTGCCTCTATAGCAGCAACATACTCTGCCTCTGTAGTGGATAAAGAAACCACCTTTTGTAGTCGAGAAATCCAACTCACTACTATCCCACCAATAGTAAATATATAACCTATAGTACTCCTCCTGCTATCTATATCTCCTGTCAAATCTGAGTCAACATAGCCTTGTACAGTAATAGTAGAACCCCCAAAGTGTAAACACTTACTGGATGTACCTCTCAAATATCTGAGAATCCATTTGACTGCATTCCAATGCTCAATACTAGGGTTACTCATATATCGGCTAACGACTCCCACTATGTGTGCAATATCTGGCCTAGTACATACCATAGCATACATTAAGCTCCCTACAGCTAAAGCATAAGGTACCTTAGACATTTTAGTCTCTTCTTCTAGTGTCTTGGGACACATATCCTTAGTCAATTTCAAATGACCAGGCAAAGGTGTGCTGACAACTTTGGCATTTTCCATAGAGAAACGTTGTAACACCTTCTCAATATAATCAGCCTGAGATAGAGACAATTTCCTATTTTTCCTATCTCTACAAATTTTCATACCAAAGATTTGTTTTGCTGCCCCTAAATTCTTCATAGCAAAAGATTTTGCTAACTGTTGTTTCAACCCCTGAATATGATCCATGTTAGACCCAGCTACAAGCATATCATCAACATATAAACATAAAATAATGTAGCTATCATCATCCAACCTCTTAAAATAAACACAATGGTCAGAATGACACCGACTATATCCATGCTCATTCATAAAAGTGTCAAATTTAATATACCATTGTCGAGGTGCTTGCTTCAAGCCATATAAACTTTTCTGCAATCTGCACACCAAATTCTCCTTACCCTTGACCTCAAATCCTTGTGGCTGAACCATATATATTTCTTCATCCAAATCACCATGAAGAAAAGTTGTTTTAACATCAAGCTACTCTAAATGCAAATCTTTAGTAGCCACAATACTTAAAATAGTATAGATAGAAGTCATTTTAACAATAGGAGAAAATATCTCATCAAAATCAATACCATGTTTCTGTGCAAATCCTTTTACGACTAATCTGGCTTTAAATCTTTTATTACCTCCATCCTCTTCTTTTATCCTATAAACCCATTTATTCTGCAAAGCCATTTTACCTACAGGTAACTTACATAAATCCCATGTTTGATTTTTCAGCAAAGAGTCCATTTCATCTGTCATTGCAGACTCCCACTGAAGCTTTGTATCCACCTACACAGCTTCATTATAACATTTAGGTTCACCAGCATCTGTTAACAAAATAGAATACAAAGATGGATAAAATCTTTCTGGAGGTCTACTTAGCCTTTTTGACCATCTAACATTCACTGGTGTGTGTGGTATTTGTTGTTGTTGTTGTTGCGGAGCATAAGGAACTACTGGAACATGAACTTGTGGAGTATCATCCAGTACTACATAATCATTTTCTTTCTTCTCATGCTACAGCAATAGATCTTTGTACAATACTTTCTCATTGAATATGACATCCCTGCTTCTTACAATTTTATGATTTTCAAAATCCCAAAGCCTATAACCAAATTCATCAATGTCATATCCAATAAATACACATTTCTTTGACTTAGCTTCCAACTTGGTTCTATTTTCAGAATCTATAAGTGCAAAAGCTTCACAACAAAGGTTTTGAGAAAAGAATAACTCACCTTCTTACCACTCCATGCTTCCTCTAGAATACCATAGTCCAAAGGAGTAGAGGGGCCTCTATTGATTAAATAAATAGCAGTCTTCACAGCCTCTACCCACATATTTTTGGGTAGCCTAGCATGCAACCTCATACTCCTTGCATGCTCCATTATTGTCTTGTTCATGCGTTCAGCCACTCCATTTTCTTGTGGAGTCCTTGGTATAGTTTTCCACCTACGAATACCATTAGAGGAACAATATTCTTCAAATTCTATGCTGCAATATTCACCACCATTATCAGATATGAGACATTTTAACTTTTTACCAGTCTCATTCTCAACCAAGCATTTCCATTTCATAAAAGTTTGAAATACATCAGATTTCTATCTAAGGAAATAAATCCATAATTTTCTTGTTGCATCATCTATAAATGTAACATAATACAAAGAGCCGCCAAGGGAAGATACCTAAGCTGGTCCCCATACATTTGTATGCACAAGCTCCAATCTCTCATTTTTCTTTTCCTTCCCATTCTTCACAAAACTAACTCTCTTTTGTTTTCCATAAACACAACTTTCACAAAAATCCATATTGACACATTTTAGACAAGGTAAAACTTTCTTTGAATGAAGGAATTTCATACCTTTTTCACTCATGTGCCTGAGCCTGTTGTGCCACAGTGCTGTGTCAGAATCTACAGCAACGGTCTGATGTTCTTCCTGCTTAACTGCAGCCACTATTCCTGAACATTCATTTTCTTCTGAAACAATTAAAGTAGAAGGAATAGTATGACCTATACAAAGATATAAGGCACCTACTTTCACACCTTTTGCTACTACTAAGGAACCTTTTGAAACCTTCCAATTTCTATCATTAAAAGTAACTGTGCAACCCTCATCACCCAGTTGCCCTACTGAAATTAAATTTCTACTCAGCCTTGGAACATGTCTTACCTCTTGTAGTAGCCAATGATTCCCATTCTACAACTTAATCTTGATTTTTCCTTTTCCAACAATTTGACAGGGTTCATTATCTCCCAAATAAACTAGCCCAAAATCCCCTTGGACATAATCAACAAAATATCCTCTATGGGGTGTAGCATGAAATGAAGCCCCCAAATCTAACACCCATGAATCATCAACATTTTCTAAAGACAAAAGAAAAGCATCCTCTTTGGATTTGTTACTTACCACATTTGCCTCCTTGTTTCCATCATTTTTATCTCCTTGATCTTTCTTCTGAGACCAACAATCTTTCTTCTTATGTCCTAGTTTTCCACAGCACCAGCAATCATTTGGCCCTTTGGATTTAGACCTCTTTCCCTTTGATTTGCCTCTTGATTTCCCATGATTTTTAGAGTTGTTTCCTCTATCTCTTGTTCTGCCTCTACTTTCTACATTCAATACACTACCCGATGTGGATGCCCCTGAGCTTTTCCTATGAATTTCCTCACTCAGAATAACACCAATAACATCATCATATTTTAGGGTATTAGAACTAGAAATAGAATTACTAATAGTCATTACCAAGCCATTCCAGCTTTCTGGCAAAGAACACAAAATCAAGAGAGCTCTAACCTCTTCATCAAAAGTAATTTTAACTGAGGTTAACTGACTTGTAACTATATTAAACTCATCCAAATGATCAGTGACTGATCCACCTTCTACCATTTTCATATTAAATAAACGCTTCATAAGAAATACCTTGTTTGAAGCTGCTAGGGTTTCCATTAGATCTTTAGCTGTCATTGCTCCAGTAATATTGAATGCCACTGATTGTGCCAGGCATAAATGAATACTCCCCAGTGCCTTCCTATCCAAAATATCCCAATCTTCTTGAGACATTTCTGCCTCTTTCTTGGCTATTCCCTCTTATGGCCACCATAGATCCTTCGGATAGAGACAGTCCTCCATTTGCATCTTCCATAACTGGAAGTTCTACCCATTAAACTTATCAACCTTTAGCCTACCCTCATCTGCCATTTCTCCCACTTAACTAAGAGACTCTCCCACTAACTCATGAGACCTGCTTCAGAGAATAGATGAAAGAACAAATGAAATAACCTCGCTCTGTTACCACTTGTTAGGATTAACAAGGCAGAAATAACAATTATGTGCAAATATAACTAATATCAAAAAACAATAAACCATATAGAAGAGAACACAAGACACAAAGATTTAACGTGGTTCACCCAATCCCTAGGCTACGTCCACCAACAGTGAGTCCAATATTATTATTATCCAGTGATTACAACCTGATTACAATCTATAATCCCTTACAGCTCAATACTGCCGCAAGTACTAAAATCATACATCATAATGAAATCCCTAACCCTAAGCCAATATAACAATGCTTGTGTTGGTTAACAAGTTAACCCTAAAATACTTGACAAGTCAACCTAGGAAAAGGCTTGACGAGTCAACCTAGGGAAATGTTTGATGTGTCAACTCAAAAAAGCTTGATGAGTGAACCCCATGATGAATGAAAAATGTATAGTACTTTCCTGGATAGTACTTTCCTAATCAGTCACCACAAGCTAACAGTTTCTTACTTAGCCAAGAGACCAACTTTTTCCCAAGGAAAAATGCACCACCACTTGTACTTTTTCTATCATCAATTTTTCCTACCCAATCAGCATCAGTATAAGCATGAAGCTCAAAGCTATCATTTATGTCATACCATAAACCATAGTCTATGGTTCCTCTGAGATACCTCAGTATCCTTTTCACAGTGGCTAGATGAGTCTCTTTGGGTTCTGCCTGATATCTAGCAACAATTCCAACAGCATTAGCAATATCTGGTCTGGTGTGAGTCAGATATTGTAGCCCTCCAACCATTGATCTATCTAGGGTCTGCAAGACACATTTTGATTCATCATCAATTGTTAATTTGTTTCCAGTCACCATAGGTGTTCCTACCAGTTTACAATCTTCCATACCAAATTTATTAAGTAATTATTTTAGGTACTTGGTTTGAGAAATGAAAATACCATTCTCATTTTGAGTTATTGGCAATCCAAGGAAGAATTTCATGTCACCTATCATGGACATTTCAAATTCACTTTCCATTTCTTTTGCAAATTTCTTACATATATCATCATTACCTCCAAAGATAATGTCATCCACAAATACTTCTACTATTAGAATTCCATCTTCAGTAGTTCTTAAATACAAATTACTTTCTACATTACCTTTTTTGAATTCAAGTCCAAGTAGATACTTGTCTAACCTTGCATACCAAGCTCTAGGTGCTTGCTTCAATCCATACAGGTCCTTCTTCAATTTGCACACCATGTTTTTGTCTTCTCATAAAGGAAATCCATCTGTTTGTTCTATGTATACTTCTTCTTCAAGATCTCCATTCAGAAATGCAGATTTAACATCCATCTGATACACTTTGAAGTTTTTGTGTGCAGCATAAGATAGGAATAATCTTACTACCTCTATTCTAGCAATAGGAGCAAATGTTTCTTCAAAGTCTATGCCTTCTTGCTATGAGTAACCTTTGCATACTAGTCTTTCTTTGTTCCTTACTATTGTTCCTTCTTCATCCATTTTGTTTCTAAAGACCCATTTAGTTCCTATAACATTTTTATTTTTAGGTCTTGGAACCAATTCCCAAGTGTTATTTTTCTTTATCTAATCCAATTCTTCTTGCATGGATTTTATCCGAGATTCATCTTTAAAGGCTTCATATGTATTCTTTGGCTCAACTTGAGAAATTAAACAAATCTCCTCTCTAACTTTAGATCTAGTTAGTACTCCTTGACTAGTATTGCCAATAATTTGATTTTCAGGATGGTTATTTTTTACATACCTTGGAGTCTTAGGAATGGTCTTGCTTGACTCTTCCCTTTCTTCCTCAACAAGTTCTTCTTCTTCAACAGCAGTAGAGGTTTCTTTCACTTTGGATATCTGGCTATTGTCAAACATTCTTTCCTATATCTGAAATTTCTTATCTATTATTACATTGTTACTTTCAACCATCTTCCTTAATCTTAGATTGAAACATTTATATGCCTTGCTTTAGGAAGATACCTTCATCACTTCTAGCATCAAATTTCCCTATCTCATCATCCCTCTTGATATAACACTTGCTACCAAAAATTCTAAAATATTTTACAGTAGGAGTGTGACCAAACCATAGTTCATAGGGAGTCTTGCTTGTGCCATCTCTTATCTAAATTTGGTTTAATATGTACATTAATATTCCAATAGCCTCTCTCCAATGTACATGAGATATATTTCCTTCAATTAGCATTGTTCTAGTAGCATCAAGTATAGTTATGTTCCTTCACTCTGCTATCCCATTTTTTTGTGGAGTCCTAGAAGTGGATGTTTGTCTTTTTATTCCATGCTCTTCACAGTATGAATTGAATAAATCTGATGTAAAGTCTCCACCTTTGTCTGATCTTAAACACTTTATTTTCTACTTTAGCTTTAAACAACTTGAATTTGTCAAAAGCTTCTGATTTTCTCTCAAATAAGTAACCCACATCATTCTAGAAAAGTCATCAACAAAGTATGAAATACCTTTCACCGTAGTATGACTTTGTTCTCGTAGGCCCACATAGATCTGTATGTACTAGATCCAACTTTCCTTCTGATGTAAATATTTTTCTTTTATGACTATTTTTGGTTTTCTTTCCCATAACACATTCTCTAAAAATAGTGTTAGAAGGTTTCACAATCTTTGGCAGATCTCTTACTGCATTGGTCATGCTAGCTTTCACAATATTATCAAAGTTAACATGACAAAATCTTCTATTCCATAGCTAGCTATCATCTACCTTTGCAACAAAACAAGAGGCTCCAAATGTGTTCAGTTCAAATACGTTACCTCTAGATCTTGATCCAGTAGCAACCCATTTTCCTTCCTTGCTTCTCATAAAGCACTTACCATTAGTAAAAATTAATTGAAATCTCTTATCCATCAACTATCCAACACTCAACAAGTTATGTTTCAGTCCTTCAACAATTAGTACATTGTCTGTATTAGTCTTTCTATCTAGAGTGATAGATCCAACTCCTATGATGGATTTTGGGAGATTGTCCCCAAACCTTACAACACCTCCATCATAATTTACTAATTTAACAAATTTATTCTTATCACCATTCATGTGATGAGAACATCCACTATCAATTATCCATTCAATTTTCTTGTCAACATGTGATACTAATGTTTTTTCTTCATGAATAGGTTCATCTTTAATAGCAAAAAATCCAATCTCTTCATTGTCTAAATCATCATCATCAGTAGAGATTCCTTCACTAGCATAATAACATTCTTTATCTCTTCTAATCTTTGCATATTCAGGTTTGTATTTAGGAATTCTTGTAGGACATCTAGATCCAAAATGACCTATCTTATTGCATGAAAAACATTTCAAAGGTAAATTGCCCTCAAATTTTCCCTTACCTCTTTTCTCTCTTTTGGCGATTAGTGCAACAAGTTCTCTCATCTTCTCTTCTTCTTCCATTATTTTTTCCCATTCCTCAGCATACTCTCCAAGCTCTTCTCTTAGGTCTTCTTTGCTTGTGCTTGGAAGTGCAGATGCTTTCTTGTGTACAGATGCCTTAAATGTAGTTTCAACTTTAGGTGAAGCTTCTCCCAATTCTACAACTTCAAAAGTGGTTAACTTTGCAATCAACATCTCTCTGCTAAAGTTTGGAGTTAGGGGTATAGTTTCTTCAATAGACATTGCCTTGAATTTGTAAGCAGGAGTGAGAGATCTGAGAATCTTCACAATGACTTCTTCTTCATCATAAGTGCCTCCATAACTTCTGATTCCAACTATAGCTTTTGTAACCCTTTGAACATAAGCTCTAATGCTTTCATCTTCTTTCATTTGTAGCTTCTCCATCTTTGTCTTCCAATTTTGTAATTTTTCTTGTTTGGTATATTTTTCTCCTTCATAGAGTGCCTCTAATCTATTCCAAATATCATATGCTAAATCCAAATCTTTAATTTTAGTGAACTCACCCTCAGACAATGCACTGATCATTGCTTCTCTTGCGACCATGTTGCATGAAAATAGTTTATTTTCATCATCGATAATAGATCCTAAGTCATTCTTTGCCTTCAAAGTTTCCTTCTTTTTCACAATCATCCAGTAGTCTATGCCCAAACATAGCAAATGTGTTCGCATCTTGTTTTTCCAATTGTCAAAGTTTTCAGGATCAAACTTAATACTATCCTTCCTATAAACTGCCATTTTCCAAGATCACCTCAAGCTTTTAAGCTTTCTCTTTGAGGACCACAAGCTTTGATACCAATTGTTAGGATTAACAATCCACAATACAACTGAGAGGGGGGGTGAATCAGTTGTATGATAGAATATTAAACATAAACTTTTAAGCTTATTAATATCAGATCTAATGAACACAATGAATTTCAACACAATAACACAATATTTTTTTTACGAGGAAACCTTGTTAAAGGTAAAAACCCCGGTGGGAATTAGCACCCACTAATGATGTACTGAGAGTATAGTAATCCTTGTTAGAAGATATAGCCCTATTAGGAGCTTGTAGAAACATTACAGTACATAGTCCTTGTTAGAGGACATACCCTATTAGGAGTCAAGAACAAGAGGGCTCACTACCCAATTCTCACTGCCCAAAAGAAGGTTAATTCCACCTTCTAAACTCACTAGTTCACAACAAGTGTATAGGAAGAAATACACAATCTTTTGAACTATTTGTCAGCAACTATCTTTTCTTGATTAGTTCCAATGAAGTCCACCAACAATCCTCTACTCTACATATAGCAGACACAAGTTTGCAACCTTCTTTCCTCACATATATCCATCCATATCTTTTCCAAAGAAAAGACCTTTCATTTATACCTTGTTACATTTTACCAAGATCAGGTTAACCCATAAGGCTTTCCAAATTACAAACAATTACATAAGCCCTTGCTAAGATACACATGGTATCTAAAACAAGTTTACAATGATTATATTACAACAATTTAGGACTAACATCCTATAATTATGCTTGTCAAAGAAAAACACATGCTTCATTTCCTGAGTTGGCTTCAGAATAAGCCATCGCCAAAGCTCACATCCCAAATGACATCACAAACCATTCTATACCTTGCACTAACCAATGAACATTCTTCATTACATCTTCTATCATCCTTCAAGATTGCATACCTTGAATCCAATCCCTCTGATATCTATACCAAAAACTCAGAGACTAACTCTGTCAATTTTCACTGTCATAGTTCAGTGACCAGTCTTTGACAAAATAGTTGTAACTTCCTTAATATGCATCCATTAATGATGTGATCTTAGATATAAGATCACAACATCCATTTGAACTCTCATCTGACTTCGTAGCATCTAAAACATCTGTACTCCTTCCATACATTGTGATTACCAGTCTGGTTTCTCCATAAAAGCATATGTTGACATTAGTGACAAAACACAAATGACAATAGTATGATTTCCCATTTAGTAACATAGTGATTAAACATAGTAAATGTCTCAATCACCACCCATGCATCAGCAATATCCAACAATCTTTGCCACTAGTTCCTAAATCTTGCCCTATGCCTATTTCAATTGAGCCTATAATGTTGTAATGTCATCCTATAACATCTAAAAATCCTAACCAAGGGAAATTGGAGGAACTACATGTCTAACTAGTCTAGCTACATGAGACTTGTGAGTTTCCCATCCCTATTTTGGGCTAACCATCATAATCCCCCTTCAGGATTCATGACATGGTTTAACAGCCTTGTTTTTGTTCTATAAGTCTAGTAGTTGTATCAGGCATTAGTAGGTCAATCTTTTGGTGTAAAGACAACCACTAGTTGTAACAACTAGTATCAAATCTTGGTCACCCTTTCGAATCACCTCAGGTGACACTAATGGGGGGATTGTTGGACTAACTACCAACATCCCCTTTCAGGATTCATGACATGGTTTAATAGCCTAATGTGTCTTCTATAAGTCTAGTGGTTGTATTGGGAATTAACATGTCAATCTTTTGGTGCAATGATAACCACTAGTTGTAACACCCTATGCCAAAATAACTCTACCTCTAGAAGGAACTGCACTACCTCGACCTTCATCCTTGTCACCCTAGCCACTTCCATCTCCACCAAATACTATAGCTATGATCACATCACATCTACCTCTCAGTACCCCAACACCACCACCACCTCTAACACCTCCTCTAGCTCTACCACCCCTAGCTCTTCTAGCTCTCACTCTCACACCACCTCTCTATCATTGAGGTTCATCATCATCATCATCATCATCATCATCATCATCTATAGAAGGAACTAGTTCTATAGGATCTATGAATTTATGGAAGAGATGTATTGTAAACCACTGGCCATAATTTGGTGTCATCCTTGCATCAAGAGTATTTGATCTATAGTACCAAACCACAACATTGATTCTCTCATACTCATCTTGAGATGGAAATCTACACTCAAGACCCATAAAGCTCTCTCTACATGAACTTGAGCATACACTGATAAACCCTATGGTGTTACCTAAATTTGACCATACTATCGCAGTACTTGAGTAAGTAGAAACCTCTCCAATATAAAAGGCATCTACGCAATCAACCATCATGATACAAATACATAGGGTATCTCATCTTGATCCTCTTCCAAAGCCTTACATCTAATATATGGTCTCCAAACAACTATGTTTATATCATCAATCTAGCATCACCAATACTCTAACTTTCCCAGCTTAGGTTGGACAATGATGCCTCTATATCCATAGATATAAGATTGACCCTCTGGACAATCTCTATTTAAAACTGGCCTAGTAACAAGGATGTGCTCCCAAGCTCAAATATGAAGTAGAACAACTCCAAAAAATAATGATGCACTGCCTTGATAAACTACCTAATGTAACTCATGATAGAGGTGTGCTAAGATAGAAGTACCCCAAGTAAATCATCGAGGTGGATAACCATATCATCTAGTATCTGTCGCCATCCAAAAGTTAATCCACGAGCTCTCTTATCTCACATCATGAATCCACCAGTAAGAGAAACCAATACTGAGGGGAGTGGGGAATATATCTTTTGTATAGTCCTCCATAGAATGGTCCCACTTCCAATATCATCCTCATCAAAGACTCATCTACATGCATCATCATTAAATGTTTGATCATAATAAACTATCTCTCCCATCATTGAGATCCATAAAATATGGTACACGTCCTTGGCAGTGTCAGTCTTCTCTCTCATGGACAAATAGGTGTTATGGTTAGATTCCCAACTGATGCAGTCAAGGTTGGTGGATCCAATTAAGGACTGACCAACCTTGCAACCAAACCAATATGTAGCATAAATACACAATAACAACCATAGATCTACAATGAAATAGAATTCTTTATTCATCAAATCGTCGATTACATGCAATGTGTTGGGCTGTAAGGCCTTCCCAATTACGGCCAGATACAAAGAAAATATCAATCTACAAGATCTCGCAGGATCCAAATCTTTTTCACAACATCAGCATTCAGCTAGCCCAAGTCTGTAACACATAGTACACTGGTAGGCACCCAAGAAAAGATCTAAACTTGTACTCAAACTTCCAAGTAATCTTCTTGTTCCTAAGCTCGCAGGATACTAACTTCCTTCTCCCCTTCCCCAAAAAACTCCTAAAAAACTCCCTAAGCACCTACTTAAATACAAAATCCTAGCCACAAGTTGGCTGATGAAACAATTAACTCACCCAAATAAATATTAAATGCTAAAACATTAGTCGGCTCTCAAATAGCCTTACAAAATGAATAAACTCTCCAAGATGGCCCCAACGGTCATCAAATCCACAAAGAAGAGTGCAACACGCTAGATCTAGGTCCCAACACATCCAATGGTCAATCCGCAACCCAAAATAAATGCACCAGTTAGCCAAGCCGGTTCATCCAAAACAATCCAGTCGATAAACAAGAACACCGAGCAATAGAGGAAATAATCGAGTGCTAGTCAACTAACCATGCCAAGCATGACCGAGAAACACAATTATTGTCGAGCAACAAGAAACCAATGCCTTTAGTTACCAAGCATTCTTCAAAGACCAAGCACCCAAGAAACACTAAAACCAAGCAACCAGTCTCCCAAACTGAGAAAGAACTTCACCAAACTGAGATCAAAACCAACAATCTACCTTCAAATACAAACATATTTTTGGTTGATATAGGATTTCCCAGAATCCTAGGATGCTCCTACATCACCAACACTCATCTAATGTCATCAATAAACCATGGTTCACTAGAAATTAAGTCTTCTCAAGAAAAAATTATAGGCCACACTGACCAATCACGTCTCTCAACTCTGGTCAAATCAAGAATCATCTCAAAAGGCTTAGGGTATTAACCCCTCATGTTCAGTTTCTAGTAGGAAACCTATTTTAAAGTCAAACACATCATTCAATCAATCACTAATTTGATCATCAAGTGTAAATAAAGTCATCTCACCATCTATTTGCTCATGTGAGATTTGCATCAATCTCATTAAGTGCATCACATTTCGCTCCTCTAGATCTTGAGGATGGAAAATCATAAAAAATATTATCTTATCAAAATTGACATCAAAACAAAATGAACTGATTCATCAAACTGACATAAAAAAAGTTGACTTATAAATCTCATCAATTCCAAAAACATCATTGAAATAAATAAAAAAATCAAACATCAAACACAACATTTTTTAATAAAAAAACCAATCAAAAACAACAAATTTTAAAAGTGATGTTTTGTGATCCATTAGTGACAAAATAGAAAAAGTGATGTAATTATACCAAATGTGATGCAACAACCCAAAAGCAACATAAAAATCTAAAAGCGGCACTACAACTTCTAAAAGAAATGAAATACTAATTGTTTGCACTTTCAATTCAGAAGTGATACAAAAAGTTTCACAAGTGATGAAAAAAACCCTAAACCCTAATTTAAAAAGCAATAAAATATCTATTGAAAGCAATGAAAAACTTACCAAAACTGATGAAACAGAAGATAAAATAGGCTTTTCATAAAAATGATGCAAAATGATCTAAAAATGATGAATTAGCAAGCAAGGATTAGAAACATACTAGAGGATAGTACACTTGAGATCTCTAGAAGTATCTCACCTTCTTGAATTGATGCTTGTGATGAGGAATAACCATGGTGGTTGTGATGAGGAATAACCATTTTTCTCAAAAATCTCTCAAAGTGAAAATCCAAGGATGAATGCAAAAATGAATAGTAAAAAAAGGTCATTTTCACCCAATATATTCTATTTTTCAAACTAATTGAGGGTAATTTTGACCAAATAATTTCACTTTTGAGTCCAATTAATTCAAATTTTTCACCAAGGCATATGGTAAACCAAATTTTTACCTCAGCTTCAAACACAACATTGTATCCATTATCATAAATTTGACTTACACTTGGTAGGCTATGTCTTAGACCTTCAAGATAATTGTTGATGTATGTAGTGTATGCACCCTAAAATGGTCGCTTAAACTATGGGCCCCATTTATTCAATTATCAAAAATCAATCCCTGAATCAATGCTTTACAATACCTTCGAGTCAATCTTTTTGATCAAATCATAATTATTTTCAACTATCCCAATACTCCCTAAGGTTGGATATTTCATTAATTTTATTTAATTAAATAAATCCCTTTTAAACATATAAGATAATATTATTTAATTGAAATTAATATTCCTTAAATGAAATGATGTTATTTAATTAAAATCTATTTTTAATCAAATGACTTTATTTTATTTAATTAATATTCATATTTAAATTATATAATCTTATTTTATTTTATTAAAAGAGATATTATTCTTTTAAATTAAATAAAATTAATAAAATATCTTCTCAAAGTATCTTTTGTGATGGAAAAGGAAACAAATTGATTATCTTTTTTAAATTTTGTTTTTTTTAGATTAGATTTTTTAATTTTGTTAAATTAGATTAGATTTTTTTAATCTTCATTAATTAGATTAGATTTTTTTTAATTTTTTTAATTAGTTGTTAGATTTTGGTAATCCAGTTAGTTTTAGATTTTTATTTTTAATTAAATTAGATTTTTATTTTTTTCTTTTTGTTTGTTGTGGCGAGGAGCTATTTTTTTCTTTTTCTTGTGGGCATTTGCAGGTGCTTAATTTTTTGGATTGCAGATCTTTGGACTTAAGGTACGTTCTTAAAATCTCTATAACATTTGGTTTTGGGCATAAACTTAAACTCTCATGTCTGGCTTGAGTGTTACATGCTTTCCTAGAACAAATTTCTTTTATGCTCTTAATGGAAAATAAACGAACATAGATTTGCTTTCATAGAAGTTTGTGTTTAAGTGCATGCGTGTCTTTTAACATTAAGTAATTCTCGGTTTCAAATATCAGTAGTATTGATTGGTAGTCTTAGATTACTTGTGATTGATCTAGATTGCTATCTTGGGTTATTGGACTCGCTAATCCGCTGGCCCCTCGTTCCACCCCGTGGTTGCAAGGTCAGTGCCACATTAAAGGGGAGGGGTCTACAGGAAAGAAGCGTTAATTGTTCCACTAGGAAACCCTTTTGTGCTTTCTAGAACTCACTTGTTTTCTAGTTTGTGGACTCGTTTGTAGCTTGTGTCAGCTGTTAAGTGTTCCACCTTGTGGACTCACTCATATTTTCTCTAAGCGTTAAGTCTTCCACCTTTAGTTCTTTTCAATACTTTTTGATTGTGAATTACTTACCTTTTCATTTTTTAGAAGGCCTGCTTGGGGATTTCATCACCTCAAGGGGCGACCTTAACTCTCGTGTTCCGACGGAGTATAAATATCAAGAGGTGAATCCAAAGACACCTCTCTTGGGAATGAGTTAGATTTCACTCTTGGCTAAGCCTCAAAGAACTTTATACCTTTGAGAAGTGAAGGAGGAGATTTGGGTTACCGTCTCCCCCTGGCTGTGTGATTTCTAATTCTTCTCATCTACGGATTTGGGCCTCATGTACCTTGCGTATATCAAGGATGCCCTTTAGAAAAGCCATGTATATCCTTCTAGACAGCTTGCTAGGATGTTGTTGTGTTCTGAGTGCCTGCTACAACATCTTCAAGAACATACACAAGTAGCATCTTTAAGGAGTAGCATACTAAGTCACTATTCTTGTTCATGTGCAAGGTTTCTTTTCCCCTTGCTCATTGTTTGAAGAAAATTGCTTGCTTGAACTCCCTGATTGTTGTCTTATGTGCTTGATACAAATCTGTTGATATACTTGCTTGATCTTTAAAAAATGAAAAACAAACTGAAATACTGAGTTCTTCGATTAGGTGACTTGTCCTAGTTCTAGAGACCTATTATGTGTTTAGGGTTCTTGTGTCCTTGACATTTTGAGTTAGTGATCCTTGATCTCATAAGCGATTTTGCTTGAGATTGGCAAATCAGGAACTATTCCTGTCAAATAGATAAATTTTTAGACTCTTTGATAACACACTTGGAGAGTGCTAGTCATCTCTTTGTCCACCCATTTTCATACAATTCAAACTCAGTATACTTTATGTAAGTCATCCTCCTGATCCATACATGCTAGGGTATTCACCCAAGAATTGAGCACCTTTGTGGCAGTGTTGGTTTGCACCTATTTGCAATAGTTCTATTTCACTATTTCTCTCGGACAAGAGAAAACTTTTACTATCCTAGTCTAGTATTGATGTTTCCTAGAATTGTCTATTTGCCTGAACTCTCCCTTTCATGTCAGTAATAACAAGATATCAAGTGAGCCAAGGAAAGCGACCTCAGATAGTCTTCAACCAACTACCCCCAGTTTAGACTCGTCAAAAGAGAAAGGAAAAGGAACCAATATTTGACCAGTCAGCTAGGAGTAAGTCTAAAACTTGGTTTGACCCAAAGAGCCATTTTAGTGATTTGAGTACCCCCTCAACACCTTCTCACTCAGGTAGGGATATGATTTATACCATGACTCGGCGAGAGAGGGAAGCTATGGATCAAACCCTTGATGATATCTATGAAAGACACAAAGACAAGATTTTGTTTGGTAATTCCTCTCATGATGCTCAACCTAGTTCACCCCCCATTAGCACTAGGTACCTAGATGCACATCAAAGAGCTGAAAGGCATGACAGATGAGATCACCCAAAACAATGGTCACAACATGAAGACCAAGACAATGAACCTGGTGATGCTCATGTCTATGCAACGTATACCAATGACTTGTACAAACATTCAAGACCAAACTCTCCACTTCAAACAACCTCAAGGCATACAAGTGAAAGGCTTAAAAGGATTGAGCACGAGAAGAAAGCCTTTTTAGATGAGCAAGCTATGAAGCAAGAAAAGTTTAGACAACTTGAGGTGGAGAGACAAGCTTTGTTAGAATTGGAAAGGAAAGCCTCTCAAGAAGAGAAAGATAGGCTTTTAACCCAACAACTTAATACCCAATTCAACAATAGGGGTGCCAATAGTGGAAATAATTCTTCTCCCTCCACCCCTTCCAGAACACCAAGAAGTAGAAGGCGGTCAAGAACCCCTTCTAGAACTCCTAGTCCTAGAGGAAGAAGGGCCTCTCAGTATGCTCACTATAGGAGGCAAACTTTTCCCAAAAATTCAAGACCACACTCCCAACATGTACATTATGGTTTCCAACATGGAGGTGGTAGCTCACATTATGACCTTGATACTCAAAACTTTATGCGAATGCAACAAGAGCCTATCTTCCATCAGTATGTGGATAGGTATTTGGAACAAAACAAAAATAAATTCTTGGAAAGTCTAATCAACAAGGGCACCAAATTCCCTTATAATTTTGATGTGGACAACAAAATACAAAAGCAAAATCCCTCTCAAGAGGAAGAAATCTGCCAAATGAAGAAAATGATGGAGAAAATGATGCAACCTAAGAGCTCATTCTCACTAGACTTGATCTATCCTAATCCATTCGACAAGAGTGTGAGTATGAAGGATTTTCCAAGGAGGGTGGAATTCCCTCAATATGATAAATATGATGGCAGTGGTGATCCACATGACCATGTGCACCATTTTTATACTATGAGCTTTGAATTTCATCAAGATGACTCCTATTTGATGAGGTTGTTCCCTAGAAGTCTTAAAGGACAAGCAATGGAATGGTTTACCAATATCACTCCCCCTATCAAGACTTTTAGACAACTTGTTCATAGATTCATTCAACACTTCGCATATAATCTATCAAGATCTGTTACTATGTTGGACCTATGCAACTTGAAACAAAATCAGGGGGAACCCTTTGTTACCTTCTTCCAAAGGTGGAGAAGACAGTGCTCTTGGTATCCTAGGATGATCCATGAGGATGAAAAGATTGACATACTTGTCAGTAACTTGGTGCCTGAAATGAGATATGAGATTAAAAAGATAGTCTTCAATTCCTTTGATACCATGGTTGAAACTGCATGCCGCATTGAGGATGTTCTAAAAGAACAAGGCATTTTGACCAAACATTGCAACAATGGCAACAATGGTCAACACAAAAACAAGGATAAAGGGAAGAACAACAATTGGAACAAGAACAAACAAGTTGTCAATGACAGAGTTGTAGACTCTCCCCAACCT
This sequence comes from Chamaecyparis obtusa, assembly GCA_027943335.1. Classification (NCBI taxonomy): domain Eukaryota; kingdom Viridiplantae; phylum Streptophyta; class Pinopsida; order Cupressales; family Cupressaceae; genus Chamaecyparis; species Chamaecyparis obtusa. The sequence goes on from BSBK01006958.1 coordinate 251,438, forward strand.
AAAGATCAAGGTGTCCTTCACTTGTCCAGTGCAGTTCAAGCTATGAAGCTCAATGCACCTCCTCAACAAGAGAGCAAGCCACGGTATCAAGAGAAGCCCAAGAAGGAAAAATGTCAATTTTCCAAGCTTGGTGATTCTTACGAGGAAGTTTTCAAAATGCTCATTGCCAATAATCTTGTGCATCCACAAGATCCTGCAAAACATTACATCCTTGACATTAAGCCACACTGGTGGGATAAGAAGGCTTTCTACATGTTTCATAATGGCATTGGGCATACCATTGAGAATTGTTGGAAACTCAAGCACATTATCCAAGATCTCATTGAGAATGGAAAGCTTAAGGTGGATGGACTGAACACCAATGTTGATCACAAAGCATTTAAGGAACCTTTGCCTAAGTATGACAAGGGGGAAACCTCTAAACCAAAGGATGGCAAGGCTGCAATCAACTACACTTACACAGTGGCAGAAAATATGGTAAACATGCTTGAAGTTGTGGAGCCAAGCATTAATATGATGAGGAGTAAGGACCCGCATGGTTATGACTCTCCCCCTATCTTTGACAAAGAACTTGTTGTGGTGCTGACAGGTCCTCATTCTAGGTTATCTTCTCAAGCCCTTAATGTTGTTACCAGGAGTCAAGGCCCTATTGTTCTTAGAGGTCCTAGTTTAGGTCCATCCAATAAACCCAAGCAAGTGGCATCCAAGAATGTCACCAAGTCTACCACTGCTCCCAAACTAAACTACAATCTTGTAGATCATTTACAGAAAACTCCAACACAAATATCAATCTTGGAGCTTCTAGAGTTGTCCCCTAGACATAAACAGATCCTTGAGGATGCTTTGCGCACAGCAAATGTCCCCAACAACATAGATATCGACCAATTTCAAGGCATGGTGAATCACATTACCAGCCCACATTACCTCTCTTTCTCAGAAGATGATGACAAATCCCTAAGCCATCCACACAATCTTGCCCTTCACATTGAAGTAATGATTCATAAAACCCATGTCAGGTGCATGTTGATAGATGGGGGTTCTGGAATCAATATTTGTACTTTAAGTTTGTTAAAAACTTTGGGCTATTTAGAGGAGGTGATCGACACTAAAAAGAAGATCACTACAAAGGCCTATGATGAGGCAGAACGAAGTTCTAAGGGGTTAGTTGTCCTTCCTATCAAGATTGGCCTAGTTGAAAAAGATATCTTGTTCCAAATTGTTGATACTGGACCCCTTGCATACAACATTTTATTGGGTAGACCATGGATTCACGACATGCAAGCAGTGTCATCTACCTACCACCAGTGTGTTAAGTTCCCCTACAATGGAGTAGAAATTTTCATAATAGGGGATAACACCTTATCAGTTAATTCAATCTCAGCTAATGTTCATGTCCCTCTTAATCGAGAAGCAGAGGATTATCAAGCAACTTTAATAGACTGTCAAGACAAGTTTAAATCAGTAGACCTTGGCATGGGGGGGTATCTACTTGACTCTTTTTCAAAGATGCCTATTTCCCCTAGGTCCTATGGAAAGCCTTCACAGGAGATGAAACCATCTTCTTCGGCAATGACACTATTTGACAAGTTTGTTGAATCCTCAATACCAATACAAGATGAAAAAGAGGAAGTAGCTATTTGAGATTGGATATACAAAGAGGAGAAGTACCAGCACAATGAAAATTTCTCCCCCTCTCCTAAGTCCTATGGGCGAGGATATACTTTTGTCAAAAAGATGGGTTATCCAAGATATGGCCCTCTTAGTCACAGGTTAGATGCTAGAGCTGAACCACTTAACCATGATCTTTTTGGACGTAAGTCTAAGAAACTGGTTGGCCTAGGCTTTATGAAGAATAACAAGTGCACTATCCCCATTCCTAATAGGCGGGATAGTGAAGATGACATAGAATATGTACCAGATTTGACAAATCAACAAGGCATGACAGATGATTGGGTACCTTCAACAAATCTCCTTTGGGGAGATTCCAGAGATTTAACAATTGACAGTCCTCCTATCCTAGCTGTGATAGATAGTGACTATATGAATGCAAGATTGACTATGGATAGTGTCTCCATCCCAGCTGCAATGGATGATGATAATTCAAATAATTTTTTGATTGAGCAAATTGTTAGAGGGGAAACTCTTCCAAATCTTGAGGCTTCTACATCACGAGGCCCCAAAAATAATTCAGAAATAGACTCTCATGAGTTTGAATGGGATTCACTCTCAGACACAATAGTTGACTTGGTTATGGATGTTGTCCATGCTTATAGTTCTCAACCTGATGTAGCTGATGAGTCATGTGTCAGATTAGAAGATTGGAACCCACATGTCGCATTAGTGGATGATTCTTTGCTTGAAAGGATAAATTCTGATTTAGACACCTTAGAGGGATACTTGACAGACTCCAATTCTGTAGTCACCAGAGATGACACCACCTATATCCTTAATATTGAACCAGTCATTAACCTACCCCTTATTGACCCCAACCTTATTGATTGGTCTCAATGTTATCAAGAGCCTCAACTCTTGACATTTCACAATGACTATGAGATCACCTGCTATCTAAATGTCATTGAACCTGTAGTCTCTTCCACCAGTGAACCAGCTACCAGTATGATAGAACCTGACATCAAGTACCTTAGTCAGAAGATAAAAAGAATAAGAGTTCTGATGGCAAAAACCACTATGTGGTGGTGTCAGAACCAAAAAAAGTAAAAATAAAAGATGTATCCAAAGGTGAAAACCTCTTTGAGGCACCTATGGATGAGGTACTTGATAGTCTCCCAAGCTATTTTCAGGATAGATCATCAGTATTGGTTGAACCTACAGAAGTTGTTAATTTGGGCACAGAAGAGGCTCCAAAAATTGTACATTTGGCTAAATCTTTATCACCTCAAGAAAAGAAAGCCTACACTGCATTCCTCCAAAAGAAGAAAATTAATTTTGCATGGACATATTCAGACATGCTAGGGTTGGACACTAATCTCATTATGCATCATTTGTCCATAGCTCTAGGTGTGAAACTAGTCAAACAAAAGTTGAGAAAAATGCACCCTCATATAGCTCTTTTAGTGAAAGCTGAATTAGAAAAGCTCCTTGGTGCAGGATTCATTAGAGCTATAGACTATGCTGACTAGATTTCCAACATTGTACCTATTTCCAAACATGATAAATCCATCTGAATCTGCACAAATTTTAGAGATCTTAATAGACCATGCCCAAAGGATGATTTTCCACTTCCTAACATAGACATGATAGTGGACATGACAGCAGGCTATGAGATCTATTCCTTGATGGATGGTTTTTCTAGGTATAATCAGATCAAGATTGCTCCTAAGGATCAGGAAAAGACTACATTCACATGCACATGGGGTACTTATTGTTGGAATGTCATGCCCTTTGGATTGAAAAATGTAGGAGCTACTTACCAAAGAGCTATGACAACCATCTTCCATGACATGATGCATAAGAATATGGAAGATTATGTGGATGACACCCTCGCTAAGTCTTAGAAAAGAGGAACACATCTGGCTGATTTAGAAGTAATTCTAGATCACATGGAACAATTTCAACTAGGATTAAACCCCAAAAAGTGTGCATTTGGTGTTACTTCTGGAAAATTATTGGGATTCATCATTTCAGCCAAAGGGATAGAAGTGGACCCTGAAAAGGTCCAAGCCATTATAGACATGCCACCTCCCAAAAATGTCAGTCAAATGAGGAGTCTTCAAGGACACCTTTAATCCATAAGGAGGTTTATTTCACAATTGGCAAATAGAGCGCAGCTCTTTAACAAAAATTTGCATAAAGGTGCTCAATGTGTCTGGAATGAGGATTGCCAAAAGAGCATGGATCAAATTAAGGAATACTTGGCAAGTCCTCCCATCTTAATGCCCCCCATTCCAGGAAAACCCCTCATTTTGTATGTCTTAGCTACTAAATCTTCACTGGGGGCATTGTTGGCTCAATTAGATGAACAAGGGAAAGAAAGGGCCATATATTATATTAGCCACACTCTTGTTGCTTATTAGGTCAATTATACTAGTATTGAAAAAGCTTTCCTTGTAGTAGTGTTTGCTTCTCAAAAATTGTGACACTATATGCTTGTGCACACCATACACCTCATAGAAAAAATTGATCCTCTCAAATACTTGCTCGGTAAAGCTGCTCTCATAGGTAGACTCGCTAAATGCATGATGATTCTTTCTGAATTTGACATAGAGTATATTGAGCGCAAGGCAATCAAAGGCCAGGTTATTGCAGATCAACTGGCTAATTTCCCATTTCAAGATAATATGCCCATTCAAGTCAATTTCCCAGATGAACATCTTATGTACATGACTGGGCGATCCTGGAAACTATTCTTTGATGGTTCCTACATGCAAAATGGTTCTGGAGCTGGTGTGTTGTTTGTCTCTCCACATGGGTACACTATTCCAAAATCTTACAAGTTACTCTTCCCATGCACAAACAACATAGCTGAATATGAGGCTTTAACAAATGGACTAAAAATGGCTATAGAGTGGAATATCAGAGAACTACATATCTATGGAGATTCTCAGCTGATCATTAATCAAGTCAATGAGCAATACCAAACAAAAGATGACAAGTTGATACCTTACAAAAAAATGGTTGATTCATTAAGATGGTACTTTACTTTTGTCACCTTTCAGCAAATCCCTAGGTCTGAGAACAAAGTAGCTGATGCTATGGCCACCCTTACTTCGCTTCTCCAGTTAGAGGAACATGAGTCCAGATATGAATTCCTAGTGGAAGAGCTACGTCATCCCATATTTGACACACCCAAAAGCCACGTCATTTTCACCCTTGTCAATCATGAATCCTCTCGGTATGGTGCTATTTACTCATATCTCTGTGATGGCATCATCCCCAACACATTTAACTGATCTAAAAGAAGAAACCTTGTCTGTAACGCCTCTCACCATTCCCTCATCTCTGGTGATTTGTATAGAAGGGGTCTAGATGGGACACTTCTTAGGTTCTTAGAAAAGGAGGAATCTGATCAAGCGCTAGTTGACATCCACGAGGGCATATGTGGGGGACATTCTAATGGTTTTTCCATGGCTAGAAGGTTGCTTAGGGTGGGGTACTATTGGCCTACGATGCAAATAGATGCAGTAGCTTTTGCCAAGTCTTGTGAAAAATGTCAGAAAAATGGACACCTGATACATGCTCCAGGTAGGGAGCTAATTCCTTTTATATCTCACTGGCCATTTTAGCGATGGGCCTTTGACCTTGTTGGGCAGATTCATCCCAACTCATTAAGTGGACATAAGTTCATTATCACTACTACTGACTACTTCACAAAATGGGTAGAGGCTATTCCACTTTCTGTTGCCTCAGGCAAGACAATATCTTTATTCATTTTAAACCATATCATCTATCAATATGGAGTACCATATGAGATCATCACTGACAATGGAGGTCAGTTCAAAAACAAGGACCTTACACAACTCTGCCAAAGATTTAAGATAAAGCAACATTGGTCCTCCATTTACTTCCCACAAGGAAATGGTCAAGCAGAGGCTTCAAATAAAACCATTCTCAAGATTTTACACAGAACAGTTCATAAGAATGGTAGAGACTGGCACCTACAGATAAACCCAACCTTGTGGGCTTATAGAACAAGTATTCATACTCCAACTGGGGCTACTCCTTTTGCCCTCACATACGGCGCTGAAGCAATGTTACCTTTAGAGGTCGCGATTCCATCACTTAGGGTCTCTCTCAAAGGTCTAGTTACAGATGAAGACTATCGTGCCATGAGATTACAAGAATTGGAACTTCTGGATGAAAAGCGTAAAGCATCATTTGACCATATGAGCGTCTACCAAAAGTGGATGTCCAAAGCATTCAAAAAAAAGGTTTGCCCTAGAGAATTCCAAGTAGGAGATCTTGTCCTGTGAGAGAATCCTAAGAACCAACAAAATAGAGAACAAAAGGGCAAATTCAAACCTAATTGGCTTGGACCCTACATTATCACAGCAGCATTTGGTACAGGTGCCTATCTACTATCTACTAAAGAGGGGGAGCAGCTCCTTGAGCCTATCAATGTTTTGCACCTGAAGAAGTTCTATCCTTGATGCCCGTTCTGTTTTGGGGCATCCTTTGTATATACCTTATTGATCCTGAAAAAATTCCAAAAAAATTCATATATAATGCTGAAAAAATACAAAAAAAAAAATCACAATCTCAAAAAATACAAAAAAATATTAAAAAAATATTTTAAAAGTGCCTTGGTGAAAACCTGGAAACAGGCGCCTTGGTAGCAAAAATACAAAAAAATTATAAAAAGTCCTGAAAAAATTCTTCCAAGTGGTGAAAACCTAGAAACAGGTGCTACTTGAGGCCTTTGCACCCCTTTTTCTTAGCATGCATCCTCAACACTTAGCCTTTCTCCATCATGCCTTGTCCTTGTCGCCTTGGTTTGGAATTGGTCTTTGTCTTTGTCTAGGGGGCATCACTGTGTTAGCTTTCATCTCTTGGATATGCTTGTCTTTAGGACACCTCACAAATGATGTTTTTCAACACCAACCCAACTTTGTTTTTCAACACAACCCCCGACATCGAGTGTTTTTCAACACTTATCAGTTTGGTCTTATCCAGTTTGGTCATGTGATCTTACCTACTAGCAAGCATTCGATCCTTATCCTCGAAACTCAGTATCAGTTTAAACACTTAAATTTTTAAATGCAACACTTAATACTTGAGATATGTCATGATCTTTTCTTTGTGTGCTGATTGTTATTGATTTTCGTTGAGTGTCCTTGTCTAATAAGTCTCTTCGTGATGCATAGCTAGAAGACTTGGGGCATGGGGCATGTTTTTATTTGCTTTCTGCTTGTGGGTGTTGTCTTGAACCTCTTCAGTGTCTCTTGTTGTCTCCTTGACACACTCAGGAGATTTAAGGCATCATCCTTGACTGTTTTTGCACAACCATTCTCATGGTCATCCTAGCGTTTATGCCTTGATGTGAGTGTGGTTTTGCTACATTAAATTGGGTAAGCTAACATTGCAGTCATCTTGACCATTATGTCTTTGATGCTCATGTTAGAATCTTTCCACATTCCAATCTGATATAAATCACATTCATATCTTCATAGTTACATTTGCGACTAGTGTTGGTTGTGTGATTGTCCGATGTCCGATAATAATGGCCCTATGATGAAAATAAGTTCTCTTACATTCTCTAATGAATGATGAACACAAAAACCTATGTTACCCATGCAAGTACACCTTTGCATTTTCATGTAGCTTGCATTATTTAGACTTCATGTTAAATTTGCACTTTTAGGCTACATTATGAGTTTGAGAGGGTTTCCTTCATCTTTCTTGTGGACTTTTAGTCAACTGTGGTCACGATTTGATCTTCATTTCCTTATATTCTTTCGTGATCTCAATCAAAATTTCCTATCTTAAACAGTTGATTAATTTTGATGCATCCTCTTTCTTGAGGCAAATTCTCTTTCTTCTCTCCATTTCTTTCCATTTCTTCCAAACTTCTATCTTCCATTCACCTTCACCCCACTTCTTTTCTTCTCTTTATGTTTTGTTCAATTTGATCAAATTTTTCAATTTACTGTTTCTTCTCTATCTCATTTTGATTTCGATCCCGAGGGGGCAGTACCTACCAAACTTCAATCCTTGATTCAGCTTTATCAATTTATCAATTGCTTCTCTTGGGGCAACCTTGTTTGAGATTCTTATCTCCTATTTTGGACTTGATTTAGCTATGTCTCATCCTTCAGCTTTAGCTTATGCTTGTCCTGATGTGTTCCCATCCGTCGAGCACACATCTGGGTTGTTTTGTGATCCCAAATCGATCTCACACTGTAATTTCATTCTTTGACTGCATGTGATCCCGAGTCAACCTCACATTAGTCAAAGAGGGGCAAATGTATGCACCCTAAAATGGTCGCCTAAACTATGGGCCCCATTTATTCAATTATCAAAAATCAATCCCTGAATCAATGCTTTACAATACCTTCGAGTCAATCTTTTTGATCAAATCATAATTATTTTCAACTATCCCAATGCTCCCTAAGGTTGGATATTTCATTAATTTTATTTAATTAAATAAATCCCTTTTAAACAAATAAGATAATATTATTTAATTGAAATTATTATTCCTTAAATGAAATGATGTTATTTAATTAAAATCCATTTTTAATTAAATGACTTTATTTTATTTAATTAATATTCATATTTAAATTATATAATCTTATTTTATTTTATTAAAACAGATATTATTCTTTTAAATTAAATTAAATAAATAAAATATCTTCTCAAAGTATCTTTTGTGATGGAAAAGGAAACAAATCGATTATTAAGAAAAATGAAATAAATGAAATTCCATTTTCCTACAAAACTTTCTAAAATCAGTTTTGTTTCCTATTTTTTTCATTTATCCCACATTGCTTCTGAATTTGCCTTCAATTCCACTTTTGCCTATAAAAGGAGCCCTCTCCTTCTCAGTTACATATCCCAAATTTTCATATCGTTATTACGCTGCGATTTTCATTAGAGCTTTTGAGATCATCAATAGCTTTTAGATTTGCATATTTAGTTTAATTTACATATTAGTTTAATTTCAAAGCATTTTAGTTTAATTTCAAATCATTTTAGTTTGATTTCATTGCATATAGATCAATTTTCATTTCAATAAATTAGTTTTTTTATTGCATTGCAATCACATTTAGATTAGTTTTCATTGTTGCATTGCAAGAACAAGATTCATGGAGATTAGCATTCTTGCTTCTCCTCTTTGAATCTCTCGTTCTATGGTGTACTTGCATAGGTATCTGAGGGCCTCCTAAAATGAAAACTATGCACTCCATAGATAGAGAGTTGTGGTTTGACTTGTGAGGGCTCATTCTTGAGTCTCCTCACATGCAAAGACTCATAGACGTGTAACACATTTGCTGTTATACATGTAGCATTAGTCAGATAAATAAAATTGACTATATGATTATTATGAGAAATGATTTATTACATATACATATATAATAATATATATAATAATTGATATTATTATGTGTGTGTGTGTGTGTGTCTATATATATATATATATATATATATATATATATATATATATATATATATATATAGTTAATCTATGTTTATTCTTATAATAACTATATAATTAATTAATAGATTAGATTAATGAATAGACATGTCTCTTCTTGTCTTTGCCTTGTATATATACAAGAGATCGATGCATTTGGAAAATACATACAATACAAGAAGTGCTATTAAATTCTCAATGATCTTAAAACCCCAAGTTGCAAATGTAAGAGAGTAGTTTCTTGATGGTGAATGTGTGACTATCTCAGAAAATACAGTCTCGGTATGAGGACCATATCTCACAAATGCACTGTTGGATTTTGCCAAAGTTTGGATATGTTGGTGATAAACAAATTTAGAAGAATCTCACCAGAGCGACTAGAGAGAAAATGTCAGGTTAAAAAGTTATGACCGACTGTGTACAGGTCTATGCAAAAATTTGTAAAAGAGTGAGGTTCCTTCTTTAAAAGCCTAATGGCTTGAAGGAAGATCTGATCATATTGAAGGTTGTCATAGTGTGTAGAACCTTTGGATATTAAAGATAGGTCATGTGAATAATTATGGTAATGTTCAAGAATGGTGACATCATTTTGTGAATTTGCATGATATTTTCTCTATGGGATCACCTTACAAAATGAAATACTTGAAATTTATAAAAGATAAGTATTTTTTTTTTTTTTTAATGCACATAATTTTTTTTGTAATTCATGCTATATTATTGGTTAGTAAAATCTTGTATGCTTCTATCATTGGTATTTCTGGTCAAGATAGTTTAATGAGCTATTTGTAATCTCTCTCTGACATACCTTTAGGACAGGAGCACAAGATAATTGCATTCAAGGGAGAAAGAACTTGATACTTGTAAACAAATTGATGATTGAGACTAGATGAAAAGGGAGTCTGACATTTGAAAAGAGGTCAAGAAGTTGATAAACTTGATCTTTAGAGGGAGCAAATGGTTCAATTAACTTGTGACAATCTTGATCATAGTGATTGAGAGGGAGTTCACTATTGAAGGTGAAACACTTCTGAGGTAAACTTGATATAATTAATTATTATACTAATGAATCATGAATATTTTTAATGGGTCTACCCCCTGTGTAAATCATGAGGAAGTGATGACTTCCAAATGATTATCACTTGCATTTGCAAAATTTATTGGAAGGTGATGATCTTACAATAACTTGATCTTCTATTGTGATAGACATCTTGTGATGGCTAAAACATATCATAATAGATAGAACTTGTGGATAGAATCACCAATTGAGGTAATCCACATTAAAGCTTGAGAAGCTTATGGATAGAATCACCAATTAAGGAAATCCACTTGGGAACTTGTGGATATAATCATTGATAGAGGCAATCCACACTAAATCTCATGAGTTTATGGATAGAATCGCTGATGGAGGCAATCCACACGAGAGCTTATGGATAGAATAGTCAATGGAGGAAATCCACTTGAGAGATTGTGGATAGAATCACCAATAGAGGTAATCCACATGAGAGCTTGTATATAGAATTGTCGATGGAGGCAATCCACCTGAGAACTTGTAGATAGAATCACCAATGGAGGAAATCAACATGAGAGCTTGTAGATAGAATTGCCGATGGAGGAAATCCACCTAAGAGTTTGTGGATAGAATTGTTGATGGAGGAAATCCACATGAGAGCTTATAGATAGAATCATCAATGGAGGCAATCCACCTTAGAGATTGTGGATAGAATCATCGAAGGAGGAAATCCACACGAGAGCTTCTGGATAGAATCATCGATGGAGGCAATCCCCACGAGAGCTTGTTGATAGAATCGCTAATGAAGGAAATCCACATCTTGACACTAAGCTTCTATTGAGTACATCATGCAAATGATGCTTCTATTGCTTACATCTTAGGGTTGATGCTATCAGGTGTCATAAGTGTTGACATTGGATTGATTTATCATCCCTCGCTAAGAGGGAGTGTTGATGTATGTAGCATCGATCAGATAAATAAAACTGACTATATGATTATTATGAGAAATGATTTATTATATATATATATATATATTGATGTTATTTTATATATTAATATGCATATATATATATATATATATATATATATATATATATATATATATATTGATGTTATTTTATATATTAATATGCATATATATATATATATATATATATATATATATATATATATATATATATATATATATATATATATATATATATATATATATATATATATATATATATATATATATATATATATATATATATATATATATATATATAAAATAACATCAATATATATATATATATATATATAGTTAATCTATATTTATTATTATAATAACTATATAGTTGATTAATAAATTAGATTAATGAATAGACATGTTCCATGAAGGGACATGTCTCTTCTTGTCTTTGCCTTGTATATATACAAGAGATCGATGCATTTGGAAAATACATACAATACAAGTACTGCTATTACATTTTCAATGATCCTAAAACCTTAACAATAATTATTGGATTTAATGAGTAAACAACCCACAGCTCCGAAGAATACCTACATGCAACCACCTGTCACAGAAAGAGAGACAAGAAGTAATAAGCTATGGAGGTATGAACACATTGATCCACCAGAGAGGAGAAAACATTCTTGATGTGCAAAAATAAAAGTTGAAATTCAATAATGAACAATTTTTTATGAATACAAAGGATATCAATCCTTATAAAAGGAGATCAAAACCCTAAAAGGGTGAACAAACCTAGGTTGCATGATAATAATTAATAAAGTAATTAATTATTATATGCCTAAAGTTTAGCTTAAGCATAAAGAGATAATAAGTGACTTAGTAATTAAATCAATATGATTTAATTAATAAGAAAACACTTTATTACTCTAACACCACCCCTTAAGATAAACTTTGGGAGAAGCTAAAAACCTAGAAAGAACTACTGAAAGAAAATGGGTCCCGGCAACAAAAGGCCTCATCAGGCACCCAAGTACAAAAGAGTGTTTTTATAAAGAGGAGAAATGGATAAAACCACATGAGAAAAACTCTACTCCAAAAAGAGACAAAGACTAGTCTGAAGGACTGAAGAAGCCTCCAAAACTAAAAATGTTCTAGAAAATAGGAACAAGGATGAACATGTAAAACATCACTGAAGCAATAAGCTACAAAATTTTTCAAGAAGTAACTAATGATCTAAAGATTCTCCACTGAAATATGACTAGGTAGAGAAGATTGTAATCTGCATGAGTTCCCTCAAATGACACTACTCAAATCAGAAGGCAGACAAAGGAAAAAAACTATAGTTGAAGATACATAATACTATAATCTGCATGAGTCCCCTCAAATGACACTACTCAAATTAGGAGGCAAACAAAAGAAAAGATCTAAACTTGAAAATATAGATGGCATAAAAACACCAAAAGTCTAAAGAGTTGATCAATCAAAGCTAGAAGAGTGCGTCCAAAAATAGGAAAGAAAAGAGTTTCCATATGGTAAATGATCCATCTCACCAAAATGCATAGGTACCTAGCCACTGCATCCACCTAGTATATAGAATCAAATACTGAATACATAGCTCACACCATCGAACCAAGGAAGCAATAGAACCAATAGTAGGAAACCCCCCATAATGCTAAAAAGGGATTAATGATAGATACACTAAAAAGATCATCCAATATGAACTGGATGATACCATGAACATCGAAGGTGCAAAGAGAGTATAGACATAAATAAAGATACCTAAGGCTAATGTCGTTGGAGTAATGCTCACATGAAAAAAGTAGATGGAAAACAAAAGAAAACATCAAACCCCCCTAACACTTTATAATGGAGTGAAAGTACATAGAGCATGAACATGTGTAAAATCTCATACATGCAATAGAATGACACTTTATCTTAGTGTGTGTGCATAAAATAATGCTACAAAAGTGAAGTATACACTTCTCAAAGAAGAGAGAAGGCTTCTAAAATAAAAGAACAGCCTAAGACGATCCAATCCTCAAAGGGTAGAGATTCCAGGACCTGTAACATCCACGATATCCACCAGATTGCAAATATGCAAGAATCTAAATAAAATGTACCTAGAGCATAATTTGGAAAAATGGCTCACAACACTAGAAATCTCTCTAAACAAGCTTTCCAACAATATATCATTTTGCCTAAATGGAGTCTGAATGTGCAAGATAGAGCTCCCAGAGTACAAAAGTGAATATCTAGTTTTGATAATAATAAACGCCATAAAAAAAAAATCATAAATTCAAACCTCCAGATCTGGATAGATCTCAAAACTAGATTTTTGATAATATCTTGTTTGCCCAATTTCGACATCGTATGCTCAAGTTATGAATAAAATACCACTAAGTACTTTGGAGAGCCCAAAATGGTGTCCAAAACCTTGCTGATGTCAACAGCCAACAAGCCTAAATTTGATGGCCAAATGGCCATCATAGCTCTAATCAGCCTAGGGGCTAAAAAAATATCCCCTACTCACATGCGTGACCAGGGGGCTCAAGCTCTGGCGCTGAAGGTTGTCCATGTGACCCTGTCGGCTGCTAAAGGGGGCTAGCCTGCTAGCGGTCCCACTGTTGGGTAACCACTAGTGGTCTTGCTAGTGGGTAACCATGAGTGATACCACTGGCGGTGTCGTCAGATTAAAAAAAATTCCTTGGATTACGTGCCCGGGTCATACAGCCTGGCACATAATTTTTTTTCGCGTATGAGGCCAACTTGTCCAAAGTTGACAATTTTTATATGGATCTTAGGGTTATCAAATACTGCAAACACAACCGTGAGGTCCGTTTGGGCTAGAAATGCTTCAGAAAATAGTGACAACCTCAAGATCCATGTCAGGGCCGATTGCAAAAAAAATTTCCACATATTCCAACTTTGTCCAAATTGGACAAATTTTATATGGATCTAGGGGTTCTTTGATGCAAGGCAGGTCAAGAAGAGGGGCCAAAGGCACACCCTAATCCAAATCCACCTTGCAGAGATCACACATGTAAGCAATTACACAATAAGTGAGAGAGAGAGAGAATGTAGAACAGATCCTTATATTTCATCAAATTAATTCATACATATCAGGTTGTAAGGCCTTCCCGGTTAGGGCCAAATACATCAAATTCAATTACAACAGTCCTCCAATATGTGAGGATTTAGAAACTACCTTTAAACTCCTAACTGATACCATTCATCTTCTAGCTCCTAGAACTACTTCCTAAAACTACAACCAACAACTACATTATATACAAGAGGCTACCATTTAACAAGTCGGCCTTCAGATCCATCATTAGCAAAAGGGATGACCGAATCTAGGTCCACACACTTCCAAATGATCGATACCAACATTAACTCCATGACCATAATTAAATGTACAAGTCAATCTCAACAAAAAACCAAAACAAACAACTCAGTGAGCAAGGATAACTGAGTGCTAGGGAATTAACCAACCAACTTGGTTAAAGAAGGAACCAAGCAACTATCGAGCAAACTTGGTCAAAGAAGGAACCAAGAAACATAGAAAACTCAAACTTGTTTTAGGTGATACAGGATTGCCAAGGACCTGAGATGCTCCTGCATCATTCTTGGATGTTGTGAACATAACCGTGAGGTCCGTTTGAAGCCAAGATGACCAAAAAAAGAGGTCCCCCCTAGATCTGATAGAAAACCCTTTGAAAAACATAGATTTGACAAAAAAAGCCAAATCTCTCAAGAAGAGGACATGGGCAAATAGATCTAAAGCTTTGATACCATATTGGTGTTGATGATTAAACAACCCACAACTCCCAAGAACACCTGCATGCAAACACCTGTCACAAAAAGAGAGAGAAGCAAGAAGCTATGGAGTCCTGAATGCATTGATCCATGAGAGAGGAGAAATCATTATTGATGTGCAAAAACAAAAGTTTCAATTCAATAATGAATAATTTGTTTTGAATACAAAGGATATCAATCCTTATAAAAGGAGATCAAAACCCTAAAAGGATGAACAAACCTAGGTTGCATGATAATAATTAATAAAGAAATTAATTATTATATACCTAAATTTTAGCTTAAGCGTAAAGAGATAATAAGTGACTTAGTAATTAAATCAATATAATTTAATTAATAAGAAAACACTTTATTACTCTAACAATAATAAACATCATGTATAGGCATTTTTTTATCCAAAAATAGATTTCACAAACCTTTGATCTGCATAAAATAACTATCACCAAAACTTACAACCCCTCCATCATAGACTTCAAGCTTAGTGAATCTTCCTTTGTCACCAGTCATGTGCTTTGAACAACCATTTCCAATCACCCAAAAGTCCCTTTTAGCATGTAAAGCTACTTGCATAAACATTGACTTGTCAAGATTTTTAAATTCCTTTGGTTTCCAAACTGCTTTCACCTTGTTCAATTTTACATCAGATTTTTCATCAAAATTAAATTTACAACTCTTGATATCGTGACCAAATTTATGACATCTATATCATCTCATGTCATTCATCATGTTATGTGCATATTTTCTAACAAAATTTGATCTTCTTTTAAAAGCAACTCTGGACTCATCCATTTTATGGCTAAATTGATTATGATAGAAGCAATGACCAATAAAAAAAGTACTATAGTTGAAAGAAACTCTTCTTCTTTCAATAGATGTTTTTTTTATTGTATTGATGCTATTCTTTGCATGTTTATCAACATCTATAGTTTTTATTATATCTTTGTGATCAAATTTTGAACATATTTGAGCTTGGCTTCTATTACAATGTTATTTCATCTTCGAACCATGATCAATATCATTTATTAAAAGCTTGTTGTCACCTTCATATTTTACTAACTTTTTTCTCAACATGACAATATCTTCTTCTAAATTTTTCCATTCATCTATTTTGAATTCCAACTACTCCTTGATAACTTCCTCAACTCTTCTTCCTTCTTCAAGTTTAATTTTCAAAGTAACAATTAACTATTTTCATTCTTTAAGTCTACTAATCAAATTATCACTATTTTTTGTTTGATTCCCAAGTGTGTTGAATAACTTCTTAAATCTTTTGATCTCCTTAAGAGCACATAGAAGTTCACCTTCAAGATCATCATATGCAAATTCATATCCACTATCTATCTGGTCTACACAATGAATTTCTATATCCATAAATAGAACTTATCCTTCTTCATCAACAGATTCACTGTAAGACACATCAACAAATAAACTTTCTTCTTTCATTAAATGTCTTCCTCTTTCCTTACCTTTCACTATTCTCTTCATCATCATGGGATTCATCATAAAGACACTTTGTTGCATGATGGAATATTCTGCCACAATTGAAACACTTAAATGAAAGTTTTCCTTTGTACTTACTTGAGCCCTTTTTCAATTTCCTAATAAAGTGAGACTCTATCATATCTATGCTTTTAAATTCTGAGTGAATTTCCTTATCCTTATTTTTAGCCTTAAAGTACGCCTCTCTATTAAAATACTCCTACCACGTAAATTATCCCTTGTATACTTTTTTACTGTTGGAAGTCTAAATCCTTTAATCAAGGTAGATTGTATAAGTTTGTAAGCTCTTATTAGGGTAGACCCCTCACATGGTAGATCACCAGAAGTGATCAAAACTTTGTATCCCTAACAAGCACACTTTATTGCTATAGTAGTGAAGATTTGTGGGAGTCATCCCCACCCCAATTTTACCTTTCAAGGGTTTATGGTTTACCAAATCTTTGTGTTATGTGTTTTACTTTCATGGATGTGATTATCAGTTAGATCTATTACAACATTGAAGTTAATGTTTATTTGATTCATGATATATATGTTGAATTTTTTTCAAGAGAGTAAAAGTTTTATAGATCCTGATTCACCCCCCCCGCCTCTCAGTATCTTACTTTCCCAATAAGACTTCCAACAATTGGTATCATAGAATTTTTCTCTTAGAAGAATTCTAACCACTTGAGAGTTAAGATCTTGCAGATGGAGGATTATAAATTGGGAAAGATCATATAGAATCAGAAGATTGACATCCAACTTGCACTGCACCAGCTTGAAACAACAAGAGTGGAATTGAAGAAATCCTTAAAGAGAAGGAAAGAATTGGCAATCCAACTGAATGACACTCAATATCAAGAAGAAGACACTAAAGGTCTATTTGATAATGGAAATTCTAGTGAAATTGATGCAACAATAAGTTTAAAGAAGAAGTCATAAGTTTAAAGAGAGAAACAACACATTAAATGAAGAAGTCATAACTTTAAAGAGAGAACATGAAATTCAATCAGTAAGACTATGTGAAGTGGTCGAATAGAAAAATAAAGTTGAGGGAGAAAAGATAATGACAAAAGAAGACAAGAGAAAAATGGCTACTAGACTTGATGAAAGGACATGTGATGTGCAAAAGCTTACAAATAATTAGTTGGACATGGTAAATTAATTGTTACTTGCAAATCAAGACTTAAACAAGAAAGAGATGGAAATTAAAAATTTGAGATCAAAGAAAAATCAACTGAAAAATGAGTTAAGATCTAAAAGGGAACTCATTGAGAGGATGAACAAACCTAATTAAGTCATGAGATATTTTTAGGAACTGATGAGATCACCAAGAAGATCCAATGACACCTCTAGACTAGGCCATACCAAGAACCAATCATCTACTGACGAAGGAGAATCATCAATGAGTGGAGAAAAAAGGAATGCAAATCCAAAGAACAACAAACCTACATGTCATCATTGTGGGAAAATGGGACACACAACAAACATTTGCAGAAGAAAGAATGGTAAGTCCAATCCTAAGCCTAAATTTAATGGATATTGCTTTAACTGTAAAAACCATGAACATCAGGCACATGAATGCAGGTCTAAGGCTAGCAATACACCTACCATGCCTAGATTTCAAGGACATTTCTACAATTTTTAGAAGTATGGTCATAGATCACAAGACTATAGATTCAATGCCAAATCTAAGTGGACATCCAAGAAGCAAGACAATGCAGCTAGGAAAGGAAACACATTCAATTGGGATTACAATACATGGTACAATTGTCATTATTATGGAGAATATGGTCATATTCCAGAAAATTGTATAAGGACACACTTTAGAGGTAAATCCAAGAGTTAGATGAATGGAAGTTTGGTCTGTTATAATTGTCATAAGATTGGTCATTTAAGAAAAGACTGCAAGACTAGAGCACCAACACCTAGAGATGAACAAAAAAAAGATGAAAATACTATTGATCAAATAAAGAGCCAGATGAATCAGACATGGAGAAAGAAAGAGGAATCAAGCAGTAGTGGAACTAGTGAACCCGAGATCACCCAATCCAATGGATTGGGTGATCACACTACTTCTAACTAAAAAAAGAAGGTATGTAAGGAACTATATTTTTAAATGCTATATTTAACAATGGTTCCTAACATTAGATGTGTTAAAGTCCATATTTACATAAGTCAAGATGCATTAGGAAAGATTTGAGGCAAGAAAAAAGAAAAGAGTTGATATGCACAATTGGTGTTGAGCATCAGTATTAATGTCTCTAGTGACCAAGTTTTACGGTATAGGTCAAGCTCACATAATGAATGAGTTGATATATTGACCGAGCTAAGTGTTGAAATGTTAGTAATAACCAAGTCATGGTTTTGACCGAGTGATGGAATTAAGGAATGTACAAACCAAGCTATTATGCAAAGATCGAGACAATTGTATTACACTCACTAGTGTACGAAGCATTTATTGAAGACCTAATCCAACTGTTTGAATCTATATAATGAATTTTACCATTTATTTTAATTTCACCAAGTGATTATAAAATTTGCAGAGTGATTCAAAAGGCGATTGAGAGAGAGATGTGTGAAGTCTGTGAAGATTCAACTGTGTGTCGTCGAAGAATATTGTGAAGTCTTGATAAGACATGTTGTCATTGAGCTACTTAGAATCTGTATTACAAACCCTAACTTGAAGAAATGGTCACCAGTTCATTTTTTGAAAAGAAAAGCAATGAGGTACAAAACATTCAATTGGTTAGGAGTGATGCTTGTCTACCACTGAATTTCTGAGTAGTACCTGAGAGTGCAGTGAACGGAGATCTCTTGGGAGCCCTGTCATCGATCCCGCCAAAGGTTTTAATGATTCATGATGTTAGGACATGCTACATGTACAAAATAAGTGAAATCAGAGATTATAAGCTGAGGGAGGCATATAATAAATTGTGTGAAAATGAAGCGTTGAAGGCTGAGCACCAACACATTACTGACAAAGGGTTAGTTTGTTCCCTAGACTTCCCTTGTAATTTCAAGATTCAATGGATTAAGATAGTTTCGAGTCGAGTTCACGACATGCATCTATGGTTGGAGAATGGGTTGGTAAAAATCACTAAGGAGATCATACATTGAGTTACTAGATACCCTATTCTTAACAGAAAGAAGACTATGTGATGTCAGAGCAAGGAAGTGATTCAGGAAAATACTATGGCAATGTGGAACAAGCGAGGTATGACAATTTCTGCAATCACAGATCCAGAGATCGACTTTGTAGTAAGGGTAATTGTACATAAGTTTTACCAGTCAAGAAGGATGGATATTATTCCTTTTATTTCACTTGACCAATCATGGAATATAGTCAAGAATGATCATACATATGATCTTGCTGAGCTGCAATTGACTCAATTAACAAAGAACTTATCATCAATTAGGAAGGCAAAGAACTCAATGTGTAAGTTCAGATCCTTGATAGTCTGCATATTTTTCTATTTTCAAAATACTTTTCCTACTATAGGAGATGTTGTTTGGAGTCAAGACTGACCAATGACACAACAAATAATTGAATTCATATAGCAATTAGGATAAAATTTTGATATTGTAATGGAAAATTAGTTTTTTCAATTCAAGAAGAAAATGAGGAAAAGGAGCAGAATTCATGTATCCCTAGTTGAGAAATATTATGATGATGTTTGTTTCCTTGTTGATACTGATGACACATATGTACAAGCTATTTTACCGAGGGTAGCATGGTTGATAAAATTGCCCTATGAGGTAAATATAGATGAAACATCTGTAGCAATCATAACTTTACTAGTAGAATAAATTGACAAAAATGCCAAGATATTTGGGAAGTATCAAGAAGCCAAAACAAAGATAACCATGGGCTTGAAATCTGTAACATTAGAAAGAAAAAGAAAATAGATATTTAAGAACCTTGAGAAAATGTTGGGTCAAGGAGAAGAGCAAGATGCACCACTAGCAATCACACAAGGTCATGGCGAGGACCATTAAATGATTCTGAAGAAAGTGAGGATGAGGAAGTAAATACAGAAAAGAAGGGTAAGGAAATAATGGTTATCAAGCCTACTGTGAAGAAGATCTTAAAGTAGAAGCCTACTCCTCCTACAGTAACAAGACCAAGAACAAGGGCATCTCCAACTACAACAGTAACCGAGCCATAAAAGAAACCTGTGGGAAACAAAGTTGAAGGTGAAAGTTCTAGGAAAAGAAAGAAAGCACAAACTAAGGTTGAGCCAAGCCACCCTAAGAAGAAGCCCAGAAGAAAATTGGTGTTACAAAAGGATGATGAAGATGAGGAAACAACAAACACGGATGATGTCAGAAAATTCAAGGTGGTTGTGCATAAGCATCTGACTAACGTGGATGAAATTTTCCAAAACATCAAGAGTACTGCAGGTTTGGCCGGATTCAAATTCATTAGATTAAAAAATTTAAGTAAAAATGATAAAGTAAAGATAGAGGATGCAATGATAGAAATGTTTGGAACCTTCAAGATGAAATCTTTGCAAATTTTGAATCTTTTCCCTAAAGAATTGTTCAATAAAATTGATAAGAGATGGTAGTATGCCATTATGACTAAAAGACAAATAAGAGAAGGTACTCTAGCACAAATAATGCCTGAATTGACAAAAAAGAAAAGAAAAGAATTCATGGAACAGTATAGGAATAGGTTTGTCCCTAAATTGAGATCATACTCAATATTGAAGAAGAATGTTGAAGAGGTTGTTAACAGAGTACATTAATCTGGAAGATAATTTTTGGACTAATAGTTGACAAGAGTGCAAACAAAGATGAAGGCACATATGGACAAGTAGAGCTTGACAATACAAAAGATATTGATGAGCCAAAAATCTTGAGGAGGAAATAAGGAAGAAGGTAGAGGAGAGTTAACAATGAGATGTTATCACCATTGAGGATGTACCTGAGGATACACAACTGAATGTAAATGCCTTAACCGAGGAAGAAATTAAGAGTCAAATTATTATAGAGGCAACTTTAGACACACCTTTACCATACACCAATCCATTTTTTATCCAATTTCATGACTATCCAAAGGATAAGGGTGCACCAACTATAGATTTAGTAATTGTTAGCTCTAACACAATCACAGTTGAGGAAAAAGACACACAAGGTACAAATGTCGATGAACAGGGTAAGCCGAAAATAACTATTTCACATACACCTACCGAGGCTAACCCTTGCAATCAATACAGAAGAAGGATATGAGAGCATGAAAGATCAAGCAGATAAGTCTACAACATATGTCTTAAGACCTCATATTGAGGGGAAAAAGGAGACTATGCTTAAAGGAACCGAGAAGAGTCAGGAGCCTAAGGAACAAGAGGCTATTCAAGCCTCAGTATAGTTGTCGAGTAGCAGCACACCAAAGACTAAGAAGAAGAAGTTACACAAGAAGAAGGACAAGTCTCCTAGAACACAAGTGACACTAGATGAAGTCATAGTGATTCCAAAATGGGACACTGATAACTTGACCTATGAGAAGATTTAAATTTTGTAGGATTTGTTGAACAGAAAGAGCAAACAAGAGGAATTGAGAAGGGAACATCAAAAGAATAAGGTATTACATGAGATCAAGGATATCTTTCTTGATGCTTTTGAATTAGAAGAAATTAATGAGAATACACCTATATTAGATCAATTGGTCCATATTGTTAAAAAGGTGAATAATAATGATATTGAATCCAATGAGAAATTGATGCAATGGTCTAAAAGGAAGTTTGAGACCAAAGTTCTTGAGAAAGTTGCAACAGAGATTGTAGTCAAACAGGGTAAACTTTCTAACCTTATAAGTAATTTAGAGGAAGTTGTACAAAACATTCATTCTTTATACAAATAAATTTTTGATGTAGAATTATTTACAAAGAAAAATCAATAGCTTATTGAGAAGCTTCAATTAGATTTGAAGTCAACGGGACATTCATTGAGCATGGATGCAAGTTCCAGCTCTATTCATTTTACTAGGTTGACTCATGCCCAAGGGAGATTAGCCGAGATAATCTCAAGGGAGATTAGTCGAGAATTAGGCTAATGATGGTAAAAGAAGGCCCAAATTAATCTCTATTAAAACAATGTTGATACCTCATTTGGAGGTCATGCAGAGAGAATTGGCAACTGCAAAAGAGTTAGTACAAAGAGATCTTCATCTCTCTATTGCAGAAAGTTTAGTTGATCTAGCTTCTTACCTAGAAATAAAACTAAAAGTTTTGGAGTCTGTTAGATCTGGTTGGGACAATGCATTGATAATGATTCTACATCTCCACAAACCATTTTTGGACAAGTACTATCTGACCCCAACACCCCAGCATCTCGGAGTGACAAAAACAAGGGGGAAATAGATGAAGACCAAAGGGGAATAGATGGAGATAAAGGGGAAATGTATAAAGGTATAACATATTGTTTTGAATGTAATGTATACTCATTTTTGTAATCATGAGTATGTCAAAAGTCATGTATATATCATGCATATATAATGAATTCTTTATGAAGACCGAGTCACGTCTAAAGGGGAGTACTAGTGTACTATTTTGTTTATGTAAAAGAAAAGTCATGACAAATTGTTTTGCCACTAATATCAAAGGGGGAGATTGTTGATTTCCAAGTCATGTTACTTGTTAGTGTCATACACATAGTCATTATCAAGGAAAAGTTGGTCGGTCATCACTGTGATCAAGCCATCCTAATAAGGTTGAGCAATGCATTTGACTTGTGTATGTACTGAGCAATAGTTACTGCCAAGCAAGCCAGTGGTTACTGAGCACCCTAGTAGTTACCAAGAAGTATGTATGCTGAGTTAGATAGAATAGTTAGTGCCAAGTGATAGTATATGGATAACATTTTTGACCGAGCACCAGAGAGTTCATATGCCGAGTAAGCCAGTTTTGGTATATGTGTTTGGAATGGCACAAACACTTAGATAAATTGTTTTGGCTGACTTATATGCATGATTTAATGATCATTGAGACAATTAAGGATTTGATTACGTGTTATGATTGTGATCATTAATCCCTATGCAAGAAATGTAACCAATCATAAAAGGTAAATGTATAAGCGAAAAACATGATGAATCTAGATCGTTGATCTTGATCTAGAAGTTTCATCAGTTATCTATTTAAGGTGGCATCAAAACCCTAATATCGATGATCTCACATGTATGTAGAAGAAGCAGTGTCTTGGATTTCAGAAGCTAAGATTAGGTAGAGTGACCGAGCAGAGCAGTGAAGGAAAGAACAAAGTTATATCAGATCTTGAGATCAGATAAGAATTGGAAAGAGGAGATCCGTTATCAACATTTGAAGTGCATAATGAAGGATCGGGTACTAATACATTCTAGCAATTGAATCAGCGTAAATCTCTTAACAGAGTGGTCCCAAAAAACCTTTGTAAATCTCCTAACAAAGTGCTTACTTTGTTGTAATTTTAAATCCTTTAATCATGGTAGATTGTATAAGTTTGGAAGCTCTTAGCAGGGAAGACCCCTCATAGGGTAGATCACCAGAAGTGATCAAAACTTTGTAGCCCTAATAGGCACACTTTATTGTTGCAGTAATGAAGATTTTTGGGTGTCATCCCCACCCCAATTTTACCTTTCAAGGGTTTCTAGGTTACCAAATCTTTGTGTTATGTGTTTTACTTTCATGGATGTGATTAGCAATTAGATCTATTACATTATTGAAGTTAATGTTTATGTGATTCATGATATACATGTTGAATTTGTTTCAAGAGAGTAAAATTTGTATAGATCATGATTCACCCCCCCCTCACAGTATATTACTTTCCCAATAAGACTTCCAACAATTTGAAAGAAAATGTTTATGTGATTCATGATATACATGTTGAATTTTTTTCAAGAGAGTAAAAGTTTTATAGATCTTGATTCACCCCCTCCCTTTCAGTATCTTACTTTCCCAATAAGACTTCCAACAATTTATATCTTTAGCTTCTTCTATTGCTTAAACTTTTGAGTCATACCTAGATGCAAAAGATCTTAGAACCTTCAAGATAA
Organism: Chamaecyparis obtusa; assembly: GCA_027943335.1. NCBI lineage: Eukaryota > Viridiplantae > Streptophyta > Pinopsida > Cupressales > Cupressaceae > Chamaecyparis > Chamaecyparis obtusa. The sequence continues at coordinate 275,808 of BSBK01006958.1, forward strand.
CCAATTTATCCTCTGCTTCTTCTCCAAGGCCACAAATAGCATTGATTGTCTCATCCACTCTTAGTAAATAATATGTCATCTTCTCTTCCTCGCTCATTTTCAACAATTCAATTTTTTCTCTAAGGTTTTTTATCTTGGATTTTTTCACTCTATCACGACCATGATATATATTTTTCAACTTATCCCAGACTTCTTGTATAGAGTCACAGTGTATAAATTTTTTTAAAATATCCCTGGATAGACCACACAATATGGCATTGTATACACCTAAAAATGGTCAATAGAAAACATAATTAAACTCAATCCATTTGGATTAATTAAATCAAAATCAATCAACTATGTAATTGAATTAATATTTGATTATATAGTTAATTAATTAATTAATTCCAACCTATTCATATATCATACATGGCTAATTAAATTAATTATTTTGAATTAATTCCACCTAAAATGTCTCACCTACCACTACAAGACAAAATCAAACTGATCAATGGGGGAAAAGAAACAAGTGCACATGGATCACTAATAAGCTTTTCCATCTTGACCATTCATTCTTGAAGGAGAATCATGACCATCCAAGTTGGACACATCTTCAACCCCTAACCTCAACCCATACCTTGACTATGGTTAATCAAACTCACCCCCTACACCTTGAGAAAATGTATAATAGGATACATATTTAGAGAAATAAATAGATTCACTTTCATTTAGAGCATCACCATTGTAGTCATTTTGCATTTACCATTGGAGCATTGTTATCATAGGTAATTTAGTGTAGTTTATCATTGAGAGTATCATTATCATGGAGAAATGGATTTTGCATCTTAGTGATCTTGATCACCTAGTATAGGATTTACATTTATCATAGCATAATTCATCTCATAATCTCATTTTCTAGGTTGTCACTTGAATCTAACTTGCAACTAACAGCATCAATCAAGTCCCTAGAATTAGAGTCCAATCCATTTCTTTAACTAGCTTTATATCTTGATTTGAATTGAAAGATCATACTAATGTCCTATAGGTTTTTGATACACGAATTACAAACACACAGACATGTTTTTCTCTGGCATCTATTTCATAGTCATTTTTATCAACGACATCAATGGGTAAGGTAGTAGGTACATTATAACCATTTAAATTGACCCCACACATCAACTCCTTGAGAAATCAAGTTAGTTTGCATTCTAATCTTAAGGTGTAGTTTTTGCAATTGAACAACTATCTTGTGCTATAACAATAGATATTCCACTACCAAGATCAACCTAGTGTTTTTAAACCTCTACAATGAACCGAACTTCTCTAATACCACTTGTTGAAATACTAGACCATTAGGAGGAGGGGGGGATGAATTAGTGGTCTCTAAAATAAATTTTACAATGATATATATTTAAACACTATACCTTCATATAATTATAGTGCATATGAACAATCAATGTGCCTTTAAACTAATGTAGCATCATATTAGACCATTGAATCAATGAATAACAACATTAACAAACATAAAACACAAAAATCATACTTGTGTGGAACATAACACATTTATTTGACTAGAAAATCCTTAAAGGATGATCAACCACTATGAAAGATAATTTTATTAGGTTTCACTGAACAAAACCCTCACTAGTTACATCTATGCCTTACTGGAAAAATATCTCACTGATCACATCAACAAGTTCTCATTGACCAAACCCTCATTGGGTACAGTTGCAGAGCACCAACCCCTACACATTATTTTTCAAGAAAGAATAATCAAGATTCAAAGGTTTTCTCTATTTCAATACATAACACTATACTTACTGCCTTTTATCTGTAACAATCCAATTCTCTACAACCTTTTAACATATATTTAATGATTACAATGAACATATCACTGCAATTCAACACTCCATATCAAACTTTACTTAAATGAAGTCTCTTAATAGCACATTCATTGAAACTTTCACACCCTTCTTATTTCTTGTAACAACAACTTCATAGAATCAAGTTATGCATATGTAAACATTTGAAAAAATTAAGTCATACTCTTCTTCTACACAAATTTGTTTCATCATTTGATCCACTCTTTTTTAACCTTCAATCAAGCTTTCATCATTTATCGCCAATCCTTAATTGATTAAAACAAACTGTTGTACATGGAACTGAATCAACAACCGACTATTCAAATTTTGTCTTAGTAGTTAACCATTAGAATTTAAAAATTCAAAAACTTATGTATCATATCCACGAACATGAAAGAACTTATTTTAAACATTAGACATAAACATGAAGATTATTATATTTTCTAAGGGTATTAGCACTTAAGACAACACTATTAATAATGAACATCAAAGTTCTTGTTTCACAATATTTTGTTCCTATAGCATACTGCTTTACTCTTGTCCCCAAGATGGCAAGGATAAAAAACTTACATTGTATGCTCTTGATTACAACTTCAATCAACATATCTACACTATGGCTTCAAGATAACATAATATTGAAGTACATAATACATCTTAACAATCATCCATTAACTGTAACTTGAACCTTATTTTCTCAATCTCAATGAGAATTTTTCATACCCATACCAAACACATTTCACATTGTACAACTCTTTGAGACTCTAGAAAGCATCACCATCTATAACAATATTTGCTAACTGCAACATCTTTAATTGATCTCTCCTAGACACTATTGTTGACATCAATGACAAATCAATGCAAACATGCACAAGTTTAAATGATGCCTTGTAGTCAAATGTTTCTCATAGGTTCTTGATGTTTATTATATGGAGACCTTTGTCATATTGCCAAGATGAACTCCATTTTCTTAACATTTGTCATTACAAAAACTCATGGATGTGAAGATTTGATAATTTTCACGAGGGTCTTCAAGAGGAGATTTACATGGACCAAAAGGGAAGAAAAAATGTTTGATGTAAGTGGATGCATTGACCAAATATGTAGAAGATGGAATTATGGACAAGTTTAAAGAACGTCTTATAGCCAAAGGTTTCTTACAAGTCCTTATGTTGATTAAATGGAGACATTTGTCCACAGTGCCATGATTAACTTCATTTTCTTGAATCATGGATGGGTTGTACATCAAATGGATTTGAAGAGTGCACTTCTTCATTGGAATCTTCAAGAGGATATTTACATGAATCAACCATAAGGATTTTCTTAGGATTCTTCTTTAGTTTGTAGGTTGAGAAAGTTTATCTATGGTCTTAAGATGGCTTCTAGGGCTTGGCATATAACGACAAAATCCTTCCTTCTCTAAGTAAGATTTACTAGATGCCAGTTAAGATCATAATCTACATTTTGTGACAAGTAGATTGTCATTTGTTTCATGTTCTCTATGTTGATGAATTGATCATAGCATGGAGATCCTCATCCATCATTTGCAAGGTCAAATCTTCTATGCATGGCATATTTGTTATAACTTTGTTAGGCCCTTTGGACTACTTTATTGGAATTAAGGTCACACAATATTCTTCCAAGATCACTCTTTCTTAGCCCAAGTATGCTTTTGATCTTCTAGCTCAATTCCATGTAGATAAGTGTAAGCCTAAACTAATTCTCCTTCTCTCAAGATTCAAATTTGAGGCAAGTGTTATATTCAACTAGTTATGCCACTTTAAATTGTCAACTTGTTGGGAGCCTTATCTACTTATTGGATGCATGGCCTTGCATTGCTTTTGTGGTTGTCATGGTTTCATGCTTTATGCAAGAGCAACATGAACTTTATTGGAAAAGTTCCAAATACATCTTGCATTATATACAAGATACTTAATACTACTTGTATATAATCCACACTTGATGTGGGAAATGGCTATGTAGCATCCACACTTTATGTGGGAAATGGAATCCGCACTCGATGTGAGAAACGGCTATGCAGGCGACAAATTCACCTGGATTGACTATTTGACAACATTTATTAATTCGATTAAAAACCACACAACCGTTATTTTTTATTTTTATAAAATGGTCAATCTGGTCGAATTTGTGGGTTGCATAGTCATTTCCCTCGATGTTTATCTTAAAGATATTATTGCCCAAATACATTCCTTTATTAAAATACAAATTAGTCCTTATAGAATATTTTAAAAATTTCTTATCAATATTAGTAACTTAATTATGTTGAAAGTTATTTTCTTAATAAAATCATTAAGAAAACCCTTTTTGTTGGCCAAACACTGCATAAAATATCTATTATAAAATATAAAAATATACAATTTTTCTTTAACATAGATATAACAATGTGTGATATTATTGAAGCATCTATATATTTGTAACGTGTGTATATTTGTGTAATTTTAATGATGTTACTAATCTTTTATGATTTTCTTGCTCTCTTCATTCTGATGATGGACCATGGAGTGTTCCAAATGTTGATCTCTTCATTCTGATAATAGATGATGGAGTGTTCCAAACATTGATGCAAAAACAAGTTAATCCAGAAACAACTATCTTGATATGATGTTATTAATGTTTTATATAGAAAAGATGTATATATAATTTTCTATATTTTACTTTTATTTAGAAAAATGTGTATTTTTCAAACCTATTTTTATAAATAAAAATAAATATCAATTTTGTAACAACTAATTTTGCATGCTAAGAAAAACCATTGCTCAAACAAATTATTTATTTTCTTACTACGTTAAACCCCATCTCAAAAGTCATGTGTATCATGTTAATAATTGTATATGACTTTTTATTTATTGATATAGAGCTGCTTCTGAGTGTGTGAGTAGGCTATGTCCCTGTCAACTTTGAGAATATGCAACTCTGAGGTTCCTCGATATGCAAAGCCATGGTTTGAACTAAAAAACTCAAATGCTAGAATGATACCTATCTTCTTGCTTGCTAAGTCTGATTCTAAAAACACTGATGCAATAACTCTTTTTCTTGTACTTACTCGTTAAACTCCAATGTGAAATCTGCATGACTCCACCATTATCGAGATGCTGGGGCTACGTCCAACTTCTCAAGTTTTCCTCAAGGGGTTCCATCCTCAAGAAAATAAACCAGTCACAAAGTAACCAGAGATTTGTTTTTCTTGTTTATAATATTTGTGGTGATTTTCCCAAGGAGAGCTTTATGCTTTTATAACATCGATATGAGGGAAAGCACATAATACTAAGCAATGTGGGATAAACTGCATTCACTTAAGTCACTTAAGTTACTTTTTTAATATAAAATGACTTTAAGTCATAAAGTAACTTTATAAAATCACTTTATAAAATAGAGTTTCTAACTATAGAAAAGGCTCCCAGATACTTAAAAATCATCCAAATAAAATCTGTGACTGGCTGGCATCCTCCAGAAGCAGCCATTAGTCTATCCAGATCACCATAATGGCCTATCGCAAAGAAGGGGACATCACAAGACCTTTGTCCCCATTGTCAAGATTAACTTCATTTGCTTGAATCGTGGATGGTTTGTACATCAAATTGATTTTAAGAGTGCACTTCTTCATTGGAATCTTCAAGAGAATATTTACATGAAGCAGCCATAGGGATTTGTTTAGGATTCTTCTTTAGTTTGTAGGTTGAGGAAGTTTATCTATGGTCTCAAGATGCCCTTTAGGTCTTGGCATATAACAACAAAATCCTTCCTTCTCTAAGTAAGATTTACTAGATGTCACTTAGATCCTAATCTACATTTTGTGACAAGTTTGTTTCTTATTCTCTGTGTTGATGAATTGATCATAGCATGGGGATCCCCATCCATCATTTGCAAGGCCAAATCTTCTTTGCATGGCACATTTGTTATAACTTCTTTAGGCCCTTTGGACTACTTTATTGGGATTAAGGTCACACAATATTCTTCCAAGATCACTTTTTCTTAGCCCAGGTATGCTTTTGATCTAGCTCAATTCCATATAGATAATTGTAAGCCTAACTTACTCCCCTTCTCTCAAGATTCAAATTTGAGGCCAAGTGTTATATTCGACTACTTATGCTACTTTAAATTGCCAACTTGTTGGGAGCCTTATTTACTTATCTCATGCATGCCCTTGCAATTCTTTTTTGGTTGTCATGGTTGCATGCTTTATGCAAGAACAACATGAACTTTATTGGAAAAGTTCCAAATACATCTTGCATTATATACAAGATACTTAATACTACTTGTATATAATACTATGGGAAGTCCACACTCAATGTGGGAAATGGCTATTGCAACTAACAAATTCACCCGGATTTGACTATTTGATAGGATTTATTAATTAAATTAAAAACCACTCGACCATTATTTTTTATTTTTTATTTAATTAGTTAATATTATAAAATGGTCAATCCCGTTGAATTTGTGGGCTGCATAGCTGTTTTCCTCCATGTGTATCTTAAAGATATTATTGTCCAAATACATTCCTTTATAAAAATACAAATTAGTCCTTATAGAATATTTTTAAAAATTATTATCAATATTAGTAACTTAAATTATGTTGAAAGCTATTTTCTTAATAAAATCATTAAGAAAACTCTTTTTGTTGGCCAAACACTACATAAAATAACTATTATAAAATATAAATATACAATTCTTTATAAATATACAATTCTTCTTTAACATGGCTCTAATAATGTGTGATATTACTGAAACATGTATATATTTGTAACATGTGTATATTTGTGTAATTTAAATGAAGTTACTAATCTTTTATGATTTTCTTGCTTTCTTCATTCCCATGATGGACCATGGAGTGTACCAAACGTTGATCTCTTCATTCTGATAATAGACCATAGAGTGTTCCAAACATTAATATAAAAACAAATTAATCCAGAAACATCTATCTTGATAATGATATTATTAATGTTTTAGATAGAAAAGATTTATATAATTTTCTATATTTTACTTTTATTTAGAAAAAAAGTGTATTTTTCAAACCTATTTTAATAAATAAAAATAAATACAAATTTTGTAACAACTAATTTTGTGTGCTGAGAAAAACCATTGCTCAAACAAATTATTTATTTTCTTAGTACGTTAAACCCCATCTCAAAAGTCATGTATATCCTGTTAATAAGGGTATATGACTTTTTATTTATAGATATAGAGCTGCTTCTGGTTATTTATAGATATAGAAGAAAGGTCTTAACTTTCACATATTGCACTAATTTTGTGCACAAGACAAAACACAACGTGTACTACTAGTAAGGGTATTACTATTATAGGTGGGATTGGTCTGGGAGCTGACTATCTACGCTGTACAAAATTTGAATCAAGGCTAATCTGTGCCTCCAAATTGACTCCCAACTAAGGATGAAAATGAAGCTAAACCTATTATACACTCTTTAGAAGAGCAAATTCGGAATTTCCCATTGAAAAAAATCAGCAACATTACAAACACTCTCTAGAGAGGGAGTGAAAGAATGAATTTGGCTACACTACAACAAATGTCCCAATGACTGTACAGACTAACTCTATGTTTGAATAACCTCCAGCTTCTTAAGCCTAAACTGAATCCATCTAATAAGATCTCGGTATGTATCCTGGAGCACTTAGGCTGGCTATGTAATCTTGGTAAGGGTCACTAATATTAGAAGTGGATTGCATTTGATCTAGTTGTGGGAATGGGCTATGGAAACCATCAAAGCTGAAGCTGAACATTGGCTGGCTAAGATCATTCTCGTGCTGCTTCATTAACTCTGCCAGTCTGAATCTGCTCTGCACTTCACCTTTTTCAGTTTTGATTTCAGGTGAGGAGGGTATTGAACAGCTGGAATCAGTGAGGAGTAAGGGAACCAATTTTGTGGAATTATGATTTGTCCTATTATTGGTGTTCATAGGGCTGAAAAGTGGAGGTAGATCAGGAAGATCCATTGAGGCACTGGCAACATTTGAAGTGTTCAAATTCTGCTGGAAAAGGTAGTTTGAATTGCACTTGTTGGAAGTTATATCAGAACCTGCCCTGTAGTTTGAAGAAGGGGCACATTTGCTTGAATCTTCAGAAGTTCTTTCTGAATGCTCCATGCTTGAGTTCATGATGGTAATCTCAGTGGGCAACATTTCGGTATCCCTTTCATCTACTTCTGCATGAAATGATTCAATTGCTGTGTCTGAAGAACATTCTTTCTGCTCCTTTGCTAGCTTCTCAGCACTGCTCTTCTTGTTGTAGATTCGGCAAAGCACCCAGTCATCCAACTGCAACAACAGAAATTTTAGTCATCAGGAACATGAACAAATTGAAAGTCCTCAAATCTAAACTTATCTTTAACACAATCCAACACTGAACCATAATACTACACTATTTCAATGAGGAATGGCTTCTCTCATGACTATGTAACAATGAAATCCAATGTTCAGAAGTGTGAATCTTACTACCCATCAAGATCCTTAACAATCCATATACATAGAAACATAAAGACGAGAATAATTTAGGGAGAGATGCAGTACCCTTAGGCAGCCCTTCTTCCTTGCAGGCCTAGTGACATCAGCAAGGCGGTACTCATGCATGATCCAGTTAGTCTTGTTTCCTTTGGGTGCTTTTCCAATATAGAAAACCAGAGCCTTTTTGATGCCCACACGCCTGCCACCAATCCGAGTGGTAATGGGTTTATCTGCACCTGTGGCTTTCCAATACCCAGAACCAGCAGCCCTGTTCGGACGAGAGCCATTTGGATACTTCCTGTCCCTGGGAGTGAAGAAATACCACTCCTTTTCTCCAAACAGTGACATTTCTGTGAACACAGAATGCATGAATCAGAACAGAGCAAAATAAGTTTTCTAGCAAAAACCAATTAGAGACAATACAGAATTCACTCTCAGGGCAGAGGGATATAGACATAGGCAGGACTGAAGTGAAGGTGATTCAACAGTTCACATATAACCACACCCAAACTCAAGAAGAATATAAACTAATCCATATATCCATACCATGGATAAGATAATTTATATTTGAGGGTTTCACAAGCCCAAGATGAATACTATAGGAACAAGCCACTGAACAAAATAGACATCAAACACAGAAATGGAGTCGCCTTATGGATACAAAGGAATCTCCAACACCGCCTATGGATTGCGTTATATGGCCCTAGTTTCAACTGTTTATCAATGTATGACATAAATTCACATATGATCTGGGAAATATAATCTTATTAAGGAAACCAAAAGTAAAACCAAATTTTTAGGAACAGGTCACGTTACTTCCAACAAAAAGGGCAGATGCATACCAAAAGCAGAATGAAAAAGTTGGAAACCTAAAAATCCTGAAGACTTCAAAAGAAAAAACAGGGCACAACTACCCTACAAAACTCAATAACATTCATGCAGACCAGATCTAATACTTCATAGGGAAAGATAAAGCCATAAATAGAATAGAAATCTGTTAACCTAAAATGAAAAACAGAGCATAGCCACCGTAAAAGCACAAACTACGACAGCATAAATTGAAAGATGAAACCAGAACAATGAATTCAATTTCTATCCCCTATATCATGGAAGTGTCAATAACTACATTAGCATCTTTGAGAATCTAGAAATAAGGAGAAAAAACATAGACAAAAATAAATTTAAAACATTTGTAAAAGGCACAGTGCAGATGTCATAAAAGAACAGTAACAAAAACTCAGATTGTACAGGGCATCTTGACATGTTTTAAAATCCAGACATAGAAGAGGGATTAAAAAACAGGGGCCAAAGAAAAATTCATATTGCAGATGGCAAAAACAGAGAGGAAGGACTAATATAATAAAGTTAGGATGGCTAAAACAAAACGCCTTGACATGTTTCAGAATCCACAGTTAAGAGATGGTTTGAAACTGAGACACAAGTCCCAGACAGAGAAACAAAAACATGAAGAAGCATACAAACCGAGAGAGACACAAGTCCCAGGAAGAAAGGCCGACTTTTACTGCTAATATCCATATAACTAAGCAAAAATTCCTTAGATAGTAGTCGCCAAAACCAAGGCCAACAGGTAAACACCAACACGAGGTACTATAAACCGCAGATGACCAAAACCCAGACCACTTGAATTGGAATGATTAAACAGCACACCTTGACATGTTTATGAATCCACCAAAGTTGACCCCAAAAAGATGAATACAAAGCAGGGGCTAAAAGCTTACAGGCTTATCAAAATCTACATGTTCAGCAATCCACAGAAGCTGAACCCAAAAAGGCAAGCATGACAATGATGAAACATGCATTTACAGAAGCTGAACCCAGAGAGACAAACATAACAATGATGAAACAAGCATTTTATATGGCAGAAACGAGGGGATAAAAGCCAACAAGTTTTCCCAAACTTTCAAATTGGCTCTGAAAGCTAAAATGAATCCAAACCAGAGGCTAAAATCCTACAAGGTTCATCAAGAACTACATGTTCAAGAATCCACAGAACATGAACCCAAACAGACAAACATAACAATGATGAAACATGCATTTTATATGGCAGAAACCAGGGGATAAAAGCCAACAAGTTTCCCCAAACTTCCAAATTTGCTCTAAAGGCTAAAATCAATGCAAACCAGGGTCTAGAACTGATAAAAAATCTCCACAAATCTAAAATGAATACAAACCTGGGAGCTGCCATGGATCATATTTGTACAAGTCCACCTCAGCAATGATAGGAACAGCCAGGCTCTGTGAGGCAGCCTTCCTACACAAATAGTGCACCACCAACTCTTCATCAGTGGGATAAAACCTGAACCCAGGTGGCAAATTCAACTGAGCCTCAGCATCCTGTCTACCCATCTTACCAAAATCTCTCTATTCACCCTTCCCAAGACCTCCAATCCAATCCAAGAATCTCTTCTTCTCCAAAAACCTCAAAAAAATCCCAAAAACAGAGACTCAAAAAAGAAGACCAAAAAAGCCACAGACCTCTCTTCTTTTTCTCCCCTTGTTGGGCTTTCTAAAAATTTATGAAAACAGCAAGGGGCAGAGGCTTTATAAGCATTGGGAGGGGCATGCCGCATGAAGTTTGAAGCATCTGGTGAATGAATCAGTCAGGGAAGGCGGCGGGCGGGTGCAGCAAATGTCAACATCGTCCAAGTCGCAAGGCGTGACGTCAGCAGACCACGTGTAGGCGCATGGACCCGATGAAATCTTGGGGCAAAAGCGACCGCCTAGTCAGACAATTCAAACGCATGTCAGGCGAAAATTCTCCCCTCGGGCCACGTGGCAGCCCCTCACTGGTCTCCCAAAGAAACCGGCATCTCGACCGCCCGCGCTTGACTGAACAACTGGCATACAAACAGTATCCACGTGTGCGTTTTGGAAGGTTCAGCTGATTTCCAGATAACGATCAAACCCTACTACTAAAAGCCAATATTGTTTTCCGTTGCTGCTTACGTCACCGCTTACGTCAAACCGCATGAGTTGGCGGGCCCACTTTTGTCGTCTTCCGGCGGCACGACGGCTGAGTCATCGTGAAACGCTGGCCGAATGTGTCGCTATCACCAATATTGAGAAGGTGGCAGAAGATTCGCATGGGAAGCTTTGCCGAAACTTCAAATGTGTTGAAATTTTATGATTGATTTTCGACACCACTCACATTAATTTTTTTTTTATAAATTTAGTAGGCCAGGTCCATTTAATGTTTTTTCCCTAGTCAACCCTAAAGTGACCATGCAATGTATTTTCTTTAATGCGAGGGTTTTTTTTATTATTTTCTCTGAATTCACAGCTTTAGAAGCACATGTTGATATTCGCACTTTTTTATGGTTTTTGCTCTAACTTTTTGTCAAATCTTTTGACACCTTAATTTATCTTTTTTTTATTTATTTTTTTTAATTTTTAACTTGGGGTCTTGCAATTCAACAAGAGTGTGGACACACTCCCTTGTCCCTTGTCTTGTTCTAGAAACAGATATTATTGTGAGGTTTTATCCTTGAGTGGATGCCACTAGAAGTGTGGATATTTTGCATGCCTTGCGTGGAAAGAGGGGGGGGTTTTGCAATGAGGATAAGGGGGGTCATATTGTGCCGACTTTATTCTTACTAGAGCTTTCACTTATTCATTTTAGTGCATTGTACTTACATGAATCATGTACCTCAAATGTCACCTCCACGAGGAGGTGCTAGGAGAACACGTTGGAAAAGTGGTGCTTACAACTTTAGGTCAGTGTGAAAGCATTTGGGTCTTCTAGCCTCCATGATATTCGGTCATGGTGAAAGCATTTTGGTCATGTAGCCCTTTAAAACACAAGGTCAAGGTAAGTGTGAATGCATTTTTAGGGTTAGTGTGAATGCATTTCGAGGGGTGGGTTAGTGTGAATGCATTTTGAGAGTTATGTGGGTTATTTGGTTGTGTAGATGTTATTAGAATCTTTTTATGTGTTATACTAGTTTTATAAATATTATTAGAATCTTTTTATGTATTAGATAGTGTAAAAAAATATAAATTATAAATATGATTAATGTTAATTGAATGCAATATTTTTTATGTTCAACATTATGTAATCTTTTGAAGTTATTTATTAGTTTTTTTCTAGCTTGAATTGGTTGATTTGTATTGAAAGATTGAAAGCTTCAACATAATTGATTTTTTATCTTTTCAAACATTATCTAATATTAGATTAAAACATCAATGAATTTAATTTTATAAAGATGAAGACTACCTTGACGTGTATTATAAACATGTCAAGATATCTCAATTTAGTTCTTGACTTATATCGTAAAGAAGAAAGAATACCTTGAATCATGTATGTAAAATATCACTTTAATAATAAGGTGCTTGAAAAACATGTTGGAAAAGTAGCCCTTATAACATAAGGTCAATGTGAAAGCATTTTAGTCACACGGCCCCTAAAATATTGGGTTATTGTGAAAGCATTTGGTCATGTAGATTATTTGGTGGTGTGGATGTTATTAAATCTTTTTTATAGATTATATCATGTGAAAAACTTATGAATTATAGAAGTGATTGATGTTAACGGATATAATACTTTTGATGTTCATACGAAGTTATTAGTAGAATTTTTCTTGGCTTAAGTGAGTTGATTTGCATTGAAAGATTGGAAGTTAATCTTTTAAAATATTATGTAAGATTAGATTAAAATATTGACATAAGTTTCGTGTATAAAGAAGGAAGACAACCTTGAGGAGTATTTAAAATATGTCAAAATATCTCATTACTAGCTTATGTCCTAAAGAAGAAAGGCTACCTTGAAGAGCATTATCGGTTTGTATGTCCCCAATAATCAATTCTCGTTGACCGTGTCCTATAGGGGTCATAGAATCAATAGCAATAAGACTCGTTTGAAGAGGTTCATATACATAATGTCTTGAAATAATACCCATGGCAGGAGATTCAATCAACCGAGATTTAGAAGATGAGATCTTCCCCTTAAAATATGAAAAATGTGCTTCTATAACATAGGGTAAGATTGAAGACATTTTGATCATGTACTTTATTTGGTTACCTCGTGTTGTGAAGAAAACATATCCTAAAGAAAAAAGACTACCTTGAAGAGTATTAAAATTTGGAAAATGTATCCCTATAACATAGGTTTGAGTGAAGCCATTTTGGTCAAGAAGTTTTTTTGTATTCATATAAAGTGATTAATAGACTTTTTCTTGGCTTGGTTAGTTGATTTGTTTTGAATGATTGAAAGATTCAACATAAATTATCATTTATCTTCTAAAATATTTTGCAAGGTTAGATTAAAACATCAACATGTACATTCTTGTATAAAGAAGGAAGACTACCTTTCAAAGATTACAAAAAGTATGTCAAATATCTCAATTCAATTACTAGCTTATGTCCTAAAGAAGAAAGATTGCCTTGAAAAGTATTAAATATGGAATATGTGCCCCTATAATATAGGGTTAGAGTGAAGGCATTTTGGTCATGTTGTTTATTTGGTTAACTCGTGTTGTGAAGAAAACTTACTACCTTGAATAGTATTAAAATATGGAAAATGTGTTCCTATAACATAGGATTAGAGCGAAGGCAATTTGGTCACGTAGATTACTTGGTTGGGTGGGTGTTATTATTATTTTTACAGATTATGGGTTAAAAATGTTAATAATATTAATTGGATATACTATTTTTTATGTTTATATTAAGTTATCATTAGACGTTTACTAGGTTTAAGTGGATTCATATAACTTGAGAGATTCAACATAAATTATTCTAAATCCTTTAAGACATTATGTAGGATTAGATGAAAACATCAACTTGGAATTATAATGTAAAAAAGGAGGACTACCTTGAAGGGTATTAAAGATATGACAAAACATCTCAATTTAATTTTTCCTTTGTGTCACCAGGAATGAAGACTACCTTTAAGAGTGTTAAAAATATGGCAATATATCTTAAATTAATTACTAATTCATGTTATAAAGAATATGGAGTACCTTAAAGAGTATTATAATATAGAAAATGGTAACCTTATAATATAGGGTTAGAGTGAAGGAAATTTGGTCATATAGTTTCTTTGGCTAACTCATAGCGTAAACAAAATATATTACATTGAAGATTATTAAAATATGAAAAATGTGCCCTATAATGAACCTCCTAGACATATCACTATGGGCAATGTTTGTAGGTCCCCCCCCCGCCCTTTGGTAAGGGTAAGAAAAAGAAGGTTTGTGTTAACCCCCCACCCCCCTCTTGTTAATGAGCTACTTGTAGTCACTCTAGAAAAACACAAATCACCCCTGGACCTCCCATGGTCTTCCAAGAAAAATCCTAATAAAACCTTTGGCAATAAGAGTGTTACCGTTACTATCCTAGAAGATGAAGGTATTTTTTCTTGTAATTCTAAAGGAGTGATAATCGAAGAAACCAACTTTGTTACTGGGAATCGAAGGTCAATAAGGATTGCCAAAAAAAAATGAACCCCCTTTACAAATGGAAAAGAATAATTTTGGATGAAGAGGATTCCTCTTCTAAAGATAGCTCAAAGGCTTATGAGAATGAACAAGAGGACCAAGTTAATACTCCCCCCAATTTGTCTAAAGATAAAGAAATGGAAAAGAGTTACTAGGATAATGCTATTGTGACTAATGAATACTCAGGAGATTCTCAAGAGGAGAACAATAATGAGGAATATCAGGAGATGGAGGAAGATGAGGCAACCAAGGTGGACACTCTTAATGGAATTATGGAGAGACTAGATCAAGTGGAAAGAAATATACTTAAGAAAGGCCATGCTATTGATAGAGTGTTGGACTCTCTTATCTGAATCATAGATGGTATCATGAACAAAGTTTTCATGGGCACTTCCACTGGAAAATCAAAGACCAAGAGGCATCTCAAAAAGTTAGGATACAATGTTGGTAATAATCGTGGACACCTAAAGGAAGGATAGTTGGACACTTGGGCTGAGGCACTTTGGGAGTTGGAGAAAGACATGAGCTTCATTGAAGGCCTCCAAAAGTCTAAATGATTCCTATTTTTTATTTAGTTTTTTTTTAATTTCTACTTTAGGTTGAAGCTATTTATTTTGTTGACTCAGTGAACTATTATCTTTTCCTTAGAATATATCGATGATAAGTGGACTATAGATAGGGGTTTAGTTTATATTTTATTATTTTATGATGATATCATGGATATTGTTATGCATATGCTTAGTGGTACTATTTTGAATGTTGTTAATTATATAAGTTTGTTATGCTTTTTTGGGTTTTGTTTTGGGGGTTTTGAGGTAATCTGGTCGTTTACAGTGTAGGGGGGGCCTCACTATTTTAAAGTGCCCTTTTGTTGTTTCTATTTTATTGTACCTAACTATATGAGATCGGAGCCCTCTCCCCGCTTATCTAATAAAAAACATAGAGCTATAGTGAAGGCATTTTGGTCATGTAGTTGATTTGGTACCGTGGGTGTTAATTTTTTTAGGTTTTTATCATGTTAAAAAATTATGAATAAAAAAATGTAAATAATATTAATTGAATATTTGTATGTTCATAAGAAGTTGTTATTAAACTTTTACTTGGTTGAAACCAGGTGATTTATATTAAAATATTAAGATCTAAAATAAATATTTTTATATATTTTAAAGCATTATGTAAGATTATATTTAAACATTAACATGCATTTCTTATTAATTAGATATTTTTCTTGTTATGTTCATATGAAACTATATTAAACTTTACTCGATTTAAGTTGAGTTAGTTTTAATTTATAGTGATAATTGTTTGCAAATATATGCTTATGTGAGCATTAGCATGTGCCCAATACAAGCACTTGCAGACACAATCATGAGACTAATATTAGATCTTCAAGAAACCACACTAGAAACTACCAATTGAAAATCAAGAGTCGCAACTTAAAAATCCAAAATTGATGTTAAGACTCAATTCTTGACTTGGTAAGTCTTACATCTTAAGCTACTCATGGGAGATAGACTAAGATGTATTACAATTCAACAAATTAAGTGCCCCTTTATAGGTGTATTTAAAATATGAACCATGTGTTTTGTGATTGGCCCTTCACTAAAAAGTAGTGGAATGATATCCTTAAAACTTTTTTTTGTTATTTTTAACAATTGGTAGAATTGGAAAGAGGCTCTCATTGGCCTTAGTTTGCATGATGATTTCATAGTTGATTTTATTATACAAGTTATTTTGAGACATATTTAGAAGGCTAGGTGTATTGTTGTGTTCTTATACAATTATTTTCTAGAATTTGGTATTTTAATGCTCTACTCTAATGTAGTTTTTTAGGTTACTATTTTTTTGTCACAACTTATAGATTTATCCAAGAGAAATGTCTTAGACATGGCACAACTCTAGAAAATTCAGGAACACTTGAATCAAGTTTGAAAGCAGTTGTCATATGAACCTATGCAAAGTGTTTTATCATGTTTCTTCAATGTAATGTCACCTGCTAGCCCATTGTAATTGTTCTTAGTGTGTGAGATTTTTCTCCATTACAATAGTTTAGCTCACTATATTTCTCTTTCAGTTACTTGATGCAGTTGTATTCTTTGTAATCTTGCTTTGATTAATTTTTTTATAAAAGAAACGCTTCCACTTTAGAAGTCAAATATGGAAGACCAATAATCACAACTAAGAATTTTATATTATACATCCTTTTGAGATGTGGAATTGGGTCTCCACAATGAGAACAAATTGCTTTTACCAATTAAACTCAACCCCTTAGACTATCAAATCAAGTTTTATTGAAAAAATAAGAGATTTATAATATATACTTGTTAATGTTTTAAAACATTATGTAAGAATAGATTAAACTATTAGCACGACTATTTTGTGTAAAAAAAGAAAAGTATTAATAATATGATTAAATATCTCAATTTAATTACTAACTCATTTTATAAACAAGAGACTACTTGGAGAGTATTTTAATATGAAAAATGTGATTGTATATTGAATTATTATAATTGTAAACAATTGTGAAAAACACTTTAATATCTTAAGCATGATTTAAAATTAATAAAATAAAATAAATAAATGAGAAATTGATAATTGATAAGATATTTACAAAATTAAATATGAAGGATAAGCATTTAGTTCTCATAATTATGATAAAGTATGATCTTAATATCTCAAAAACCTAATTGCCTTAATATTATTAAATGAACCTTTATTAGGATAACATAACATATCACACACTACCATTATAAACATTATGCTTTTTAATCTCATAATACTAAATTATAATTTTACAAAAATTATGCAAATTTTATAGTAATGCATAGCATTTATCATAACCATTTTAATTTAGGCACTACCTTGTTATTTTATTAGCATGCCTCTTGATAATTTAAGAGCCTTTATGTCGTACATATAATTCATTGTACTAGGGAGCTTATGGATAAGGGTGTTAGTAAGAGGATAAGTCCAACTTCAATTGATTACATCCATTAGATATAAGAAATTGGAAAGAAAAAAACATTTTATAAACATTATAGATAAACGGATAAATACATGGATCACGTAAAATAATCAATGTCATGAATACATTATGACAAATAAATAAAATATATTAAATAATAAATATGATAAACATATGAGGTGGAGATAATAATAAAGATCATAAAATTGTATCTAATATAGACAAATTAAAAAAGACTAAGTAACCCTAATGATTATATAATCTCATAAAAATATATATTAAAAAAATTGCTTGTATCCATATACACAAACTCCCAAGAGTATAAATTTAACATAATATCCCAATAGATAGATGTGGGCATAGATATGCCACACATAATTAATAATATAAGGTAGATGAAAATATCCTTTAATTCATGATAAAGAATGCCACCACATAATAGAAGGAATATATAATATCCTTAATATCTAAAAAGTGATGCCTAAAAGTATTTACCAGTCAATTATTATATTCACCACAAAGGATAAGACATGGGTAATAATTATGAAGATCTTTCATACATTGTACCGTCATGTATCTTGAACGTCTTTTCAGTAAAGTGGTTGGACTGTCAGTACAAAACAAAAACATTTATCACAATTAAAATATTGCAAACCCATGTGTAAAGAACGTTTGGTTGCAAGGTAGGTGTGTTGGACTTCTACGATTCTTTCAAATTCCTTGTCTCAAAGTGGGTCAATTTTGTGTCTTAAGGTTGAGAATTTCATTCTCTTTAAAATATCAACTATGAGTCTCTTATGCATAATTACAAATTTAATTATGTAAAATTAAAAAGGTTTTATGGATCTTTATGTATGAAGACCTAAATATCTAGGAATATGAAATCATATATAATTGTTTATTTATGTTATTAGGAACATTGTTTTGGAGAGTATTAAAAATATAGAAATTGTGATAATGTTAAGGATAAAATTGTATTGGATGTATATTAGTAAAGGATTTAATGTAGAGTTGTGTATTACATGCAACAATTGTAAGTCTTTTAGATTTTTATATTAGTTTATTTAATCAATTTATAGTTTAAATATAAAGTGTTAGGATCGTATAATCAAATATAATGTTACATTATCATGTTTTTATTAGAGGTGACATAAAATATTCTCCTCATTTGCATTCCCTAGTGTAAAAAAGAACATAGATCAATAATTGGGTACTAAATCATGTTTTATTGGTGTATACTTGTGATATCACTTAATTTGCCACTTTTTGAATTTAACAAGCACATTTAGTTCAATTATTATTAATAATGGTCAATACTGACAACCTTGAACTTAAGAAAAAGTAGATTTACATGGTACATAATTGATCAACTTTGTTTCTAGATTCTACTATGTAAAATCATACGCAACATAATCTAGAAACAAAGATGATAACCTTGATCTTACATTTTTAATAGTCATATATCTATGAATGTTGGATTGTGACCCTATTGTAAAACACGTTAATAGCCCAACCACAAGCCTAGAATCTACAAACAAATAAAAAACACCAATATAGCTCTAAATCAAGCGTATGAAAATAGAATGAACCAACTATACCTTTGCATGCATTGATAAGCTTGACTCCACTATTCTCCAATCCTTCAAGACCTTGTAGATAATAGTATTGCTCTCAACATTAAGCAATAGTACAAGAAGACATGAATGTACAGTTGATTGATGATGCAAACACAATAGCAATATGATTGCAATAATAACATGTACACAATAATACTAGATGTAGTTGGTTCACATAAGAAGAAAAATCCTCATTTATAGAAGCCTTGAAAAGAGTCAAGGGTTTACATTAAGAGGTTAAAAGATGAATGGCCAAGATTAAGAGGTGCATTGACTTTTGATAAAACATCTCTAAGTTCAATGAATCTAGCCATATGGGGATGCCAAAGAAAAAGGGGGATGAAGAGACATGAGGCACTTGTCACATGACTAAAAATTTAGATTATGATCCACGTGAACAAGTTGGAAGGCTAAAACCAGAGAGAAGATGATAACGAATTAATTAAATAAATAGGAGCATTTATTTAATCAATAGTAGAAAAAGACAAACTTACAGAAACTAAATAAATAATACATATTTATTTAATTAATTGAAAGAAAATGTTAATGAATCAATTGGATAAATTAAAAAAAATATTTTAATTAATAGAGGAAGTGGCTAATAAATTGATTAAATAAATTAAAAATATTAATATAATTAATAAAGGAATAATGGTAAAATAATTAAATAAATAAAATATTTATTTAATTAGGTAGGACATTTTTTTAGGTGTCTACATTTTGCCTCTCTTTAAGGCAATGCAGTTTATCAGTATGCCCTAGGTAGGGAGGTGATATGTCCCTAGTTGGAGGACACTGACAATTGTGGGTGCCTTTTGTCCAAGAGTGTCGAATGCAGACAAAAGATATACTTTCTAGATTAGGACAAAGCACCCGCAACTACTAATGTTATCCATTTTTTAGGTCTACATTTCAAACACAAGTCACTCTCCATATCTCATTTTTAGATCTGTACTTTATATCAACATATCAAATGTAAAACTTAGTGTGCTATTTATTCTACATCATTAGCCCTAGATCTTGCATTCAATTCACAACTTTCCATAGTTTATTTTCAACTAAATCAAAGAAGAGTGGAATCCAATAAGCATTCAATTCTATTAAGTTTGAATCTATTGATTTCATCCCTCTTCAATGTAATTGGAGGTGAAAGTAAGTTAATTCCTTGTTTACATAGCTAAATTGGGGAATCTCTATTTTCACCAACAATATAAGGAGTCTAATAAGTTGGTTTGACTAGTTTATAATATGTTTGGCTATTAAGGAATTGGTTGGCTTGATTATAGGAGGACCTAAATACCATGGTCGCTTAGGAGAGGCATCTTTCAACACAGATGATACCACATGCCAAATCATTACCAACTATCTCCCCACAAGTTTGACATGAATCATAATACCATAAAATAATTTGATATACTAGCATTCTAGAAACAAGTACTCATCTTAATAGATGCTTCTGGACCACAACTCACATCAAGTTGACATCAATGACAAAACTGGTTAATATTTGCAACAATAAGATATTGGAATATAGACAACGTAGTAGAAAAATAACATGTTTAATATTTAGTTATTCGAAGTATTTTGGTGTGATGAGAGTTTAAGTTCTATAGATTAGAACCCTAAGGAATTTGGATGTCCTCTTCTCTTTTATTATGTTCATATTACACATTAATAGAATTCTTTATGTTTTAGGCATCCTAAAAAGATTGAAGTGCATAAAATGTTGAAGACAAATTGGATGGCCAAGGTAGTTATCTATTTGATCCTTAATTGTGATACTTGGCTCCCAATATTTTTCCAAAGGTGTGTGATGCAATATCATCCTTAGGTTGGAATGGTCTTACATCACCCTAAAATATTTTTCATGTACTTTCAAGTTCGTTGTGCAAACCTAAATTGTTTATGCATTTTTTTGGGTAGTTTACAACAACTAAGCTTCACTTATGCATGTGTGTTAAATTTTATTTTTATTGCAAAGTTTTGTCATAACACTATTTAGCTATGCACATACCATTTTAATTGACACATGAAAATTTGGTCATCCTAGGCGTAAGCTTTCCTCACAACAAGATTTGGACAAGCTTTGACCTCCATTTGTTAATATTGCATAGCCTTCGAATTTGTCCTCATCTTGCACAATTTATTACATGTGTGCACCATAAAAAAAATACATGTTACAATGCTATGGTAGTTGGCCATTTTAAAAATAACTCTTGTTAGATGATAATGATTATATATTGATGGCTTTTCAATGCTGCAATGTAAGATGAAATTCAAATTTGATTTTAAAGAAGAATGACTTGATCATTTTATTTAAATACAACACCCTTGTGATCAAATTTTCTTCCTAGTCACACATGTATGGTGATGACTTTAATTAGTCATCCATGTTAGTGTACACAAGACTTAGTGTTAGACTTGTTTATTACTAGATTTAGAGTTGCCTTAATCAATTGGTGTAGTGTTGTAAATTGTAATCATGTACAAATTCTAGACACCTTTTTCAACCCTTGCATTAGTGTATTCTCTCATTTACCATTTCAAACCTATTTCTATCCTTGTCACAACCAAATTATCATCATATACTCATGAAGTAACCATATCATATATCTTGGGACCCTTTACTATGAATCTATCCTTCTTTGTTCCTCTTGTAGGTGGACTAGGGATCTGAATGCCATAGTCCCTCCTAAAGGGGCCCAAAAATAAACATGTATGAGTGGTAGCTCCCACTATTTATTATCTGACCCTGATATTTTCATATGACTATTGGAAGTCGACCTAAAATTTGAGATACCTTGAGAATATAAGGACATTGTCTCTAATTCATTTTCACCTAAGCATATTGCACCACAATCCTAGCACTTCATTTAGAAAACATTATTGAACAAGTATCATTAGATCTAAGGATTATGAAGAAGAAAGCACAAAACACCTACATGCACTTGTATGTTTTCATGATTGATCTTGTTATGTCTCGTCATGCCATATTATTGCATCAACCCTTGAGGGACTTATCCAAAGAACATTGCATGATGCATCACCATCGTTATTGAGCCTAAGGTAATAGTATTTGAATTCAACATTTCACTATAGACTTATCCTTTTCCATACCAAGGGTAAGCTCTCTTTTCTAATCAAGCATAGTTTTAGGGGAGGTTAACCCATACCTAGAGTTTTACTTAGGAGAGCCCCCCCGCATCCCCCCCCCCCTCTCTCTCTCTCTCTCTCTCTCTCTCTCTCTCTCTCTTTGTCTCTCTGCCTCTCTCTCAATTGTGTAAAGCTAATTGAGAAATATAGTTTCATATTTTGAATAGGAAAAAACTTATAGATTGTGTTGATTAGCACACCTAATCGACACTTTTTGATTGAATTTTTGAGGGAGAGATCTACAGAGCATCCAATATAAAATTTAGAATTTTAGCTAATGGAAACACCTCTAGGTCTAATGTGCCTAACATACTTGACCAACATTTTTAGGTTCAAATTTTATCTACTTGATATGTTCCTTTTTGCATCTCATTTCTACATAAGCACTTTTATATTAGCTTGTTGACATGTTTTTGTTTGTTTAAGTTGAATCTTGTCAAGTTCGTATCTTTTCACCTAGTTCTTGCATCTTCAATTTAATCATATCTAATCATATTCCAACACATAAGAAGATGATATAATTAGATATAACATCCATCTCTCACTTGGGACTAAAGTTGGACCAATTTTATTGTCTCCTCTAATGGAAGTGGAAATAGTGATAAGTTAAGTTCTTAATTTACATTCCTAGGCTAAGACTCCTATTTCCATCATTTCAATTGGAATGCAAAGTCATTTGAAGGGGAAGACTAGTTAGATTGGTAGATATGGACTAATTTGGTTATGTCTCATTGAGAGAAATTTAACATTTATTTAGGTTTTGGGTAGAGCTTAAGGCGTAGTGATCATAGTGTAGTCATTTTATGCATTTATTAGGGGTTGGGAAGAATTGAGTTGTTGGATTTCACATGTTAATGACCAGTTGAAATTCATTCATTCATGCAATTAAATTTTTTTTTCTAAATGCAACTTTAAGTTGTGTGTAATGTGCCCTGTTTGTCAATTGTTCATTTGATCCACATTCCAATATTACAATAGAACCCCCTAAGGTAGCAAGTGAATGACTTTTTGAAAATATCAAAGACAACAAAAAATCATGTAGAGAATGCCTTAAATGTTGATGCAAGTAGGTAATGCAATTGTAAATATGAAGGAATGCCCTAAATGTGCTCAAGATATGTAGTATTGTAGATCTTCGAAAATAAATCAAAGTTAATCTTTACTTACATTTTCAAAGATGGCAAATGAAACATTTCATACTTTAAGTTAACATGTAACAATCAATTCAAAGTTAGTTCTCAAATCCTTATATTCACACATTCATTTGCACAAATCACACAACTAATTTAAATCGATACCATAAATTATAAATTTGAACTTAAATGAAAAATAAATAAATTGAAAATCAAAACCATATATAGACTAACTTTAACTTTAAGAAAAACATTTTATACATTTAAATTGTAATATAAAAAACAACAAATAATATTACCTATACACTTTTCATTGCATAAGAAACCAATCAATAGTTAAAAAAAAATTTTAAAAAAAAGGAAAGTGCAGGTGTGCAATTTTAATAATTATACTGTTTTTTAATTGATACTTGCCTACCCAAGAAATAAACTAGAAAAGATATCTAGATACAATTTTTATAATACCCACTGCACATAAAATGTATTAAAAATTAGTTGAATGGAGAACACCTAGCCACATATGACAAAAAAAGGCAAAAGTACGGGGAAACTCGTCTAGGTTTCACATGAAATACTCTAGTCTAGAATGACAACATTTTATGAGCCAAAAATTATTTTTGGTGGATTCTTTAATTTTAATATTTTATTAAATTTAATGATATGTTTATGAATCATCGTGTTCCTTTTATTCTGAACATGTTTAGTGGGTTGGAACAATGTTAATTAAAATATTTATAAGATTTCAATACATAAAATATATCGATATATTAAATTATAAAATATAAGTTTTAAAAAAATAAATTAGATTTTTAATATTATATTACTTTTTATTATATTGTAAAAGATTTGAATTTAATATCATTTATAAACTTACATTATAGACTTCATCATTAAACTATTGATTCTAATAATTTCATAAAGTAAATACATTTGTTTTACTTACTATTCTACTTTTGAATTTGCATATTTTGAATGTTTTTTACTTAAAAAATCAAATTTTATATATTCACTTCTAAATTAAGTATAAATTATTCAATAAAAATTTATTTAATATTTTATTTATTAATTGTGTGCTTAAATTAATATCTAATTTATATTGTTAAATTGAATTTAAGGGAAGTATTTTAGTTAATTTATTTAAGGTTTTTTATTATTTTGGTAACATCTTTTAGTTTTTCTTTATTTTGCTTTGTAGCTTATAGTAAAAGACTTTGTTCTTTTCAAAAATTTACATTTATTCTAGATAACCACAATTAGTATACCTATATTTTTAACTAGCTAATTTATATATTGTATATTTAAAATACACCTAGATGTATCAAGGCGTTGAATTTTTTCAACTTTAATTTTTATTAAAGGTGAATGATGAAAAAATTCAACGCCTCGATACATCTCAACGTATTTTAAATATAGAGTATATATTAGTTAGTAGCAGTCGTAGCGCACATAACACATTGAATAAATTAATAAATAATTATGTAACATTTTTTATTAAATAAAATTTAATACAATATTATTATATTATATAGTTAACAATATAGTTAGGTTTAGGGTTTGTGTGTGGATAGGATAAGGATTAGGATTAAGATTAAGCTTTAGGGTCAAGGTTAGGGTTTACATCATGATTAAGGTTTGGGTTAGATTTTGGATTACTAATATAGTTAGGTTTAGCATCATTCTTAGGTTAGAGAAATACTTTGCTTAGCATTATCTTTAGGGTTTAGGTTATGATTAGGATTATAGTTAAGGTCAGAGTTTAGGGTTATGGCTAGAATTAAGGTTAGTGTTAGGATTTATATAATGTTTAGGGTTAGAGTCAGGGCTTTGATTAGGGTTAGGGTTATGATTAGTGTTTAGATTAGCTTTTAGTTAGGGTGAGGATTAGGATTTGGTTAGGGTGAGGATTAGGAAATAGTTTACAAATATGGTTTAAGGTTGAGGCTAGGGTGAGTATTAGGATTAGGGTTAGGGTTTAGAGTCATGGTTAGCATTTGTATAATGGTTAGGGTTAGGGTTAGGTTTTTGGTTAGTGATATAGTTAGGTTTAGTATCGCTTTCAAGTTAGAGAAATTGTTAAGATTAAGACTAGGGTTAGGGTTAAGTTTTAGGTTATGGTTTTGGTTAGAGTCAAGATTATAGTTAGGGTTATGATTTAGGTTTATGTTTAGAATTATGGCGAGTGTTAGGTTTTATATAAAGTTTAGGGTTAGGGTTGGAGTTATAATTATAGTTAGGGTTGGTTTTATTTAGGATTTAGATAAGGGTTTGGTTAGGGTTAGGATTTGGGTTTAGGTTAAGGTTTGGTTAGGATTAAGAATATGGTTATATTTAGGGTTAAATTATGGTTATGGTTCAAATGGGGATAGAGCTATAGTTTAATTAGTTTTATGGTTGAAGATCAACTAGGGTTAGACTTAAGGTTAGGTTACTCTTGGGTTTCAATAAGAGGGAAATATTTAAGTTATTGTTGGTGAACAAATTTGTCTTTCTTTGCAACTACCTTTTACTCACGAACTAACTCCATGGCCCACACATGAAAAACAAATAATCACAATAGTTGGGTAAGCATGCGATGATTACTTCCCTCTAAATTTTCTCTTAGGTACAACTCCCTATTAGATTTCCAATGAATATCCTAACTTACAACTTATATTAGCTTTTAACTCGAAAGCTTTAAAGGATGCTACAATCGCTCTTTGGTGATGAGCTCAAACAATAAAAGAAATTGATACTTCAAGAATTTTGAATGCAAGGAAAACACAATTCCTTTGGTAAAATTTCTCAAGAACTTTGAAACAAAAATAAAATTAACATTAAGCTAGAGAAAGATCATCAAAGAACCATTGAAGATAACATACAAAATGAATTAACACTCACATAGAAATGTATCATCCATTCATTCCAAACAACACAGATTCAGAACAACTCCATAAGTTTAGATCATATTTATGCAACACAGTAAAAAATTATAGTTCTATAGATGATCCAGACATCTAACACTAATTTTTGCAGGAAAATAAAATTATATTATGTATCCTCTTTAATCCTAACTTTCTAACCCCTTGAACCATTTACTTAGTATCATTTATAGTTTTAGGTAACCAAGAGGTCTCCCTGAAAACCCGACCACTCGGTTCCATTAGTTCTCAAAAGAAGAAACAGTTATTGGACACATGTCCATCTGAGTTCAACATAAAAAAACAAAATACAAGAATCGATTAAATCTCCAGGTCAGATTCCTTGTCAGCGACACATTTGTCTTCATCAGCATTGCTATCCTCTTCTTCTGTGGTGACATGTGCAGCTTTCCACTCCTTGTATGCCTCTATCCTATAGTACTGGGAGATGTGGGACTTTGAGATTCAGGATCTGAGCCTTCGATGCCTCTTTCTTCCACTTTAGCTTCTTAATCTTCTCAGCTTGGCTAGGAAACTGGTCCATGTAGAGGTACAATAATAATTCAATCCTTGCTACTTGGGTGAGATTTTCCACTTTCGGATCTAGATTCTCTTTGATGGTGTACATTAATTTCTCAAATGCCTTCTAGGCATTGTCCAATACCCAATCATTGAGACTTGTTGAATACATATGAGAGTAATTAATCACCTTAAGTTCATTGATCATGGACCTCTGCATTTCTTTGGCTTCATTCTCCCATTGTTTCATGTCCCTTACAATAGCCCTCAGGGTAGAGATTCTCTAGCCGACGTTCCTCCTTGTGATGAAGAGGATGGAATCATCAATCAATTTCAATGCTTTCCCAAAGTAGAACTTGGCAAACTTGTATTTGTTAATGTGCAAGAATTGGGTCATAGTTGTAACCCATTTGTTTTCTTTTGCCCAGACCTGAAGTTGGGTCTATAATTCTCCAATGAGAACTTCTGCATCTTGATAGAACACTTGGGAATCCTTGATGTACTTGTTACCATCTTTGATTATATTATCGATCCATTCATCAGTAATGGAGATTAGGCCCTTGCCCTATGTATTTGGTTCAATAGATTTTTGCCTTCAGGTGAATAGGCACTGAAACAGGAACCAAGCTACGCTTTCGGTTCACTGAAGAAGTTAGCCATTTTGGCATAACTTCAGTCGTGGGTAGAGCCTCGAGTGTCTTTTAAGGAGTCTCGATGATCTCCATAGTAATATCTTCGATCTCAAAGAGGTCTTTCTCTAATTATTCATTATCTTATACATTGAGAGCTACCTCCCCTGACCTATCCCCTTCAAGGTCCAAAATCTCTATGTTAGGGGCAGCCATCTGGTTTGATTTCTTAGAATTTTTTTTGACCTTGTATGTCGGGGGATGTGAAAAACAATAACAGGTTCAACATTTCCTTTGTTGTCAGGTTTTCTGATGCTTTGTTTCTACTTTGAACCTACATCATCCACAGGATTAGAAATATTAGAAACAGAAGCAGAGGGTTAAAGAGGAGTCTCTACAGACTCATCTAATATTGTTCTAGGTTGTTCAAGTTCCCTTTTCACCTTCAACCATTTCTCGGTGAGCTGAAACACTTTCTTAGTCCTTGATTGTAAACTCTCCTCCTCAATGCTTGCCCAATCTATAGTGTATGCAAATCATTCTATGAACTTATCGAATTATAGTTCAATTAAATCTAAACCATCCTCTTCTATTGCTTCGACATTCATTTTCAACCTCATAGAGACAATTTTGGATACTCATAACCTATTGTGTTCTATTTTCAATACTTCGTGCTCATCTGTACAATCTTCCCAAAAACCCTCGAGATGAGGTGTGGGAAAAATATGGGTTTTAAGCCCCAGGTAATTACAAGAAAAGCCTTCATTATCAAAGCCTTTTCTCTGAACATAATTTTCAAAATGAAAGCCACAAAGATCACTCCCAATGCTCAAAGAATCATCCAAAGATTTGCATGTAAATCTGCCTAGCTTAATGGGGAAAGGAAGCTCCCACTTGACTTTAGGGATGAATCTCTTCAATACCACCATGACCTATCTCCATATCTCAGCTACGAAAAAGTAATCAAATGTGTATCATGGCTAATGCAGAGGTTCATCCTTGAAACCTCTGATTCTAATGTAAGTGAAATGAGGGAATTGAATGTAGAAACTCCTGTACTTCTTTAGTGTATTCTGAGCTACCAAAGACAAACATTTTGGTGGGTGACTTGCTAACTCGAAACACATCTTCCTTGCAAAGACATCATGAACAATCTTGTAATTACTTAGCACATTCTTCCTTTGCAACATAGGACAATACTTGTAGATACACATGTCTTCTAACCATGGTTCTCACAGAATTTTGCTTAAATCCCAGCTGCAAGCCAAATAGTACATTAGGTACACAGACATGAAGAAATCATTGGGCCAACTAGTTGCGACATGTTGAGTTCACTAGTAAAATTTTGCCTAATTTTTGACGTGGATTAGTGAATTTTTTGATGCACATTGGTCGATCAAACGGCCATTATTGTTGTCGAACTTTCTTCGTCAATTATTTGACACATTAAATTATTGTCAAATATTTAACCATTATAGTTGTCAAACTATCGACAAATCCGACATCGAAATAATCACCAATCATGAAGAATGTTCGACATATCTTTCGTCGCATTTGACCAATGTTGGTCAAAATAATGGTATAGTTGGTGTAAATAGCTGACATATCTTTTTGTATTTTTGACCACATGGTTGAAAAATTGATCGATGAATATGTCGACAATGTAGCATTGGCATAGAAAATGAAGGTAGCCTCGTCAAAATATCAATGGTATTTTACGTCGAGAGTATAGCATTCTCGTCAAACTGTACAATCTTTATTGGTCAAAAAATTGACAATATATTTAGTTTTTTTTAAATAATAATATATATTATGAAATCTATTAATATATTATTAATGATATGACCATGATATTATTACCTAGATGAATCAATAGGATGACATGAAAGGGGTCACATGGATGGCCTATGAAGGATGAAGGATGAGGGGTCAATCTATTAATTTAACATGGCTTGAAGCCAATTTGATTTAATAAGCCAATCTATTAATGTATAACATGGCTTGAAGTGCTAAAGTATGAGGAGTTTAATTAAATAAGTTTTAAAATTTAAATATTTGAATAGCAACGGTCAAGTGTACTTGGAGGGAAATTACAAAAACAAGGATTAGTTACATAGTTAGAGGATCCAACCACTTTGGATTGGTTAGGGGAGTTAGTTTGACTCTATGTAAGCCTTGAGAGGCATGAGAGCAGCAAGAGAGTACTGTTCAGATTTACATTTGTACGGACTATGTCGTCAACTATTCAAAATATCATACCATACGTAGTTCCAAATGTCAACCTGCAATCACTAGCTCTCTTGTACTAATCATCAAAAGATGATCAATCTAATCAGGACAATCCAATATTATAGGTTTTTAAGAAGACAAACCTGATAGAATCTTCAAGAATATTACTCCTGATGTAGTGCTAGGCCTTGCTGCAAATGTTATAGATGTGTTAAGCTGAATGTTATAGATGTATTATTTTACTTGTATTAATCTATAGTTTTTGAATAACATTCTAGTCGTTGTCTAGGCAATATAGGTCTTACTGTATTATATACTAATTTCACATTTCTATTAGAAGAACATGTTCTACTGAAATCCAATAATGCATCATCCAATTTCCATGAAATTTTAATCATTGCAAAGACACATTTTAGTTCCACACTTTGACCAAGAACAACTGGATAATAACTAGTTTTGCTAATTGAAAGATGGTGAAATGTTATTGTTATTGAAGCATGTGGCAATAAGTGAAATTGTTTTTTAGACTCGTTATTCTTGGGAGAGCTTATGATATGAAGCATATTGAGATTTACTAGACATCATGACTAAATTATTTCTAGACTATTTCTACAAATTTAGATGAATACACATTATGCTTGGATTCAAGTTGCACATCTCTTTGTAAGTGGCAAATAGAATCCCTAATACTAAGGCATACTATATAAGAGCCACTTATGATATTTTGGAAGGGAGTAATCTTGGATCCTTTTCAAGATTTTAATTTTATTTTTTAAGGGAAGACAATTACATTGAAAGATCATTTAGAAACAGGAGGCTACTGTGCCAAAGGGGGGTCTGCTGCAATAACAACTACATCATGGGTTAAATTCAAACCATTTTATATTAGTGTTACAAGTATTTCATTAATTAAAAGAACTATAAATCAAAAAATAAATTTAAAAGATCAAAACATAGATTTTCTTTACTTGAATGTGCCACATCATCTACATGGTGATCACTCCGAACATCCTCCACTCATTCAACGTGACGTTTTGTATGCTCTAAAATATACACAAAAAAGGTTACACAAATTTCAATTTAAGATGTTAAATTGTATTAATAATTACATAATTAATTTTCAATAGCAAATGAACACCTCCATTGACACCGTGATGCACATTAGGGCCTTCGTCACGTGACATAGGTTCTGTGTTAGGATTACGAAGCTACATTTCAATGTCATGCACATTATTATCATTGTTTTATTTTTAAAAACAAAAATAGTCAATTTATGTTCAAAATTAACATCAAATAGATTGTTTCTCAAGTATTCAATTTAAAATATTTTTCATTTGGCATATTTACCTGTTCAACTGATGCAGGAGACTCTTGGGTTGAGCCAATGGAAGCTTGGCGTAGGCGTTCAACCATGGCTTGATAGCCTTCCTTGAAGGCATTTTTTTGTGTTTTGTCGTAGCCTCTAAATTTAATTTTGAGCCCTACATTTTTTTACTAAACAAAATTATTTGTAATTTATAAATAATTTTGATCCAGAATTCATTTACTGCTACTTACAATTCGTGCTTGAATTTTTGAATATCCACTAGAGCCAAGTTTGTGCTGCCCAATTTTTCGCAATCTGGCCTTTTTTGCCTTTGATGTGTCCTAAAACCTATGAAAAGTTTGAAATATGTTAGATAATATAGATATAAAGATCATAATTAGTGCATTATTACATTTTACTAGTAGTTAATACTATCGCATACCTTCTTCTCTCATTTGCTAGTGTAATTCCTCTTTGAGTATCCCCTTTCTCCTTTGCATCCAAAATGAACTCATTCCAATGCCTCACTGAAATAAAGGGAGGATGCTCGTACTTTGGGTTCTGGATGAGACTCCTTCTATATGAGTCCCTCACAGTCTTAAGATGTTTGGCAACTTTTCTAAAATTTTCTTCTCCTAAAAAATGTTACTACCAAACTCATGCTCTAAATCTTTTATGAGCTGATCTTTTAATTTTTTTTCTTGTAAATTCCACCTTTTAAGAAAAAACACAAAATTGTTAGATAGAAAAATTAACTAAAGCTGTGTACCTTGAATATAGTAAAAGAAAAGGCCTGACTGAATGGAAAAATATTGTACCAATTAATGATATGAAATAAAAACAGTGGGATAGGGTTAGATCACTTATGATGTTCCATCTTGTATGTATGGTGGGCCCAAATATCTTCAATGTCAAGTCATAAAGCATCTTATAAAAATAATCATTTCCTACAAAAATGTCATGGGATCATCAATCCAAAACTTGTTATGAATAAGTAAATGCAAATTACAATATAAATAATAATAATTTTAAAGTACCTGGAAGCTTAAGATATTTTAAAGACATCAATTCTTTATCGTCAATCAACAATGACATCTGCATAACTCTTGTGCTAGAAACATGGGTAGATCTAGGAAATGATGGTGAATTATCACCAATACAAGTACTTTGATTTGTATCCGGCATAGCAGCTACCAGTGTATCTCCTATTGCACAAAATTAATCCACTATGAGATGCACCCAAGATTAAAGTACAAATTATCAAATCATAATTATGACTAAACCAAATATAGCAAAACAAGGATTTACCAGACATAGACCATGAAGGCGTCAATGTTTGCATGCTCCTTGTTGCCGAAATTGCACTAAAAAATCTCAGATGGTTGGTCAACCTTCTAGGAGGAGTCAGCTACACTTGATGACCTGAACAATACATTGTTAGCAAAGACATTCTAAAATAATAAAAGTACGAGTAGCTTTCAATAAAGTTTGAGTGAAGATTTTCTTAGAAATTTGGAATTAGTTGTAACTATACCTTTTCCTATAGCTGTATCTACGGTATCAGTAAGTCCAATGAAAAATGTACACTTCTAATCAGTAAGTCCAATGAAGTTTTTGAATGTTCCAAAGAAATTTTTTTTTGTAACTTGTTAACTTAAGGATTATTTCACTTGAGGTGGCTGGAGTTCTGCTAGTACTAGCCTCACCACGATGTCCATGACTAGGTACTTGAGCAAACAAAAAATCCTATAGCAAGAACACATACATATTTTAGTTCATGACATAAAAGAGTATAAAATATAAACCTTTATTGAAATTTTGTTATAACTAAAGATTCATTATTGCTTACTTCATAATGACGTGCTTGCGACAACAATTCATCTTTCCTCTTCAACATCTCCTTAGTTGGATTTTCATCATCCAAAATGCTAATAATTTCTGTACTGAATTTTTTTAGTTTTTTCTTCACCATATTTACAGGGTTAGGGATATCTGGGATATCCTCATCCGTATCTACAACTATTGCCTTTGTTGTTCAAAGGTACTTTTCCCCTATCCTAAACATCAATTTGTGATAGGAATATCAGTAAAACTATCAAAATAACTCCAAAACCTTAAATAAAATAACATAATAATATAATATTTTTCAACTATTTAATTTGTACAATTACAATAAGGTTTACCATTGCTGAAGAATAGGTGGGAGGAGCATCCTCGTGACCTCTATCATGTGGGGGATCCATGTTGTCCTATGACAAAGATTAAAAAAAAAACTTCAACGAACTGAAAGTAATAGACTTAGCAAAAAAACGTTATTAAAAAAATGGTATATTGGAGTCATAAACTTGAGGTTAGTTTAAATGGTATATAGTACTTACGACCCCCATGATAGTAACTTTGTTTGTATCTATGCGATTTAAATGGTAATCTATTAGCAGTTCTTCCCCTGCACTTATTAATTTTATCACACATACAAAAACATGATTCCCCTCACGCGCCTCAAATATGCAATTGGGTTGCTTATTAGTAGACCCAGGTCAAGTACTATTTATAAAACCCATAATATTCCTTGTTGCTTTTGGTCTTCCATCAATGTACATAGAAAATCTTTTACTTTGATCATTTTCTTTCCATTGTATATAATTTGCTGACAGTGCATACCTACACATAGTTTTTATATTGAACAATCCACATCCAATCATTGTAATTGTAACA
Source organism: Chamaecyparis obtusa (assembly GCA_027943335.1). Lineage (NCBI taxonomy): Eukaryota > Viridiplantae > Streptophyta > Pinopsida > Cupressales > Cupressaceae > Chamaecyparis > Chamaecyparis obtusa. Next base: position 309,737 of record BSBK01006958.1, read on the forward strand.
AGGTCCGACATACTCCATCAATTCAACAACTTTGTTGTAACATACCTTTATCTCATCCATGGAAAATAGGCCCAAACCATGTAATGAGGATGGAGCTATGCAATATATCCTCTCATTAACACAAAAATTAGAGTTAATTGGAGGTATCTCATTGGGTACCCATTCTTTCTCAAGATATGTGTACCGAAAGGGCACCTTGATGTCACCTTTGGTCTCATCATCATAAGAACATGACCCCCCTTGAGCAAGGAAAAATTGCATACATTTATTGAATTTTTTTTCTAATTTTTTGACATCTAGTTGATCTCCCTATTTTAGACATACTACATGTAAAACTTTCATCTACCATTCCAGCATTTCCCTCATTCGAGGAAGATAGATCTGACAAGTACCTATTTGGTGGTTCCTATAATCCATCAAATGAGATATTGTCATGTACTCACTTCAAATAGAATTTTGATAATAATTAAATTAAAAAATATTATTAAATAAATAATAATATTAAAAATAGACAAATAAATAAATAATCAACAATATTATTTATCAATTCATAATATTAATCAAATCAATATAATGCTAATAATTAATCAATATATAGAATAATCAAGTCTTGAATAGAGTCGTGACCCATACAGTTCTTCTTTGTCTATACATGGGAGATATAAAATGTAAGTTGAAAATGAATGAAAGGCACAAAAAAATAGGAATCATATAAAAGGATCAGAAAAGTGATGAAGAAAAGTCATATCCTTAGCATAGCATGCAAGCAATGTAAGACTTGAATTCGATCAAGTAACATTTGAGGTATTAATCTATAAAATTGATATTTTTTACCATCGAACAAGGAAGAGATAATAAGGGGTTAGAAAAGTATGGGAGCATTGGTATTAAGTCAGTAATAAGGAGATGAGCTAGTCATTGTAAAATACAATCACAATACGTGCTCAGTGATAAACAAGAATAATATATGAAAATGAATAATTTTATTGACTAAGGCAGTAAAATTTGAGAATAAGGACAAAAGGTTTAATATTTATGTACATTATGTCTATTTATTAGTAAACAATGAAATTAGAATTTTATATCAATTATGTAATATTATATATATAGGGAACATTGACTTATACCTGCTGATCCATGTCACTGTACATGATCCTCGTCAAAGGGGTTAAATTTCTTGCATATGTGAATCATTTATCTTAAGTTAGCTAAAAATTACATGATACATATGCTACAAATTACGTAGAAGACAACATGAACAATATGCAAGATTGTAAACATGAACAAATTACATTTACCTTATATATGGAATGCAAGATCATCAATAGAAGGGGTGACAATGTGTGTAGTCAATTGCGTGTTTCTAGAAAGGATGACAATCAAACAAAATATATACATGTATCAACAAAAATTAATTGAGCATCATGAGAAATACATTGGTAACCATAAATCAAATATGTTGTAATCATTAGAATTGAACACAATAAATTAATGTTACCATGCCATTAGAGTTAAATATAAATATATAAATATGTAATCATTAGAATTGAAATCAATAAATCAATATTAAATATATATACTAATCAATATAAATATATATAAATAATTAAATCACATACTTTGTACATTTCAATCATGTCTTTGATCATCTTCTTCATCTATCTCGTCATCATCACCATCATCATCATCACCATCATCATCATCATCATCATCATCATCATCATCATCACCATCACCATCACCATCATCATCATCTTCTTCTTCTTCTTCATCTTTAGTATCTTCTTCTTCCATCACATTATACTTTATCGGCCTTCCTCTTGGATCATGTATAACAACAAATGGTCAACCCCGTTTATGTGGAACCTCTAAGTAAAACACTTTCTAACATTGGCTTGGAAGAACATAGGGCTCATCTCCAACTGGCTCAAACGACCTTGTATTAATCATTGTAAATCCATTATCATGTTGAATAATAATTCTATCAGGATCATTTTGATTCACTCGTAGCCTATACCATTTGATGATGAATAGAACTAATTTAAAAGAGTTAAAGTCACACTCGAGTATATCATCCAAGATTTCATAGTATATATTTTGAGATTGTTGAGGATGTATGTCATTTCTAGATGATATATTAGTGACCTCGAAGACTGTAGTTATCATAGAATCACAAGTTTGCTTCATGTCATCCAACTTTTTTATGCGAAATTTGTGGCCATGATAGTACATAGGTTTGTGGTGCTTGACCTGCAATTTTTCAAGTGTGTGAAAATTATTTGCATCGCGAGTTGATATGAAACATATGGGTCATGATAATTAATAAATTTTTACGTACCTCTCTACCTCTTAAACCATATGCTAGATCAATTACCATTGGCATAACATTGGAATCTCCATTACGATGAGCTTCTCTAACCAAGGAAGCAACACCTTCCCATCTCAATGAGCAACCATTTTGTTGACATCGTTCAATCCATACTATCATCCAATCAAGATTGTTTGCAATATACAAATGTATTACATCTCACTCTTGACCAACTGTATAAAAAAAATAGATCAATTAAAAATAACTTATATTGAAGATTTATAAGAATTAATTAACTACAATAACATCTTATAATTACCTCTCACTTTCGTCAATCTACCTTTCCCCATCAAGTACTCCCCTTCAAATTTGTTAATGGAGTTGGGATTCCAAATACAATCTACATGGATCTTTGCTGCAAACTTAGGAGGATATTCACTAATGTACACCATGGTTTGGTATACCATATATCCCTCCACCATAGAACCCTCAGGATGTGCTCTCTGTGGAACCAATCCCTTCAAAAATTTCAAGTGCCTCTCAACCATCCACATTGACCTAGTTTGTATAGGTCCACACAATTCAATCTCTTCAACTTGATGTATAAAGTAGTGTTCTTGTGCATTGAAAAAAGTTGAAGGTAGACACTTTTGCATTTCACACATAAGATAAGGAATTTTTCTCTTCCAATATTTTATATCTTCTTTATTGATTTCTTTTGATGAAAACCACCTCATGTATTTTCCAAGATCATATATAGCTTGTTTGACATTGTTGTCGAAGTGGTGTGGGAGAGATAGAGGTAGAACGTACTGAAATAATTATAAAATGATCTTATCAATATTTTATAAAATAATACAATGAAAACTACATGCAGTATACAAATATATAGTGAATAAAAAATAACATGAATTACCTTAATAAATGTATGCCAATCATGTATTTTCATCCTTGGCCCAAATTAACTTTTCTTTGATATAAGATTGTTTATGTTCGCAACAAATCTTGTGGGAAATCATATTTTTTTTATAACTTATTTTATAGCATTGCTCTGCTACTCCGACAATAACCAAGTAAGGGCACTTATATCAATATGGTCTCCATTGTTATTTGATCAAATGAAATTTTTCATTACATGGTTGGATTCTTCAATGTCACTACAAATTTTGACAATTTTGTCTTTGTCACACCTTCCATCCAATATTTTCCATAATGTCTCTGTTACATTCTTTCCAATATGCATAGCATCAAACAAATGCATGATTGAGAGTTTCTCGTAGTATAGAAACCTACTAAATTGTGTAAGATGACTTTTTAGTCCTTTTGGAAGTTGGTCATTAATGCCTTGACGACCTTCATGAACATCAATTATATCATCAGTAAAAAAACACAATATCAAAATATAAATTTCAAATAAAAACCATTAGATGGAATGACATTACCTCAAAAATTTATTCTATTGTATTCCAACTTCCATAGGTGAGGTGTCATTCTTTGTGGCTTTGATGTAGTCTCTTCTTTCCCATTGAAAAGATATTTTTTAGTAATTTGGTACTTATGATTTCTATGGAGAAAGTGTCTATACTCATCAAACACCTACTTTCCTAAACTTTTTGAATGACGAGATTTCATCTTTGGACCACAAACTGGACATGCAAATTTTCCCTTTGTCTGAAGACCTACAAGATCATGTATAATTGGATTAAATATGTTAATTTTGTGTTAGCACTATAACATACCAAAAATGAGGTGTTAAGAAGAGAACATACCACAAAAATGTGTTAGCCCAGGGGCATCATGTATTGTCCATACAAGCATTGGATGGAATTGAAATTATCTTTTTTCTATTGGTCTAGAGATGTCATACATAGTGACACCATTCCATAACACCATCAACTCGTCAATAAGGGGCTCAATATATACATTTATATCTTTAACTTGGTATTTACCTAGTTGAATGAACAAAACATTACATAATTATTATGAGCATTTTGATGGATTATTTTTAATAAATTAATTTAGATGACTATTAAATGAAAAATACTTGGAACAATCATTGCCAACATTATGTGATCCCTCTTTATGAACATCCAAGGATGAATGTTATTGTTGATAAAAAAAATAAATCACACTGAGTAAACAGATCTCATCTCTCCAAACGGATTGACATCATACGCTACCAATGAAAGCTTGAGATTACGAGGTTCTTCTTTAAAGTGTGGTCAAGTTTCCTCTATTTCCTTAAATGTCGAACCATCTACATGCATTCACATAATGTCATCTCAACTTCTATTGCGTGCATGGTAATCCATAAATTATGCCAAGCTATTGCACCTGAATAATAATTGCAAATGTGGAATAATGAGAATATACCGAAGAACCTTGTGAGACACCTTTTTTGTTATTTGATCTGATCTATATCTACTAATATGATAATTAGGGCATTCTATTGTAAATTCATGTTGTTTATGATGTATAATATGATCATTTGGACATGCATGTATTGTTTGATACTCCATTCTAATATCTTTCATAATGGCAGATAATTCTCGGCACGAGCGAGGTAGAATGTTTGATGGTGGTAACAAACACTTACCTATCAACCTACGACCAAAAATATAATTTGTTAATATAAAGAATATTAATTGGTACATGATTTACCCTTTGTTAACTGTAAGGAAATTATGACTAAAAAAATTGAAAAAAGATGAAATACCTTAACATACATGTGATTGCTGCATTGGATAAACCATTCATAACCTTCATGTTCACCAAAAAAAGCACATCAGCAAGAAGAGTTGTTTGGGAGCCTTCGTATAGGGGCTCGTATGCCTTCTCAGGTATAGGTACATCAAGGTCATCTGCATCATCATCATCATCATCTTGATCATCGTGATCTTCTTGATCATCATGATCTTCTTCCATGGGATCATTACCTTCTACTTCGATATTCACACCTCCATGTTCCCTCATTTGGAAATCCACATTCTTCGGATTGTCATTGTCGATAAAATGAAACCCAGGGTGGTTGACCTATATCAAAATGATGACCTTAAATTAATCACGACCATGATTTCATCATCAAATCATGTCTTATGTATTTTATAAATTATTAAAATACATACCAATGGATGAAATTCATTTCCCCCTTCAATGTGACCATGCTTCCTACAATGTTCCTCAGCTTTTTTGATTAGATATCTTTGAGTCTTTAAGCCCTAGAAAATTTTGTAGGGACAATAATATTTTCCGTCACCTTTTCTTTTAAAGTTAGACCACAATCTAGTAATTGTCTCCTTATTTTGTTCTGGGTTGATATTGTCAGACATGGTCTTTCTTGAATGGAATGGCTCGTTGGTGGAAGAAGGAGGATTTGTTTGCAATCTGCAGATACAGACACTAAACAACCATTTTCTCAACTCTAATTTTCTCAACACAAAGGGACATTTATCATAGCCATAAAAAATTGATTATTTTTAAATGGAATACACCAAGGAGTACCGTCAGAAATATTAACCATTTACAATCATGAACAATAAACCTAAATCAAATAGCTCATTTTTTTATCAGCATGTGTAGTCTCTGTGTATATAAAAAATGAATGAAATATCAAGCTGAAATAAAATGGTGAACAAAATAGTATTCCACATAGAGTGAATGAAATATGCTATCAAAAGAAGGTGACAAAATTCTATCACCAAGCACAGACATGGGAAATAAAAAAGGGACAAAAGACAAGAAATAAGAAAAATCATTACGACTATAGAAAAATCATTAAGACTATAGAAATGGATAGTTCTGATGCTTTTCCATTACAAAAATTGAGAATTCATCATTTGGTATATGAACATGTGAAAAACATGCAGATTTGACAAAAGATTATCGGGAACTAGACCTAGCAACAAATGGACTTGTGATGATTTTCACAATAGTACATGTGTTGCTAGGTCAGCTCCTAGTAGTGCTTAGGCAAATTTTCATGTTCATCACCTGTGCATATGAAGTGGCTCTAATGGATGATATAGTTGCTAAACAACCATTTTGTCAACTCTAATTTTGGGAGAGGATCAATCAAATAATCACAAAAAGAAACACACTTTATCAACAATGTTCAAAATCATTAGGACTATAGGAAAATCATTAAGACAATAGAAAATCAAGTTCTAGAAATGGATGGTTCTAATGCTTTGCCATTAAAACAATTGAGCATTCATCATTTGGTACTTGGTGTATTCCATTTAAGTATGTCAGGCACAGAGTATTCCATTTAGATATGTTCAAAATTTTGCTAGTAATGATTTTGAAATGCAATCATGTAAAACACAAACTAATATTATTATTGTTATGAGAAGAGGTCAAAATAATATTCAAAGTATTATTATGAAATCTGCATGTTCATCACCTGTGCATATACCTTCTCTAATCACACAACCAATGAATAAAATTTCTTTAACAATTGAAATGTCTCAAGTAGACAAGATTCTCAATTGAAATGTCTCAAGTGTATGTTCATCACATGTGCATATAAGAGTTGATCAGATAAGGTATATGCACAAGTGATAAACATGAAGATTTGACCAAGAAATACTGGGAGCTAGACCTAGCAACAAATGGACTTGTGATGATTTTCACAATAGTACATGTGTTACAGAGTAAGCTCTTAGTAGTGCTGATGAAAATTTTCATGTTCATCACCTGTGCATATAAGAGTTAATCAGAGAAGGTATATGCACATGTGAAAAACATGCAAATTTGACCAAGCAATATTGGGAGCTAGACCCCACAACAAATGGACTTGTGATGATTTTCACAATAGTACATGTGTTGCAGGGTAAGCTCCCAGTAGTGCTTAGGAAAATCTGCATGTTCATCACCTATGCATATAAGAGTTGATCAGAGAAGGTATATGCACAGGTGAAAAACATGCAGATTTGACCAAGCAATACTGGGAGCTAGACCCAACAACAAATGGACTTGTGATGATTTTCACAATAGTACATGTGTTTGTGGGTAAGCTCCCAATAGTGCTTAGTCAAATTTTCATGTTCATCACCTGTGCATATGAAGTGGCTCTAACGAAAGATACAGTCATTAATGAAGGCCCGCATAACCTCTTTTTTGGTCTTTGTTTCAATCAATTTTATTAAGTTCTAACATAGATATCAAAGTTTATGTGAAATAGAAAACCCTCGGCCTAGGGAATCTAGTGCATGGAGAAAGATGTAAAATCTTTGTGTTCCACGTCTAATATACCCTCAAACCTCATTGGTTAATGGGAGAGAGGTTTTAATTTATATATGTCTCCATGTTTGCATAAGACCATGCATATGTTGGCACATGTATTGGATGAAGGGAAGCAATATGATACTATCTCAGACTAAGAAATGGTAGTATTAGTGGAGTGTGAATGAGTTTATTCATTTAATGATATCTGATTTAGCTCTTACCACTAGAGATGCAGGTGATTTTCCAGATTGGTGGCACCAATTTTCTCAAGTTGACACACTTTGGTGGTAAAAAAATAAGTCCCCATTTGGCCCTCAAGGCATCACTACCATTGCACAAGAATTTCAGTGGTTAAAAGCTGCAATGACAATGGAAACCACAATAATAATTGGGCATTTATACACGGGTTTCCTCAGTGGCCCCATTGCTTGTATCCTTGGCATTGGTTTTACAGAACATGAGAGGAGGAGAAATGTTTTATGGGGAACAGGGCCCTTCCATCCTTGGAACAATAGTGAAAAAATGGATGGAAAGACTATGGGGCTGTAGGGATATGGTAAAGGAAGCAGAATCAGAGATTAATGATGAAGTTGTTGCTAAAAGAAACATTGATTCAAGTCATGAAGGGCTTGAAACTAATTTTTTTTTGCAGGTAGGGGAAATGTTGTGTCCTTTGGTGATGGATGAAGACAAGCCTTGGAAGGTACACCAAGGTCACTGATAGGCCTTGGAAGGATTTGAAGGAAAACATGACCTTGAGAGGTCATTTGATATTGTAATAGACCAATAATGGTCATTTAATGATGTTTGTAATAATTGTGAATCCTTTCTAAAGGATCAAACCTTGTAAGCCTTAATGGCATTTGAGAAGTTAAAGTGTACCTAGGGGTGATTTGGTTAATCCTAGGTTAGTGGATTATTTAAATGACCTATAAAAGTCCATAAAGTTGTAATGTGGCCACTAGAGCCTTTAAAAATTGTCAAGAGCACTAAAGGTGCTAAAACTTGTAATTTGCCTATAATGGCAAAATGGGCCTAAAAAGGCTTAAGTTGGGGTTAGTAAGGGTCTAAGAGTTTAAGAAGGACATTAATAGTTATTTAAGAGGTTGATAAAATGAATAAGGGTAGAAGTTGTCGAAGTTGACAACTGGTTGTCAACTAGACAACAAAACATAAACAAAAAAAACAAATCATAATAGTCATCCTAACTAACTGTTATTGGTCTAAGGAGGTTGTAAACCGGTTTTGGAAGGCTATTAGTGGTATGTGTACATGAGTTTTTAGAGAAGAGGAGGAAGGGGAGGTTTATGGTCAAGTAAAGATCAATAGAAAAAATGTATATTGTATTTTGATTCAATAAAATGTAATTTCTTTATTAATTCCCTGTCACTTCCCGTGAGGGTACAGTCTCCTTTTGGGAAGACTTAAGAGTCTCCTTTCTTTGAAATATGGATTGAAGTTGATAGTATTATTGTGTTTATTCATTTCAACATTTTTTTGAATGATTGAGTGAAGTATTTAAAGGTGTTTAACACTATTTTGCAATGGCTGTTCCTGTACAGTCTAGGAGAACAACAATTAATAGCCTTGTGATATCAATGATTATGTAAGATCCCTCAGTACCATGAATGGTAGGATAGGTGGAAAGGGGATATTTTGATATGTTGAATGTATTAAAATGTATTTGTTTTCAGGATGAATAGGGGATAAGAGTTAGAGAACTTTGATTGCTTGGAAGTTGCCAAAGGAGGGTTACTTGTGTTGGGACCAGTCATGGTCTAGGAGTTTGGGCCATTGGAGAACCATTTTTTATTGCATGGATGGTCATGATATGATCATATAAGGGTGTTGGATCCATTGAGGGGGTCTAGAAGTGTGTAGAGGTGTTTGGTTGAGGCAGCCCTAGAGTTATAGGCCTAAAATAGAGGGTTTTGTTATTGGGATATTAAAACTTAGTTTTTCTTCCTAAAACCTTGGAAATAATTTGATTGAGGTTATATGTTAACTCTATTTTGGGGTTAGGAAGTTTGGGAAGGTTTTAAATGAGGATTTTCTTTGTATTTGGAGACCTTTTGGAGGGAAATACATAGTACACCAATCATTGTTTGGATAGTTGGTCCAAAGAAGTGATATCTAATTTTGAAGTATGTTTTACAACTTCCAAAAGGGTATCCAAATATAGTTTTAATTTCCCAAGTGTTTTGGATAAAATATTTTTAAACCTTGAAAAACCATCAACATTTTAGAGTAATATTAGAAAACCAATCAAAATGTCTTGAACTTGTGTCATATGAATCTTAAATTTCTAAAATTTCCCCCTTCTCTTCATAACCATGGAGTAGGTAAGAACAATTGGCTTTACCACAAATTTTCACAATACCTATTTAAAACTAAAATTTGTCTGCAGGGTTCTAATCCATATTTATAGGTTTCTGGATTAGCATTTCTAAAAGAAGAAAAATAGATCATTTACTCTTCTTGTTCAAACACATCTACCTTAATAAGAAGAGGATTTAGGTTTAAGGGGAGGTTACACCAAGAGAGACAAGTTAACATAAATATCTTGAAGTTTTAAAAATAGGAGTTGCATCAATGAGGTTTCCAAGTCTTTGGAGTACCTAACTTTGGTTTTCTTAGGTCTTTTTCTATCCATCATGACAACCCAGTAGACAGATTAATGTGTTGTTAAGTCAACCCAAGGTAATTATTCCTAATATAAACCTATTTCATTTGATACTTTGGTTAATAGTGTGGATATTGTGTACTTTGTGTATTAGGGAGCATAGTATTTCTCATTACACCACTTTCATCTTCTACATTATTGTTGCCTATAGCCCTTGTTTCCAGCCTACTGAAATTTTATTCTTGATAGCTCTTACTAACTACTTAATGGCATTTAAATATTTATAGGTCTAGCTTATCAGTTAGTGTAGTAGAATCATTTTTCAAATTTGAAGGGGAAGTTACCTATGACAATAAATAACCTGATTTGAACATGTATTAGATATTTATAATTTGTACAGTGTTTTTGTGGTGGTTCATGTACGACAAATATAACTAAGGATTTACATTTGAGTATTCAATACAAATAGAATTCAAGTAAAACATAGCTTCATGGTTCTCAATCCAGGGCACAATGTGATTCAACACTTTTGCTTCAGGTAAGATGTTTTATGCTTCTTTGACTAAAAGTAAACCCTACATCAACAACTGCACTTATATTGTTCAACTAAAGGTAGAGATTGGTCAATGCAAGCATTTGTAAGGTTAGGGTTAGTTTAAATTACAAAGAAGAATGAATAAATTAGAAGAGGGGAGTGACATAAAAAGCCATTGAATTCACTTCATTGTGACCTATAATACAAAGCTTAAAAAATCAGTGAAGAGATGAAACACGTGCAGCAACAACATGAAGGTGAAAAGGGGTCAACTTACTAATTGAATTTCTGTGTTTGAAGAGTGGTGCCAGAACTTATAGGTGGTGTCAAGGCTAGATGTACAGGTGATGTTGACATATGCCCTCCTTCCCTCCTTCACCTCTCCTTTGCACACAGACTAATTACAAAATGAAATAAAATGAAACCATGTATTCTTTTTTAAAGTTATATTCCCGTGTTGGTCAGAATTATGACCAGATGTCATGGTTGTTGTAATTATGACCAACATGGGAATAGATTAAAAAAAATCAAAATTTTCCTTCTATAAAATGACCAAGGAAAACCATTTTAATGCTTGGTCGGAAGTGTTGGTCGGAAGTGTGGGTCAAATGCACTAGTGGTTACTCCAAAAAACTAGCAATTAGCTCTGCCCAACCATAAAATGTTCACCCTCCAATATAATTTGGACATAAAAGTACATCCATTCTAAAAACAAAAAAGCTTCAGGAGATCCTTTGACTCTATGTAGCATAACCAAGAGGTATTGTATGTAGGGATGAACATGATCTTTGTTAAACTTATTAGGTAAGCGTGAACTACCTCGTTAAGGAACTAACACCAATTTTTTACAATGAAGGTATGATTTTTCTCCCTCTCCTCATTAAATTTGACAATAGCTTGGGTGGGTGAAAACTTAGAGAAATTTTTCTCTAGTATTTTAAGGGTAGAAGCCACAATATCTCTGTCAACTTTTAATAGTACAGTTCCATCCCTCATTAGGATAATCTCTATTTGACTGTTGTAATTCTTAATGCATTCAAGAATAAATTTAGGGCACACTATGATGATAGGGAAAGAAGACACTTCAAAAAGACCACTATCCAAAATCTCTACTATGAAGGGTTATGCGACATGATCAATTATACGAGCTTTTAAACCCTCTAAATCATACCATTTTAAATTCGTATCAGAAATCAAAGGGCCATCACATGCTAAGATAAAAACATTTCCAAAGAAATGAAGGGTTGACTTCATGGCATTTACAAAGAATTTACAAAAGAAATCTTTGCAATCCTAAATTTTGCAATCAAAGCTTGGAAAGTAGCAAATAAGAGAGCATCTGAACTCACCTTCTTGCCTGCAAAAAACCTCTGCCAATTCCTTAGCTTTCTACGACTTACCTCTATCTCTAGTTTTTAAGCATTTTAGAATGTGGAAAATGCTTAAGGAAACTTGAGTTTAAAAATCAAAGAAAAAGGAAATCCTTTTACCCATTTAATGCAAATCGTATGATGTGGCTTCACCTTAGATTTGATTAGACGTTTTCACACTTCACTTAATGATTTTCCTTTTACATGATTTTCAAAACTATAACTTGCCATCATTATATAAGCACCTCAATTTCTGCCACCTCATCCTGTCAGGACCTCCATTTAATGCACGTCTTATCGGGACCCACCACTGATCTATACCATGATCCTCCTTCTTGCTTTGGGATTTTTTACATACCTTGAACCTCGATGAATGAGGAAGAACATGCTTCAAATAGGTTCAAAAGTGTTCAGAAAAGTTCATAGCTGAAATCTGATCCCACCACTTGCCAACTCAAAAAAAAAAGGTATCAGAAATAAAACCATTCACTTTCCTCGAGCTATTTGGGTGTGCAAAACAAAATTTAAGCCAACTTTCACTTGTACTTCGCATCAAACTATCTTCCTCCTTAGCTACATTAAACTTCATTGAATCACTTTGAACTACCTTGAACTAGGCTCAAGGTTATTCAAGAGTGTTCAGACACAACATAAAAATGCAAAGACTTGACGCTAGTCAGAACATATAGGCTAAACAAAAGCCAATGTTGTAATTTTAAGATCAATTTTGACAAGGGGAAGACATATAATAAGGGTGATCTTAGGAAAACATCAAAGCTGGTAGATAACTTGGACACTAGAAGTGTACGAATGAATAAAGGTGACTCCAAAACAATATAGGAAGACATGTTGAAAACATGGGCTAACATCAGCTCTAATTGGGGACTACATTTTTACCAAAATATAGAGAACTCAGAATCTATGGTTTCGCTAAATGAAAAAAGGGGGCAGGGACAAAACAAAACAAAACAAAACCAACAACCCTAGGAAAATAGGGAGAACTACTATATAAAAAATACTAACCTTTTAGGACCTTAGAATTTGAATAATTTCAAGTCTTTCCCGTTATAAGAAAATGATTAGACTGCACCATCTGGATATTCCAACTTGAAAGCATTTGGTCCTATCTCCTCTATGATGCAAAAAGGGCCTTTCCAGAGACTCAAACTTTCCACGAGAGCCTTTGGGCTCTTTTATTTTGTCCCATAGTAAGACTTCATCTCCTGTCATGAACCTGTGGGGCCTCATCTTTTTGTCAAAGATATTTTTCACTTTGACTTGATGTTAACTTGTTCAATCCACCATTTCTTCTTTTTCCTATTCCAGTTTATGTAAATACGTGGTCCTTTTCTCTAGGGAGTTTCTAAAAACTTGGTCTTCAATGACAGTTTGTAACTTTGTTTCTAATAATCCCAAAGATAACAACACTTGTACACCTATTCTATGTACTATTTCAAAAGGCACCATACCTATTTCTCTCTTTGGTGTGATATGGTCGGCCTAGAGTGCCTCATACAACTTCTTATGCCAGTTTTTACCATTCTCATCGACCATTTTATTCATAATAGAGATCAGATTCTTATTGCTTGACTCTGCTTTTCCATTCCCCTAAGGGAAATAATCAGATGAGTGAGCTAGAGTAATGTTATGGTTGTAATAGAACAAGGTTAGTTCTTATGATGAAAAATAAGTGGTGTTATTAGCAATGACCTTCTGGCGTACCCCAAAACACACAAAGATATTCTCCTTTAGGGAGTCACACACCACCTGAGAATTAGCTTTCTTGGCCGGGATGACTTCTACCCATTTTTTGAAATAATCTATCATTGTCAAAATAGACATATGCCTAGTGCTAGAGTAAGGGTTCACCAGTCCTATAAAGTCTATACCCCATTTCTTGAAAGGCTCATCCACAAAAACATGCCTCAATGAAAGGGCTGCGAGTTGGGGCTTCCCTGTAAACAAATGACATTTTTCAAAATTCTTAACATAAATGTAAGCATCCCTGAAAATACCCGGCCAATAAAAATATTTTCTTATAATTTTGAAAGATGTGACTATGGAAGAGAAGTGTCCACCGCAGGCATCTTCGTGGAAAGCTCTCATTAATTGCTGTTGCTGGTCCTTATCAACACATGTGAGGAAAATTCTATCTATTCCCCGATTGAACAAGGTACCTTCAGTGAGAACATACTTTGCTACCTTCAACCTTAGGTTATGTATTTCTTTGGGTGATAAGTGTTCAAGACATTCTCCATATGTGAGGTAATATGCTATATCACAAAACCAAGGATCAATTAGACTTAATAATAATATGTGAGGTGATTCATCCATGGGTTCTTCTGTCATCTCTATGTCCTTTTCTATGAGATTGCATGGCCCCCTTCCTTGAACTAGTTTTGTCAGTTTAATGGTTCGGTCATACTATTGGATCTTATTTACCCAGGTAGCCCTCTTATTCATCACCACTTCTTGTTGAGTGAGTAAACTCTTAACTGCGATCTCATGGACGTACATTGTGGAATGTGAGTGTAAAATATAGAACTTGAAATGCTTGACTACTTTGACTACCACAAAAGCCTATTTCTCCACTGGTGTGTATTTAAGTTCATGCTTCTTTAGTGGTGTGTTCATGAAGGTGATGGGTGTTTCATCAGCGACCTCAATTTTATAAGTTAGAATACCAAATAATGTGTGCTTTGAAGCATAACCGTAAATAATGAAACCTTTTTTGTAATCTAGGTAGTTTAAGGTGGGAGTAGAGGCCACAACTACCTTAATCTCCTCGAATGCTCTTTTTCCTTCCTTAGTCCCCTTGAAGATATTTTTCTCACTCATCAATCCCACAATGTGCCTTGTTATCTTTGAAAAGTTTGGTACAAATTCCCTCAAGAAGCTAATATGTGCAAAGAAAGATTTTACACCAGTCCTAGTCGATGGGAGACTAAGTTGTTGAATCATCTTTACTCTTTCATCATCAATCCTAATGCCTTCCTTGGAAACTATATGATCAAGCAGTTTACCTTCTATCATGCAAAATGTGGAATTTTTAGGATTAAGTGAGATGCCATGCTCCCTTCACCTCTTCAACACTTTCTCAAGATCCCGAAGGTGGTGTTTCCTTCTCCTTGAATAAACCATTAGGTCATCGAGGTAGATCACTATGATTTTTTTCTTCAGATCAGGAAATGATGATTCCATCACTCTTTGGAAAGTATCTCTAGCATTTATCAGTTCTAATGACATTATGTTGTAGGAGAATGTTCCCCAAGGTGCAGTGAAAGTCATCTTGTGCCTATATTCTTCTACTACACTGACTTGGTTATATCCAAAGAATTTGTCCAACATAGACATCATCTCAAAACTGGCCACAGTCTATAGGACATGCTCCATATTTGGTAATATGTAATTATCTTTCAAACTAGCTTGGTTCAAGTTGTGAAAGTCCACATAGATCCTTATTTCTCCATTCTTCTTCTTGACTAGGATGATGTTGGTGACCCATGTAGAGTGATGAATGGGTTAAATGATCCTTGCCTTCAACATCTTGTCAACCTCTCTAAGAATAGCTTCCGATACCTTTGGGTTATAGCTGAATAGCTTCTATCTGAATGGTATGGCTCCTAGTTTTAGGGGGATGTGATGACAAAAGCCCCCTTTTTTGAAGTCCTTTAAATCCTCGTAATTCTAGGAAAAAATATCATGGTAACTTGTTAGAAGACATTGTAGATTTCATTTCTCATGGGATGAAAATTTTTTCCCATAGAAATCCATCTTGGTTTTATTGAGGTCCTAATTTTAATCTTGTCGTACTCCTTTAGATTCTCAGGATGTAGACTTTTCTTTAAGATTGGGCTGTCATCTTTTCTTGAGAAAATTTGTTCAAGAGAGACCAAACCCTTGGGTATTTTATTCCCTTTCAATTGAATTACTTCATCTATAGCTTGTGTCTCTTGAGAGGATTTCTTATCTTCTCCAATTGATTCTTCAAAATAGGTAGTAGAAAACAAATTGGCATAAGCCATGAACTCCTTGATATGTGCATCATCTTTGAACATCTACTAATGTTCCACATTATCTCGCACTGATGACCTGTATATCATCTCTACTTTGTAAGTGTCAGTTTTAAAATTTGGGTGTAGGAGTAGCAAAGATGTTGAGACTACCAATGAATCCGCTCAAG
Organism: Chamaecyparis obtusa; assembly: GCA_027943335.1. Lineage (NCBI taxonomy): Eukaryota > Viridiplantae > Streptophyta > Pinopsida > Cupressales > Cupressaceae > Chamaecyparis > Chamaecyparis obtusa. Next base: position 325,982 of record BSBK01006958.1, read on the forward strand.
AATTCATACTCCTTGGGATGACTTCTATGGAGAACACGTCAAAATCTCCAATCTCATTCTAGACTAGATTCCTATAGTGTCTTAGACGATCATTCTTGACTGTATACTAGTCTCTGACCTATTTAATAATCAGTTTAGTGTCGCTCTTAACAACAAGTATCTTGACTCCCTTAGCCCTGGCCTCATGAAGTCCTAGCAATAGGGCTTCATAATCAATATTGTTATTTGTGTTATTGAAATCCAATTTTAAAGAGAAGGGACAATATTGACCCTCTGGATCTCTTAATACCACTCCAGCTCCTGATCCTGAATGTGAATAACCACCATCAAATTCCATATTCTAAATTTGAGTTTTCTCCATGAGTGGAACAGGTGAACTAGGAGAGATTTCATCAGAAAGAATAAAATAGTTACCAAATTCACATTCTTAAAACAATATCTAAGCTTTGGAGTCATCTGATGGAAAGATCGTATACTTGTTCTTTGCCTCAGGCTCTAACCTAACCTTCCTTTTTTACATGGGAATGATGGCTTCATAGAAATCCATATTGATTTCTCCACCCATGTCCTTGCAAAAAGTTTGACTTAGCAACATACCATAGCTCACAGGTATGTTGGCTACTAGAATTGTCAATTTTAGCCTTTTGTCTAGGTGTGTTGCCAGGACAACCTGTGTGTCTTTCAACTGTCTAACCAAGGGAGCCTATTTTCCATCCATAGAGTAACATCTTCCAAAGGTTTTGGTAAGGGTTAGACCTAGGGCTTTAGCAATTGATGAAGGCATAATATTATCTAAAGCACCAGAGTCTATGATATAATTACTTAGTTTGTGTCTATTTAGGAGAAAAGATATGTAGAACGGGTCAGGTTTTCTTTCCTCTTCATATAAGGTAGTAGTTTTTACAGGAGATGAACCAGAAACATCATCTTGGTGAACAGGTGAGTGAGATATGAACACAAGGGACTCTAGAGTACTAGGGGTTCCCTTGCTTTCACATTGATTCACTTGAGAGGGCTATATGGGTTCACCCTTAACATATTTCACTAACTTATCTAGTTCCTTGGGGTTTAGCCTCAAATTTTCAGCCGAAGAGATTTGGATGGTGGAAGATTTATAAAATTGAACTATATCAAAAGAAGAGGGAATGACATTACTCTTTTGTAGAATATTGAAATCTGTAGTTTTAGAGCTAGAAGTTGAAATGTTACTTACATGATCCTTGCCTTTTTTAAAATTACCAGTGGCCAAAGAAGTGTACTTTGGTGACCTCTAAATCTTGTTGAGTATTGTGAATGAAGGGTCTTCAAGAGTGACCAATATGTCTCCACCCCTTTCTGATTTGGATTTATATTCAAGGTAGAATGATCTGGAGTTTCTAGGCCTCTCTCAACTCATTTATTCTTCAGTAAAATCACCCATTGTATTCTTAGTAGACTCCATTTGTAGGTGTCAAATCATGTCAGGGAAGGTATTACCATCATGATCTATGGTTAAATGAAAGGAGAACATGACATATTCTTTAGGAGGTAGAGCCTCCGGTGCCAATTGCGGTTGACCTTAAGTCAAGAGGGAAGCCTTACCATGGAAATGGTTGGGTTGCCTTCTATTTGCATCTTGGTACATTGGAGGAAAATAAGAGTTATGCTTGGGAAGTTTCCTCCTTAGAGCTATAACGTCATTCACCAACATCTGAATGATAGGATTAGAAGAGGACGTAGAGGTTTGGGATTAAGGGACTTGGACATCCTTGTGCCACTTGCATGTTGTGATCAAATCATCTTCTAACTCCATCATCTGTGTCTGTGTAGCTTCTAAATTTTCTAGCTTGCTCCTCCTCAAGTTAAAACCAATGTTGGGGGACATGGAATGCACAAAAAAATATTGTTGGTTATCAGTTGTTGGTCTCTTGGCAATCGAGATCTTGTGAATCACTTTCTTGACTGGGCCACATAATCTCTCATTGTTCTTGGATCTCTTTCTTCATCTAGATGAGTTGGGCCAATAGTGAGTGTTCATCATCAGTGCTTTTGAAGTGATTTTAAAAAGATATTCTCATAGAGTCCCAATCGGTTACTAAACCAACAAGGAGGTGGCTGAATGATTTTGTCAAACCTTGGGTTAAAATCTGAACAAAAATCCTAATTGCAATGTCTTCATGTTGTACTACAAGGATTCTGGTGGCCATGTTGAAGGAATTGAAATGTTCTTCTACTGAAGTTTGTCCATCACCATTTAATTTAGGAAGCACATCATTGGATCCTTTAGGTAGCCCATGATGTGTAGCCAAGGAAAGAAGACCTACTACGGCTCCCCAAGGTTGCATGGGTGTTATGTTCAGGTTGATGAAGACTGGGTTGATATTCAAAGGAGTAGGAGTCCTAGATTAAACCAAGGTGTGATATGAAGGTGAACCATGAGACTTTGGAGGTGGTGGAGGTGCACGTTTAGATTTGTTTGGGAGGGATAAATCAAGGGAACTGATTAATATCTGAAGGTTCTCTAAGTCAAGGTCGACCAAACCTTGCTTCTCCTACAACTTGAGAAATCTCTTGAACTCCAGTATTACTTTTTCTTATCTCTAGGGAGGAACTTGGTCCAACCTTTCAACTATTGCTCCCTCTTTCCCTATGGGTAATCCTCTCAAGAATTCCCTAAATTATTCTTCTCTCTCTAGAATTTCTAGAACTTGTTGATATTGCTGATTAATTATTTGACATGCCTAAGCCTAAGAGTTCAAATATGAAATGACATCTTCCTGAGTATTTTGAAATCCTAGGTTTGACTGTAGAACCAAAAAGACATCATTATGAGGTAACACCATATTTTGACATTGGTCACTATTTTTGGACACAGGTCTTTGATGTACTTTTCCACAACAAAGTTGCCAAAAATCTTTTGGTGAACAGATTTGTCTTTCTTTGCAAATACCTTTTACTCATGAACTAACTCCATGATGCACACATGAAAGACAAATAATCACACAAGTTGGGTAAGGATGCACTGATTACTTCCCTCTGAATTTTCTCTTAGGTATAACTCCCTATTGGATTTCCAATGAAAATACTACCTTACAACTTATATTAGCATTTAACACAAAAGCTTTGAAGGCTGCTACAATCACTCTTTGGCAATGAGCTCAAACAATAAAAGAAACTAAAACTTCAAGAAATTTGAATGCAAGGAAAACATAGTTCCTTCAGTAAAATTTCTCAAGAACTTTGACACTGAAATGAAATTAACATTAAGCTAAAGAAAGATCATCAACTAACCATTCAAGATAACATACATAATGAATTAACACTCACACAAAAATGTATCATGCATTCATTCCAAACAACAGAGATTTAGAAAAACTCCATAAGTTTAGATCAAATTCATGCAACACAGGCAAAAATTATAGTTCTACAAATGATCTAGGAATCTAACACTAATATTTTTAGGAAAATAAAATTATATTCTATGTCCTCTTTAATCCTAACTTTCTAACCCCTTGAACTATTTACTTAGTATCATTTATAGTTTTAGGTAACTAAGAGGTCTCCCTGAAAACCTGACCTCTCGGTTCCATCAGTTATAAAAAGAAGAAATATTTATTGGATACATGTCCATTTGAGTTCAACATAAATAAAGAATAAAACAAGAATTATTTAAATCTCTAGGTCAGATTCCTTATCAGCAAAAAATTCATCTTCATCAACATTGCCATCCTCTTCTTCTGTGGTGACACGTGCAAATTTCCACTCCTTGTATGCCTCTATGAATTCCTTTATTGCTGGGAGATGTGGGACTTTGAGATTCAAGATCAAATCATTTGATTCCTCTTTCTCCCACTTTTGGTTCTTAATCTTCTCAGCTTGGCTAGGAAGCTAGTCTATGCATAAGTACAACAATGATTCAATCCTTGCTACTTGGGTAAGATCTACTACTTTCGAATCTAGCTTCTCTTTGATTGTGTACATTTATTTCTCAAATTCCTTCATGGCATTGTCCAATCCCTGAGCATTGATACTTTTTGAATACAGATGAGACTAATAAATCACCTTAAGTTCATTGATCATGGACCTATGCATTTCTTTGGCTTCATTCTCCCATTGTTTTGTGTCCCTTACAACAACCCCTAGGATAGAGATTTGCCAGATGATGTTCCCCCTTGTGATGAAGAAGATGGACTCATCAATCAATTTCAAGGATTTCTTAGAGAAGAACTTGGCAAACTTGTATTTGTCAATGTCCAAGAATTGGGTCATAGTTGTAACCCATTTGTGCTCTTCTTTTTCCCAGACTTCAAGTTGGGTCTATAATTCTCCAATGAGAACTTCTACATCCTGATAGAACACCTAGAAATCCTTGATGTACTTGTTACCAGCTTTGATTATATTATCAATCCATTCATCAGTAACAAATATTAGGGCCTTGTCCCTCTGTATTTGGGTCAACATATTTTTTTCTTTTGGTGAATTTGGGTCAAAAGATTGGGGGAATTATGCTATGGGAAGAGCACTGAAGTTGAAAATAGAATTGATGAAACAAGCCATATCAAGGATAGTTTGCTTCATTTCCTTCTTATCCTTGTTGTCTTTCCAAGAATTAAATAACATCTATTGGGGAGATTCCTTGAACAAGTGATTATGACTCGTGTGATCTATCGTTCCCAGTTCAATCTTTGTCACTTTGAAATCCTTGATTGATAGATTCGACTCTCCTTCTCTTGGCCTGTACATGGCTACTTCTGTGGACCATTTCCCATTTTTTGCATCTACGAACATTCTAGATGTAGTACTTGCTTTCTTAGCCTTAGGCACCTTTTGTACATACTTACTCACTATGTCATGTATAGGTATTGAGATGAGAACCAAGCTACACTTTTGATTCATTGAATAAGTTAGCCATTTTGGCATAACTTCAGTCCTGGGAAGAGCCTCAGGTGTCTTTTTAGGAGTATCCATGATCTCCAGAGTAACATCTTTGATATCAAATAGGTCTTTCCCCAATTGTTCATCATATTATACATTGAGATCCACCTCCCTTGACCTATCCCCTTCGAGGTCCACAATCTTTTTGTTAGGGGAAGCCATCTGGTTCAATTTCTTAGACTTTGTTTTTGGCCTTGTATACCAAGGGATGTGAATGGTGGAAAAAGGTTCAACCTTCCCTTTGTTGTGGGATTTTCAGATGCTCTATTTTTGCTTTGAACCTACATCATCCACAGGATTAGAAATATTTGAACCAGAAGTGGAGGGTAAAAGAGGAGTCACTACAGACTCATCTACTACTATTGTAGGTTTTTTCAAATTCCATTTTCACCTTCAACCATTTCTCAGTGAGATGGAACACTTTCTTAGTCCTTGATTATAAACTCTCCTCCTTAATGCTTTCCCAATTGACAGTGTATGCAAAATGTTCTATGAACTTCTTGAATTTTGGTTCAATTAAATCTGAACCATCCTCTTCTATTCCTTTGAAATTCATTTTCAGGCTCATAGAGACAATTTGGGAAACTCGTAACCTGTTGTGTTCTCTTTTCAACACTTCATGCTCATTTGTACAATCTTGCCAAAAATCCTCAATATTAGGTATGGGAAAAATATGGGTTTTAAGCCCCAAGTAATTACAAGAAAAGCCTTCATTATTAAAGCTCTTTCTCTGAACATAATTTTCAAAACCAAAGCCATAGAGATCACTCCCAATGCTCAAAGCATCATCCAAAGACTTGCATGCAAATTTGCCCATCTTAATGGGGAAAGGAATCTCCCACTTTACTTGAGGGAGGAATCTTTTTAATACCACCGTGATCTGTCTGCATATCTTAGCTAGGAAAAAATAATCAAATGTGTATCTTGGCAATAAGAGAGGTTCATCCTTGAAACCTTTAGTTCTAATGTAAGTAAAATGGGGGAACTTAATGTAGAAAATCTCGTACTTCTTTAGTGTATTATGAGCTACCAAAGACAAATGTTTCGGTGGGTGATGTGCTAACTTGAAACACATATTCCCTAAAAAGACATTGTGAACAATCTTGTAATTACTTAGCACATTCTTCATTTGAAACATAGGGTAGTACTCTTAGATACACGTCTTCTAACCATGGTTCTCCCAGAATTCAACTTAAATCCCAACTGCAAGCCAAACAATACATTAGGTATGAAGACATGAAGAAATCACTGCTAGGAAATTGTGACATGTTGAGTCACTCCTTCAACTAATTGGAAATTAGCTCTGCCCATTCCATAAACTATTCACCCTCCAATATAATTTAGACATAAAAGTACATCCATTCTGAAGACATAAAATCTTCAGGGGATCTTTTGAATCTGTGTAGCATAACCAAGAGGTATTATATGTGGGGATGAACATGATCTTTATTTAACTTCTTGGGTAAGCGTGAACCACCTCATTGAGGAACTAACAACCAATTATTTGCAATGGAGGTATGATTTTTCTCCCTCTCCTCATTAAATTTGACAATAGCTTGGGCAGATGAGAACTCAGAGAAAGTTTACTCTGGTATTTTAAGGGTGGAAGCCATAATATCTCTATCAAATTTTAATAGTACACTGCCATCCCTCTTAAGGATACTCTCTATTTGACTATCATAATTCTTAATGCATTCAAGAACCAATTCAAGCCACACTGCGGCGGTAGGGAAAGAAAACTCTTAAAAAAGACCACTACCCAAAATCTCTACTATGAAGGGTTTCGTGACATGATCAATTATACGAGGTTTAAACCCTCTAAATCACACCCTTTTAAATTTGTATCAGAAATCATAGGGCCTTCACATGCTAAGCTAAAAAAATTTCCAAAGAAATGAAGGGCCGACTTCATGGAATTTACAAAGAATTTACAAAGAAAGCTCTACAATCCTAAATTCTGCAATCAAAGCCTGAAAATTACCAAAGAAGAGAGTACCTAAACTCACCTTCTTTCCTATGAAAAACCTCTGCTAGTTCCTTAGCTTTCTATGACCTTATCTTTGTCTCCAGATTTTAAGAGCTACAAAATATGGAAAATGCTTAAGGCAACTTGAGTTTAAAAATCAAAGAAAATGGAAAGCCTTTTACCCTTTTAATTCAAATCCTACGGCGTGGCTTCACCTTAGATTTGATTAGACGTTTCTACACTTCACTTAATGATTTTCCTTTTTCATGAGTTTTGAAACCATAACTTTCCATCATTATATAACCACCTCGATTTCCACCACCTCATCTTACCATGACTGCCATTTAATGCATGTCTTATCGGGACCCACCACTAAGCTGTAATATGATCTTCCTTCTTTCTTTGGGGTTTTGTACATACCTTGAACCTCGATGAATGAGGAAGAACACATTTCAAATAGGTTCAAAGGTGTTAAAAAATGTTAATAGCTGAAATTTGATCCCACCACTTGCGAAATAAAAAAAAAGGTATCAGAAATAGAAGCATTCACTTTCCTCAAAATCTTTGGGTGTGCCAAACAAACTGCATGCCAACTGTCACTTGTACTTCACATCAAACTATCTTCCTCCTTGGTTGTGTTGAACTTCCTTGAATTGCTTTGAACTACCTTGAACTAGGTTCAAGGTTGTTCAAGGGTGTTCACACACAACATGAAAATGCAGAGACTTGACACTAGTCAGAACATAGAAGCTAAATGAAAGCCAAGGTTACAATTTTAAGATTGATTTTGACAAGGGGAAGACATATAATAAGGTGATCTTAGGAAAACATCGAAGTTGGTAGATAACTTAGACACGTGAAGTGTACGAATGAACAAAGGTGACTCCCAAACAATATAGGAAGACCGGGTTGAAAACAGGGGCTAACAATTACGATTAGGGTTGAACTTACTTATAGTTAGGGTTAGGAATATAGTTCAATTATGGATAGAATTATGGTTATGACTTAATTATATTTAAGGGTTAGCATTTAATTAAGATTAATATTTAATTATAGTTAAATTTTTCCTAGGATTCAAATAGAATTATGGTTTAATTAGGGTAAGGGTTAAGTATAGGGTTAGGTTCAATTATAATTAGATTAGAATTTGATTTTGAGGTAGGGTTTAATTAGGGTTAGGGTTAAGTTTATGGTTAGGTTTCAATTTTTAGGGTTGGATTAAGATTTACTTTGGTGTAGCGTAGGTGTTAGGGTTAGGTTTAAGGTTTAATTTATCAAGTGATCTTGATTTTTCATCCTATATAGGAATAGATTTTGGAAGGTGTTGAAAGCTCAGTTATTGTTAGGATTAGGTTTCAATTTCTAGTTATAGTTTAATGAATCTTAATGTTAGGTTAATGGTTAATTTATTAAGATATCTGAAAATGTTTAATAGGTGAAGAAACTTTTCAGTCCATACACAACCTCAAATTAATGAAGGTTATATTAATATATATTTGATTAATAAATATATTAGATAAACAACAATAAAATATTATTATTAAATAATAATTTGACATTTATATTTTTCATTATACTTATATTTATACAAAATATATAATTAATGTATTTTTTTTATTAAAGTTAAAGTTATATTATTTAGGCATTAGTAGATCTCATTTGACTTTAAATGAATAAATTATTTTTCATTTTTCATCAAATCTATTCAAATCCAAAAATTAAACTAACTTTTTATAGTTTTTATTTTTAAAATGTAAAATTAAAATATAGTTAAAACCCTTCAATTTTTTTTTAACATTTATATTCCATTTTACCATGCAAATAATTTTATATTCTAAAATTAAAATAAATTCTACATTTTACAAAACTAAAGCTAAAATCTAAATAAAAATAAAATATTTCTATATTTTTCTAGATATATAAGGAAAAAAATTATTATAATTTTTTAATTCTTTTCTTTTAATTATGATACCATTAGGGCAAGACATTATTATCATCACTCGCATCTCTGATTGATTTCTCAATTCTTATTTATTTTTGGCACATGGCTTTGTTTTCTTCATGGTTGTTAAGGTTTTGTTTTCATAGATGGATTTTGAGGTGTGAACTTTTTGTATCCATTGTTTTTGGCATTGAAGTTAATATATAAGATAATATTAAAATAATGATTCATTGTTTTTCATTTAAATAATATATCATTTTAAAATACTATTTTTTTATGTTATTTAAAAAAAAAAGATTATGAAATGATAGATGGAAAAATTTCACCTCAAAATTTATGAAAGTAAAATCTTAACAATCATATTCATATTAATTGAGGTGTTAAACATAATTAAATAGTAATCCTATGTACTTAAACCTTGATTACACTCTAAAAATAATTAAAATCTAACCTTTATATTAACTCTTATCTTAATTAATCCTAACCCTAATTGATATATTAACTTGAGATAATTTGAACCTTAATTGGACCCAAACCATAATAATTTGAGGTTTTTTTGTTATTATACTTATTTATATAAAATATATTATCAATAAATTTTTAATTGGATTTAAACTATGTTGTGTAGATGTAGAAGATAGAATATCATTTTATTGTGAAATTGAAAAAATAGAAATTAATATAGACATGTGAGCAACATTTCTATTCTATTTTTTCTTTTTACATGCAAATTAATTTCATTTTTAAATTATTAATTCTATTTTTAAATTAAAATAAATTTTATTTTTTAAAATTCTAAATGATCGAACATTTATTATTAAAATAAATTTAAAATTAAAATCTAGATACTAATAGAACCTTTTATTTTTTCCTAGATATATAAGCAACATTATTATTTTTTTGATGAATAGAGGCCTTTCCTATTAATAAAATATTAAAGTACAGTATTTACAAAAAAGGGGTCGGGGGAAAAAAATCACCTTGCGAGAGTCAGATGGAAACTAAGCCGGAACCATACAACTATTCATCAAAAAAACATATAGAAAGAGAAACCCTCAAGATGCAAGGGCAGTAGCAGAAGAGAGAGTAAGATCTTTGTCATCAAGATTGCCCCAAACATTGGGCCTTGGGGTTGGGTCAGGAACTGACTAGCCATCTTCAGCTTCTTCTTTCTCCAGCTCTCCTTCCTCCCGCCAGGGTGAAATAGCAAGCGACAGGTGGGGGACTTTGTCAGAAGTGGCAGGAGGCCACGTAGGAACACTGGCCGAGGGTCAAGAAGAGGCAAAAATAGTAGAATAACTAGAGTAGGCCAGCCAACACCTATATCCCTCCGAGGAGGAGGAGAGGTGATGCCATAGGTGCGGAGTCCTAGAGTGCTTGGTAGAGGAACTTTGATTGGGACAACGGCCCTTGGGTGGTGTGCGGTCAGTTGAGAAAGAGTTCAGAGGCACCCGAGCAACAGTACAAGGGGCATTGCCCCAGTGGTGCAACAAATCCTATAAATGAGCAACCTCCAAGGCCACCTTATCTATTTACACCTAAATCTGCATCATGACATTGTTACAAAGACATGCCTTAGCATAAAGAGAGATATGAATATCCAGAGAACTGTGAGAAAAAAGAACAACATTTCATTCTTTCCATAAAGTAAACAAGATCTCCATCCTGAAAGCATGCCATATCTAGATATACTAGAAAGGTATTTTGGGAGGGTCACCAAGAAGCACCATGTGCCAAGAAAAAGGTTCATGCCTAAAGGGAGCAAAAAGGTTGTGAATCCAGATCCAATAATTCTGGACACGATGAACAAAACCAAAATATGTGCATGAGAGTCTCAAAATGACCACAAAAAGGGCATTTAGGGTCAGGCACACCCAAATGTCAGAGTTGAGCTCCCAAAGGTAAGCCTTGGGAAAGGAAACACCAGGCAAAATGAGAAATTTTAGGCTTAGTGACATAATCCCAAATAGTGCAAAATCGCCAACTCCAACTCTTCTGGGAAGAGGAAATATGCCATCACTAGTTGAGAGAATCAATCATGGGAAAATGGGGCACAAGCTAAGAGTAACCAAGCTTGGGATTGTAACTGGTGAAAGGCATAGCAAGATACCATTTCTAGTCCTTCCACCAAGGTTTAACTCACTAAATTCCCAACTTGTACATGAGGTGAGGCAGAATAGCTGAAACCAACAAGTCATAAGTCTGATGATCTGGGTGGATGAGCTAGAACTGCACTCAGAGGTCATCCCAAGAATGAAGACTCATAGTGGCTTTGGAAAAAATACCTTTCATAGTTTGAATGCCATGTTTGTGAAAATGAAGAGCACTAAAACCCTGGATTCTGGCAAGCAAAATCCCTTGCTGAGAAAATAAAGGAGACCACCAAATATTCTGCTGGTTGAGAGAAAGACCATCATGAAAACCATTCCCAGTCCAACAAAGCCAAGGCTTGATAGACTCCCAGGCTCTCCAGATACTTTTGGCAGCAAAAGTGCCCTGGATCTGAATAGGGTCCTTCATAACAAGGAGGGTTTGAAATACAATCCCCTTCCAAGTTGGCTTGTGGAAGGGGTACCCTGAAGAAATGCAGGGTCAAAGAAATTTTTTCTAGGTCTCATTACCTATGAGACACTGTACAATCCATTTCATACAAAGGGCTAGAACTTGTTTCTGGGTATCAAGCAAACCAAGCCCACCTGAGGTTTTGGGAAGGCAACTGAATTCCCAAGCAACTGTGTGAAAACCATGGTGGTCAATTCCAGAGGCCCAAAGAAAGTCACACAATAATTTCTCAAGATTCTTGTAGGAGGCTTTTGAGGGAGCCTAGAATGAGGAATAATACACATGTGTGGCTGCCAAGGCCTTGGAGAAGATCTGAAACTTTCCTAGGAGAGAGAGCAACTTAGTGATCCAATAGGTATGCTTTTTTTCAATTTTGGCTAGAACAACATTCCATAGATCAGTAGGATGAGGTTGAAAAGGAAAGGGAATGCCCAAGAAGCAAAAAATATCCCCATGCTAAATCCTAGACCATCCGAATTGAGAAAACCAAGGTGGCTTGGGAAGAGTAGATTGCCTATAACATAGGGTTTTATGCCATTGAATGGTGGATCTAGAGGCCAGACAAAAGGTGTCTAAACACTGCAAGGCTTCCTTGATATTCTCTTCATCCTCTTCTAGAGTGAGGAAAGAATCATCAACAAAATGGCCATTGACTAGCTGTTGAGGAGAGTCTGGAAAAGAGATTCCCCAAACAGGACACATAGAAATGGAGTGAGCAAGCAAGTAGCCAAAACCCTTAGCTGCTAGAAAATAAAGGGTAGGAGCCAGAGGGAATCCTTGCTGAATAGACTGAAAGAGCCCAAAAGTAGAAGATTGTTGGCCATTGATGGTGATGTAGGCATAGGCATCACTAAAGAGCATCTGCATAAATCAAAGAAATCTAGGACAAAATCCAAGAGCCTGAAGCATAGCAAGAATAAAAGGCCATTCAATGCGATCATAAGCTTTAGCAAAATCAATTTTGAGAAAGAGGGCTTTCTGATGAGACTTGCAAGCCCATTCCATTCCCTCCCAAACCATAATGATATTGTCAAGAATAAATCATGACTTGATAAAGCCAATTTTCTCTAGCCTAACAATCTATGGAATAATGTGGTGGAGTTTGAGAGCCAACACCTTGGCAATGATCTTGTAGGAGACATTGAGAAAAGTAATAGGCCACCAATTGCAAATGTCCTTTGTATCCCCAGCTTTGGGAATGAACTTGATATTACCTTGGTTAATGATACCCCCAAGAGTATGGGAATGCAAAGCTTCAAGGTAGACCTGGTGAAGATCAGGACCAATGGCATCCTAGAGGGCTTTCTAAAACTCACAAGGGAAGTCATCACATCCTAGGGATTTATCATTAGCCATAACAAAAAATGCTTCTTGAAGATCCTACAAGGAAAGAAGTTGATCATAGAGAACCTACTGAGAAGGGGAGACACACTATGGAACAATAGTAGTGTAGTCAGTAAGATCTTTCTCACTGGAAGGAGAATATCCCTGAGTGGAAAAGACTTGTTCATAGTGACGAACAAAGGCTTGCAAAATATTAGGAAGCTCCGTGAGGAGGCTGTGACCTTCTCTAATCTTGGTTATGCCCACATTGGTATGACAAGGGGACAAAGTAGAAAAAAATTCTTTAGAAGTGCGGTCTCAAACTTTTAACTAGTGCATACAAGCTTTGATCTGGGCACCTCTAGCAGCATAGTTGTTTACAACTTGCTTCTGATGATGTAGCTTGGCAAGGTGAAGTTGCAGGTCTTGATTGAAATAATTCTAGACTAAGGCCTCAGTGGCAACACACAAGGCTCTGGTGTTGACATCAGAGGATCTACAATGATACTTGGCAAGTTGTCTACCATAAATGTGTAAAAAACATGTTGTACACTTGATGGCATCCATCCACCATTGAATCCAACCTGGTGACTGAGAAGGCCTAGGCTCAAGGTTCCAAACCTGATGAATGTGGGCCACTATGGAAGGGTGGTGAAGGAAAAAAGTATTAAAGAAGAATTGTGTGGTTGGAGGATGGGCCTTAGCTATCTACCAAACAATATTAAATTGAATGGGGAAATGGTCTAACAAGGTCACATAAAAAAGAGGAGTAATTGGTAAGGCTTGCTTGTCAGTAAAGGAGAAGAAAGATTTTATCAAGAGCATAGCATGATCAAGCCTTTTATGAATTCTATCAGATGATGCTCTGAAATTGGACCAAGTGTGCCATACCCCATCAAAATGATGACAACCAATATTGGGATAAAAAAGACCTAATTTATTATGCATGTAGTACCAAGATTCTCTCTCTCTCTTGCTATCCAGTGAAAGGGAAAAAGGCCATCCTTGTCACAAGCCATTTCAATCATATTAAAATTACCACAAAAAATCCAAGTAGTAGGTGGAAAAGAATCCACAAGCCAATGCCAAAGGTGAGATCTCTCAATAGCATCATTGGGAGCATAAACATTAACTATGCCAAAAGAATGATTCTCAATAATGAAAGTGGCCCAAACAATTCTCTGAATGGGATCTGAGCCATGAATAACCAAAAAATAATGTGAACAAGGAGAAAGGAGAGTAGAAAATCCTCCTTGACTAGCCTCATGCTGAGAATAGAGAGAAAGGATCTTAGGCCAAATAACTTTGCAGGCAACATCAAGCATAAAACTAGAAATTTTAACTTCTTAGAGGCATAAGATGTCCAGATGACTAATACGATGACGCATATCCCTAATATAATTTTTTTTTGGTAGGTTCATCAACCCACAAATATTCCATGAGATGTACTTCATGGAGAAACAATGTCGTCCATTCCATCACCTTCCCCAAGGGAAGAAAAACTATTAGATAAATAAGCTAGGGTGAAAGTAGACCTAGAAAACTCCATGGAAATATTTTTCTATTTTTCCTGCATGCCTTCAAATGCATTCTCAGCATGCCTAGGGGGGATACAAGAATGGTGAAAAGGAGCAAGAGAGGTAATCTTGGCAGTTGCTTGAGGTGCCTGGGCTGAAGGAACGAGAATGTGGGAGTCAAAACCTTCTTTCCCCTATGAAGTAGGGTTTTGAAATCAGAGAGACCTTTTCAATGGGAGCTTCAATAGCCGGAGGTGACAGTTGAGGTGTGGAAGCCAAAGTAGGAGGTTTGGCTTGCTTGTTGTGGCAGTCGACTGTATCCCATTCATCTTTCTTAACTTCCTCTTTTTTTCCAGCATTAGTCGACTGAGAGCTAGAATCCTTGGGAGGAGACTTGGTATGAGGCACTACTAAAGGGTAGTCCTTAATCTTGTGATTTGCAGATTGACAATGATAATAAGTGTTGGGAAGGTTGAGATAGAGCACCTTCTGAGTGAAGATGGTTTCACCAACCTAAATCTCAATAGACTCCTTGAGGTCCCTAGAAAGGTCGACCTCAACATAGAGCCTCTTTTGAGGCCGAGGATTGAGAAAATGGTCATGCTCGCTACATATAAACCTAACTAGTGTTTGTGCTATGGGATTCATGAATGTCCAAAAAGGTTGGGGGAGACCAAGAAACTCAACCCACATAGGAACTTTCAGATTCTTGTCATCAAAGATGGAAAAGTCTCGAGACCAGCATTGGAAAATTAAAAGAGAGGCCGTAAGGTTCCAGAGACCTTTAGCAAATATGGCATCCACATGGGAGGGATTGGAAAAGCGAAATAGAAAAAATCCCTTGGTGAGGCTCTAACTGCCATCTAGGTAGATTCCATGAGGGGTCCAAGATTTCACAACCCAGTCCTTGATAACATGTTCAAGAGGGTTACGACCCAAAAAATAGCCAATAAGGGTATGTGTTTCAAGCCAAGTACAGGTATCATCAAACTCATGAATGGGTAAAACAATATCAGGCTGAGACATACCTCATGAAACACTTTGGGAACAAATTTACGAGGGTCTTTTCTTGGTGGTGCCATTGCTATCCGAAACCACACCATCACCAACATCAACTGCTGGGTGAGTAGTGGCCAGAGCCATAAATACTAAGTTATTTCCTGCAATAACTATGGAATGAAAGGACAAAGTGATGCAGAGAAGTGATGTAAAAAAATACCCTAGCAGAGCAAGCATGATTCATTTCCATAAGCAACATTATTATTCTAGACTTCCTTTTTACATGCAAATCATTTGAAATCATATAATTAAACTAAATTGTATATTTTTAAAAATTTAAATGAATTTTAAAATAAATTTTAGCAACATATGTATTGTATGCAAATCAATTTAAATGTTAATATAAATTAAAAAAATCTAGATTTTAATGGAATATTTTTTTTCCTTTTTATGCAAATCATTACAAATTCTATAATGAAAATAAATTTCAGTATATACCCTATTTTGTACATAAAATTAATAATAGATTTATTTTGTTCTCATTTGGTTTATTTATTAATTATCATTTTCTATGGTTTTTCTCCTTACTTGACCACAAAAGGAAGACAAATAGCCAAAAAAGTAATTACTATGTAGGCATATCATATTATCAATGATGGCTTTGATTGAATTTCACTAAAAGTGAAATGCAACGATGAAATTTTTTAGGAACTTCATGAAAATGTAATACATAGAAGTCAAGAAAATCAATATAGGTTTCTCCTCTTGCAATCAAAAAATGCATGCACAAAATAAATCCACAACTAAAAGAATCTATATCTAAAATCTATCAAAATAAATCTTGATTAACCATAAATTGAGGACTGATTTTATCATGCATCCAAATGAAATTTAGTGAAAATATAGACCAATATTCACCCATCACATTGAACCAGATTTTGTTAAATGTAAGATAGAGTGGTTAAAATTAGAGAAAATCATAAACGGTTTTCTTATTTAGAAACTCAAAGCTAAACAATTAATGCATCATAGATATTCCACAAACCTCCAACTTCTGATCCATTTTATAGACACATAAATTAGCTTCACATCATGAAATCAATTACAATCTCTTTGAAGGATAAATAATAAATCACTCAGCTTATCAAAATGACTAAAATGCATGGACAAGCCTCTAAAAAGAGGATATGACAGAGTAGTAGTCCAGGCATGAGGGCTTTCTAAGCTAGGCTCTAGATCGAATCCTCCAGATTATCAAAATTGGCCATTTTCTTATTGGATTCATCTACATTCTCAATAAAAATAAACATTTTGATTTCTTGTGATGGATACTCATATGCCCGATCTACTAAATCCATAATTTAGAAATGTAAGAGAGAGTATAGAATGTAACACTAATCAATTCTATTGCATGGACACTCAACAACCATAGCATTTTGTGTTCTATTAAATGCAATTAATTATGTATTCCAAAGTGTAACTATCCCACTATTTTGGGCTTTTTTACATGCAAATTGTCAAGCTAGAAATGAAAGCTGAAAGGTTTTTTTTATTCTTACACCATTTTTTAAGATGACCTCCTATAGAGGGGTTTGATCCCACTTTAGGCTTATGCCTCTTGGCATAAAAATCTGTGTAAAATAAAGTAATCTTTATCTAGTGCATAAATTTTCTGTCTCTTTAAAAAATTAAGGTAAAGATCACAACAAATATCATAAAAAAAAAAATCTATCTTGAAAATAATTAACAAAATAATAAAAATACACATAAAATACAATTCAAGCGAAGGTTGAAGGACGAGAAAGGGAGCGAGGGTAGGAGTTCAAATTTTTTGGTTGTAGAGGAGGTAGAGACTAAAGTTGATGACTATTATGGTGCATTTATTTTTTCTGTATGACATGAAATCTTTCTTGTGGAGGTGTTTTCTTCGGTGGCTGAGGTTTGTGTGTTGGATGAAATGCCTAGAGCGTGGTGGCATTTTCTTAGGGTTTTCGGCCTCAGAGTGGATGGAGTTTTTCCTTTTTCTATTGTGGATGTTGAAAATAAGGAGAGTGCATCTTTTTGGTCTGAGGTCTCTATTATCTGTGAGGTGATAAAGTTTATTTCTCGTGGTCCCTATTTGGTTTGTTTTTGGTGGTTGTTTGGAGCTTGATTCTTTGGGTTTTATGACCTTTTTGTGGCTGGAGATTTTTCTTTGGCCTCAAGGGCCTTGTTTGTACAAGGGCTATGGAAAGAATACATTGGTTCATGGTCTATGGGTAGTTTGTGGCTGAGATCTCTTCTTGCATTTCCTAAATTGGCTCTGCTTGAGCATTCTCTTCTCTATTTTGAGTGGAGGGTTGTTCTTTTGCGTCAGGCCTAGTTTGGGCATTTCATTTTGGACCCTATTGTTTAGGGTTTTTTTGGATACTTATTTTCTCATTTTGTTAGACCTTTGGTTATCTCCGTTGCCTTCTTTATTTCCATCCCCTGTTTGAGAGAAGAGATGGGTGTTTGGACTTTGGTTAGCCTCCTTTAGAAAGGAGTTTGTTTTGGTTGTGTGGTTCTTTCTTTTTTTCCTTTTTCTACAAGTCCCTATTGTGGATTCTTTGTTTTTTTCTTCTTGTTGAGGCTTTAGAGATTCTTCTTCTATAGTTTTCTCACCTTATGTTTTAAGCAGAGTGTTGATAGCATTGCGGTTCTTGGTGGTTCCCTAGTTGTGGTGGGTTTTGAGGCTTTTGCTGGTATTGTTTCATCTAAAGGCTAAGTGGTTGTTGGCAGTTTTGAAGGGCCCATCTTGGCCTTATGTTTTTTTGGTTAGGGGTGTGTTGTGTTAGGGATTTGTGTGGCCTTGTTGGTGTCCAGGATCTTCAATGTTCTATTCTTAAATGAGTTGTTTCTATTTGAGGTTGGATTCATCTCTGTAAGGCTCCTGTTGAGGTGGAAGCCGCTCCTATTGAGGTGGAGTTTCTTTGTGTTCTTACAATGTGGGTGTGGTTTATTATTCTTCTTCTTTCCTCTCTTATTTATGTTATTGAGGTGATGACCTTTCCTATGGAGGTGGATAATGGGTTTAGGGAGGTGGAGAACTGTTGTTTGTTACAGGCTGCTCTTTGTTGTGATTTATTGGATATGAGATTGAATATATTTTTGGTTTCTTATCTAGTATTTTCCTTCTCTATTGATCATATTGAGGTAAGATTCTTTCCTATCAATGTAGAGAGGAGTTTCAAAAGAGAGTTGTAGACTGGTTGGTCAGGTGCTTTAGTTGTTGATAGAATTTTGATTGTGGGAGCCAATTCAAAACCCATTTTGAAGGTTTGGGGAGCATTTAAAAATAATTTGGTCCTCTTCTCTGGTTGGGAGGCTCTTTCATTCTTTATCACTGAGCGTGCATTATGTTACCAAGATGCTGGAGTAAAGAAAGCTCATTGGAGCCTAGTTAAAACACATGTTTTCTTAGGTTATGGGTGTGTGTAGAGTGAACCTAACCTATTTGGAACATGCATAGACATTCAAACATTAGTTATTCAAATCCTAACAACATATTCCTAACATATATAAAATTACTATTTGCAAGGACATCCAGATAGGGCTTAAATGGGAGCACCTTGTCACCGTTTGATTTGCCCTTGATTTAGGGATGTGGGTGTGCTCTCTAATCACTTGGAGCATATCCCTAATCATGATTAGGGAGGATTAAGATGGATTAGGGACCATGAGAACCCCATAGTGGCACATAATCAGGTATAGAAGACCTAATTTGTGCCTAAGGCCTCAAGGAGCCTAATGATGATGAAATGAAGATTAAGCTATGAATGCTTGTTCTAAGATTGTTTTTTAAACCAAATGAGATGTGATATGATGCAGAAATGTTTAGAAAATCTTGAATAAAACTAAGTTCAATCCATTAAACTTATTCTAGGATGTGTTAGAAAGCATGAAATCTAACAATATTATCAAAAATAAAAAAATCTAGAATGAATTTAGCATGATAACAATGCATGAAGATAAAAAATAAGCTAATAATTTTCTCTTGGAAGGAGGAGTATTTATAGGATTTGAGGAAGGGCTTGGGTTAGGAAGGAGAGTTAGAGTCAAAGGTAAGGTCTAGGGTAGAGCTTGAGGTAAGGTTTGGGGTATGGTAAGGTTTGACCTTGGGTTAAGGTTGCTCACACATGTGTGAGAAACACTAGGGAAGTGTGCAAGGGGAACAAGGGTGGAAGAGGAGACATGGGTCTCTTAATGAGGATGTAAGAGGCCTTAAAGAGCATGTAAGAGGCTATTAATGAGTTTGTAAGGCTCATTAAAGGAAGGGTTTGACCAAAAGTCAAAGAGGACTTGGATCAGGCTAAGAAATGTAGGAAACATCTCCTAAATAGGTTTACAAAAGGTTTAGGGAAGTTTAGGAAAGTCTAGGAAAGTCTAGAAGATTCTAGGGTTTTGAGGGATTTAAATAAATATTGCCTTTATTTAAAGGGTTTGGTCAATTTATTAAATAATTAATAACTATTGGAGGGAAATGATGTTTAAATTAGAATTAAACATTTCTAGAAGGGATTCCTTAATTAAATGTTTTTAATTAAGGTAAGAGGATTTAATGGCATAATAATAAATAAATTAATTAAATACATAATTAATTAACAAGTGATGATGTCATCAGGGGTTTTTGGAAAATAAAAATACATTTATTTACCAAAGGATTTTTAGGTGTCTACATTTTGCCCCTCTTTGATGCAATGCTATAAGTGGTGTGGTGTCAAAGATAAGAAAATAAGATGCCCCAGGCTAGAATAGAGGATAAGGGGTTATGCCCCCTTGAGAAAATAACACAAAGAGGACACTTTGTGGAATTTTCTTGAAAAGAACACAAAAAGTAAAGGAGGAGGAAGGAGGGGGAATAAATAGCCAAACTTCCAAGAGCAAAGATGCATGAGGGCAATATGACACTTAATGATGCAGGATGCAAGATTAATCTAGATGATGCAGGATGGGGGATTTAAGGAGCTCCATGCATTGGATTTTTTTTGAGAGCACAACCTAGTTTGATATAGAAATGCTAGAGACCTTCCAAGTTTATGAAAGAACACAAGGCCTTGTCTCTAGCATTGCATAGGACTGGCACAAAAAGAAATGCATGAAAAGGGTTTCCCCAACATCACACATGAAACCCAGAGGAGGCATGGTGTAAATGATGCTAGAGGAACCACAAACACATGACTAACTCATAGGCATAAGCAAAAGATCAAAAGACATTACCCTAGATTATCCTCATTCACTATGCACCATGATATAAAGGATCATGGTGACTTTGAGTAGAGGAAAATGAGAAGCTGTAAAAGATTAACAAGATCCAAAGGACAAAATCCAAGACCAAAATGATAACTCCAAAAGACATCCTTTTCCAAGGAGAGAGATTGATTTGATTGATGGTGGGAAGATTGGTCTAAACATGTGGAAGGATACATCGACATGGATTTGGTGTGATTGGTGGAAGATTAGGTTGGACAATATAGAAGCATACATATGTGTGAACATGTGTTGATGGGGAGAATACTGTGTTGCTGATTAACAAATGATGAAGTTTAATGATAGTCATGGTGATCAAGGATAGTTGACAAAAGATGTTGTTGAAGTGCAAGGCTGGGTGGGACAAGATATCTGGTCAATTGCTGCTACAAGACTGACAAGGATATGTACAAAAAAAGATGATGATATGTACAATAGATAGGGATATATTTACAAGATAGCTCAAAAGATAAGCAAAGATTCAAAGGAATGAAATGAAATAACAAGTATCTCACAAAACCTTTTTCCATAGCTAGGATGATGGAAGATTATTGATTTGCTGAGGATTGATTGTGGAGGATTGTGGAGGATTCCTAAGTGTCAGGGATGAGTTGCTACCTCCTGATGTAGGATTAGATAGGATTGGATTAGATTTGTCAACCTAAGATAGACTGATGATCTTTAGAAGATGAGATTCTTGCCAGTGCATGCTAATATCTTGCTCAAGATGATGAGCCCTACAAAGACAAGTAGAGGATTCCCTAGACAAAGCTTATTCATATGGTAGTCCTAGGATTGATTCTAATTTAGGATAAGGATTGAGCAACTCAAAGGATATGACATGAAGTGGATGGCAGATAACTAGATAAGGATCTCTATGAAAAGAGATAGGTAAGACACTCAAACCTCAAAAGGACCAAGGGATGATTGCTGAAGTGCTTAGCTGGGATTGGTTAAAGATGACACATGGGCTAACTGATGTAGAGGATGGGACCTAAAGAAACATATGTAAAAATGAGTTAGGTGGAGAAATGACTGATGCTAGGGTACAAGACTCAGGATATGATATATAAGGGATATGGGGATGATGATGAAGCTGTAAAATATCCTAGATGATGCCCTAGATGGGATGGAAAGCCAAGATGGATTGATGGTGGATATGCTTGATGATAGATGATGTGTCTTGGAATGACATGGATTTGGGAAGTATGTATCCCAATGATGATGATTGGATTGAGATCAAGGCTTTCTACAAGACTAGGAACAAGACTAAGGATGCGATTGGATGGATTGGCTTGATCTTGGATTTTGGATAACTATAAGATGTGGATAGGATTGGAAGATATTGGAAGATTGCTGGAAAATTTTAAGATATGGATGAATGGCATTATATTGCATGGGGTAGCCTATAGCTAGATACCAATGACAAGGGAAGATACCAAGTGATGGAAAGATGGAGGAAATGTTGGGTATTGGATTGCTGATAGAGGAAATGCTTAGGATTTGGATAGGGGAATGCTTGAAGGATTGATTTAGGATTTGGATGAAGGAACTACTGGGATATTTGGATGGAGGAATATTTGGATTTGGATGGAGGAAATGCTTAGGAGATTTGGATAGAGGAATGCTTGGGGATTTGGATGGCAGATTTTCTTGAGGATTAAATAGAGGAATACTTGGGGATTTGGATGGTGGATTTTCTTGAGGATTGGAGGAAGAATGCTTTGGATGGGGAGATCAAAGAATGCTTTGGATAGGTCTCCAAGGAATATGTTACCAAAGAATAAGATTCCCCATGCTTAGGATAATTCTTGTATTTAGAGGCATTAGGATGGGGTATAGTTGGGTGGAAGATATGTCATTAAAAGGATGAGGAATGTAGATAAAATCTTGGATAGTTGGATTGGATAGAGGATAGGTGGCTGAAAGATGTGATGGATGCCAAAAAAGGTGTCCAAAAGCATGCATACATGGTGGTCTCTATTTTTCTATCAAGATCCAAAGGAGGATGAATGAGGTGAGAGACAAATGGGATGGAGGAGATGCTAGATAGGATGTTATAGAAG
Source organism: Chamaecyparis obtusa (assembly GCA_027943335.1). Taxonomy (NCBI): domain Eukaryota; kingdom Viridiplantae; phylum Streptophyta; class Pinopsida; order Cupressales; family Cupressaceae; genus Chamaecyparis; species Chamaecyparis obtusa. The sequence continues at coordinate 348,539 of BSBK01006958.1, forward strand.
GGAATGGCTCCCAATTACATAAAGGAACTGGGGGGAGTTACACATGATGCTCATTTTCTAGGTTTTCACTGTGGTACTTGTCCAAGGTGCTTGAATTGCCAAGTTTTCACCATTGGATGAATGTTTTTTTCTTTTCTTTTCTTTTTTGATATTTTTCTCTGATTTTTCCAATTTTTATGGATTTTCTGATTTGTTGTTGACTTTGTGTTGATCTTTCATTGATATTTTGATTTGTTGCTGACTTTCTAATTTATCTGGATATTGGTGCAACTTTGTTAGGATGGGGAGATTATGCAAATGCATGGATTGGATGGGGGAGATGGGAGATATGGTGGTAGAAAGTGTTTGGATGGAATGATGGAAAGTGATCATGATAGGGAGATGCTGTCAGGACCAACATTAGCACATGTTGTGAAGAAGGTGGATGAAGTGGATGGGTCTTGGAAGATAGATGCGGAAATGATGGAGGATTTATGCTAGGAGATCTTGGGACATAAGGATCCAAGATGGATTTTGGAGATGGAGAAGAGGAATGAGTAGCTGATGGATTAGCAACTTGGGGTTCCATTGTGGATATTTTTGTTAGATAAATTGCACTTTTTTGCTTTGGGAGCCACATAGTCTTTTCTTTAGCTTTAGTGGGCCTTTGTGGCCATTGGGATGCAGTGGAATTTTATTTTTCTTTGATGGGCCTTTGTGGCCTTTGGGATGCATTGGATTCTTCTTTTTATTTGATGGGCCTTTGTGGCCATTGGGATGCATTGGATTTCTTGATTGAATTTTTCTTTGTTTGAGCATGTCTTTTAGAGTGAAAATATTTGGATTTTTGTGGATATTTCCATTTGTGCATCTTTCGCATGGCATCCAAATTGAAAAAAGAATTGGAAGGAATATGAGGAGCTATGCGGGATGGAGGAAATATGGATGGAGAGATGAAAGGAGATTGGAAGATAGGAGATATGGGAATGTGCCTTTGTTGATCCTGACTAGGGATTTTTGGATTTTGGATGAAGGATTGAGTAGGGTAAGATGGGGGATGATATTTTGGGATGTAAGGGCCCAAAATGGATTTGGTATGTGGAGGATATGTGTTGGTATATTTTGCAACATAGGGACCCAAAATGGATTTGGAGGATGAAGGAGGAATGTGATAGGTTGTCCGAGGATGTAATGATGGAGGAGGAGGAATGAAATTGTATGCTTTGGAGGGATGATGGGAAGATGCAATGGTGTTTTTGGATGGATGTTTGAATTTTTATTTGGCTGTACCAACATTTATAGATGAATTTCCTTTAGATGTGTGACCAATACCACATGATTTTGGATGTTTCTTGTCTTGAACAGGCTCTAGATTTCCTTGTTCATGAGCGCCTAGGTCTTTGCCTTGATAATTCCATTTCTTGAGCATTTTATCCAAACAAGGATATTTATGATTTGGGGAATAAGATAAACATCCAGTATCAAGTTCCATGGTGGAAGATATGGAAATTACTGCTTCTGCTTCAAGTGGGCTACCTTTAACAAATGTAAGTGAACCAAGAGGATAGAGTGGTTTGCAGTAGGATAGTTTGAATTGGAGGATCCTGAAGTGGAGAAGATGAGATGATGGTATCTTGAATAAGATTGGGAGAGGGTAATGGATCTTGAGATGAAGAAATTGGGATAGTAGGATCTTTTATTGGAAGCACTTGGATTATAGGATCTTGGATTGGAGGAATTGGGACAATAGGATCTTGGATTGGAGGAATTAGGACAATAGGATCTTGGATTGGAGGAATTAGGATGGTAGGATCTTGATTTTCATTTGTGATTATTTCAACATGCTTTTGGTCTAGATCTGGACTAGATTGGATTGGTGTGGATAAAGTGCTAGGGGATTTATGGATGGAATCTTTAGATGGGATGGATGGAAGGATGGGAGATTCTATAATGGTGATGACAGGAAGAAGGGTGAACTCATGAGGCTCATTGAATGTGCTTTGGATAATGTTGGGAGGAGGAGATGTGGATGGAGATTGAATGGAGCTAATGGATGGAAGGGACTCAATGATGCTAGGAGGTGGGAGAGGATCAATAAGTGGGATATATGGAAGAAGGATAATAGATGGGGGTGATGGAGGAGGAATGATGAATGTAGGAGATGGATGGTTATCATCACCAATGGCTTCACATGAAGAATTGAGATGGCATGACTCCTCAGCTTTAGGAAAGGGATTTGTTGCTGGTTTCCTTATGAAACTCCTTGGAGACTTTCAGACTAGAGGAGGTGATGGACTAGAATGTGTAGAAGATCAAGGGATAGGATAGTTCACACATGAAGGTGAGGTGAAAGATTGTGAACTGGTTTGAGGGGATGATGGTTTCGAAGAGGAATTGGAGGATGGCATGACTAGATAGTTCAAAAAGGTAGGTTTAGAGGAAGCTTGTGAATTGGTTTGGCTAACTGATGAGGTAGGGATGATGGATTGAGGTATAATATATGAAGTGGATTGATGGATGCATTATTCTTTCAGGAGGAGATTTGTGGCAATGTAGTTTGGAATAGGAGATGGTGGGTTGATATAGGATGGAGGATTAGGGTAATGGATTGGAAGACTAGGATTTTGGTTTTGAAAGTGGGTTGGAGTATAAGGAGATGGAAGATTTGGATAATGGATTGGAAGACTAGGATTACAGATTTGAAAGTGGGTTGGATGATAATGAGATGGAGGATTTGGATAAGGGATGTAGCTTGGAGTGTTGCTATGGAAAGATGGTGATTGGGATACGACCATAGAAGCAGGTGGAGGTATGAAGGATGCATATGGAGGATATGTAGGCTTAGGACAAGAAGAAGGTGTGGATGGATATGACAATTGATTTCCCTTGTCAAAGATAGGGTAAGCAGTGCTTGTGGATATATATGAAGGCATGATAGGATAATGTAATCACCAAAAAGTGGATAGGATCATTCATGTGATTAATCAAGGAAAATCAAGGCTAAAGCAAAGAAATTAAATCCAAAAAAACATTTAGCCAATCAAAATTAAAATCAAGCTTTAATTCAATTTACATAAAAAACAAGAGTATTTTAATCAAGTTAAATCAAATCAATGTGCAATTAATTCAATTAATTGTATAGTTGGATTTAAATAAAATCAACCTATTCAAGGGGTACACTTGGATTAATAAATAAATTAAAATCAATTGATTAAATCCTAATTTCTCTCAACACCACATGGGAGGAAAAAGCCTCAACCAATAGGATTTAAGGAAAGGAGCTCACATGGATCAAGCCAAAATGAATCTCAATCACTCAATTGAAAAGAGCATCTTGTCCACTCATCTTGTCTTCTTGTCCGAAGCTTTGAGGATACAACATTTAAATTGTCTTAAAAGGGTGGAACCAAAGACTCAACTCTAGCCTAATCATGATCAACTCTACTACACCCCCTACCCTTGCCAAATCCTATATAAGCAAGGCATAAATCACTCATAAATCATCCACAAATTTGAGAATTGCATCTAACCTCTTGAGAATTATAGCTAGAAAGGAAATTTAGAAGTTAATTGAGCATTTCTATTTGGAATTGAATTAATTAGCTTAGCTTATCACTCATTTCTCATTCTAGGACTATCATTAATGGAGGCTTGCTGAGAGCTTCACCCTTAACACTCTTAGTTAGAGAGCCATAGATTGCTTAATTGCTCATTTATTTGCTAAATAGATTTTCTATTTGTGGTAACTTAGTTTCTATATGATTTATTTGACAATACTAATTCTATGAAGGTACAATTTCTAGTACACAAAATGGCACCCACCATGGGGCCTTAGGCTTCACTTTCTAAAAATCTTGTAATCTTCATATTTGTTCAAATTTTTGCATGTTTAACTCTTAGTTTTGTAGTGAAACAATGCTTCTAAGACTTCAAACGACACTTTTGAGTAGTTAAACAATGCTTTTGAGCACTATTTTAGCGCTTCCATGATAAATTTGTGTGCTTTTTCACAGAGAAACAACACTTTTAAATATTTCTGACTTCTGTCTTAAATTCTATCAGCACTTATTCCCTGACTACCAAGTGCATTTGCATGTTTCTCCAGCACTTTTGCTTAGTTTTAGATGTCTTTGCTTAATTTTTTAGAACTTTTATTATCTGTTTCTATGCTTTTAAAAGTTTAAATAACACTTTTGATTCGATTTGCAGTGCTTTTAAATAGTTAAATAACGCTTTTAATCATTTCTACAATGCTTTTGAATAAACTACAAATTTTCATAATCTAACTGTCAGACAATGATTTTTATGTCTCTAGAGGATGACTGATCACAAAAAAGTAAAAAACCAGAGAGTAGATTCAATCAAGAAATAAAAGCTTTGACAAGGAAGATAAAAAAGGAGAACATTGCTCACATTAAGCTAGTTCTTGAGGATTCTCAATAAGAAGGAAAGGTATATAATCATTACATCAAAGTTGTAGAAGCATATAAGGCAAAATTTGTTTCATTAAATTGGATATTTTCACCTTAATCAAGTTTTTCTTAAATTTGACAAATAAGGCTTAAAGTTCAATTTTGTCTTTGTTTCTTCAATTTTATTTTGTTTTCTTGATTGTTGCTGGTTTTGTTGACTAACTTGTTGGAGGAAAAGCACATTGGAAAGGAATGATCACTAAGGTAAGCATAAAAATTACAAAATCAATAAAAAATGCCGCTAGCCTTTTGCTAGCTACAAGATAAAGGTAAGCCTAAACTTAGTCAAATTTTGTACTTAAATTGTGGCTTTGGTTTTTTCAAAATCTAGTAAGTAAAAATAGCCTATTATTGTTTGAGAAATTTTGATGTTAGGCCTATGCTCTTCACTTCTTTTAGTGAATCAAAATGCCAAAAATTTCAAAGCTTCTTGATTCAAAGAAAGGTTAAGTAAATCAAGCACATAATCAAATAAACCCCTTGTTTGTGGAAGAGAGTAGCAATACTCGAATCCCTTTATTTAGTGGGTTGGAAATTGAACCTTGTTAATTGTGTTTGGGGATTGAGAAGTGGATAGGGATATGCTCTTCACCTTTTTGGGGAATCAAACTCCTACAACCTATTTCTTCATTCCATTTTCTTTCTTTAACATGAACATGCTAGATCATTAGTTGGGCTCGCCTCCTGAGATTTGCCTTAAAAGGGCCAGTGAGAGGGAAAGCCCAAATTGGGATACACTCACATTTTCTCTGATCATCCAGCCCACTATAAAATGAAATGCATGCATCCTTAATGGGGTGTGTGACAAAAGGGTGTTAAATTTTTGAACTTCCTCGAGTAGTCCTTCGGGATTGCGCAAAACTTTGACATACCGGTGGTGGGAAGCCTCTTAATATACTTGGAGGATGAAAGTTTAATATCCATTTTGATTGGAGTATTGATTAAAACCTTGTTAACTTAGCAAAGAATACCTTATAGAGCCGTGTTTAAGAACCAATCTTGAGCTAGGTAGATTGCTTGAAATGTCTTTTTTTGCAAAACCCTTGATAATGTAGTTTCAAAATCAAACACTTATTGTGTAGTGGGTAAAAAGAAACAAGTGTATGCATGATTGTTATGTTTGGAAATACATAAAAAAAGTGAAAGAGATATCCATTGAAAGCTCATCTTACATTTTTAATCTCTTCAAATAAAATCAACAATTATCAAATCAAACCTTGTTGGATGCCAGTTTCCACACGGTCCCACAAACTTAGGGTATCTTTACAAGGAGATAACACTTGCATTGCAAATGAATTCTATGAATTTGAATACCAAAGTCTTTTCAAAGGTCATGATCAAGGGGATATTCTCCCAAACTTATTTGAAGAAAGACTTAGAGAAATGGATAGAAACTCCATGTTTCATGATTACCACCATGGAGGAACCAACAATAACACCAATAACGCTAATCAAGGTCCTAAGGAACCACTTGAAGAAATGGCTAATAGAGTGGCTCAAGATAATGATTTTCTTGAAGTCATGGAGAAATTGATAGATAGGGATAGGGAGAAAATTTTCCCAAACCTAGCCCAAGCAGGGGTAAAGCTCCCACATGACTATGATATAGAACAACTTAAGAAGAATCAAGAAGATAACCCCATGAATGCTATGACCAAACAATTGCAAAAATTCCAAGAAAAAATGATTCCATGAAAAAGGTGGCCGAACCTAAGCCATTTTCTATTGAAGTTTTGTGTGCTTTTCCTTTCGACAAAAGCTTAGTCATGGTACCTTTTCCTTTCAATACCATTTTTCCTAAATATGATAAGTATATGGGTAAAATAGACCCACAGGATCATCTAAGAGAGTTTTGTGCCTTAAGCATTGAGTTCATGCACAACACTATGTACCTAATGAGAATTTTTCCTAGGAGTTTGGGAGGTCCCACCATGGAATGGTTTTCTAAGCTTCCACAAGGAATAAATACTTTTGAGGAATTAGCCTCTAAGTTTGTAACCCACTACTCCTATAATATCGAGCATGAAATCACAAAGCTCAAATTGTGTGATACCAAATAGAAAGATGGTGAATCCTTCTTAGGATTCCTAGAAAGGTGGAGGACCATTTTTGCAAGGTATCCACGAAGTATCCTCAAGAAGGAGAAAATGGAAATTTTTACAAACAACTTGACCATGGAGATGCATTATCGACTTCAACTTCAATGTCCCCCAACATTTGAAAAACTTATCGAAAATGGGATCAAGATTGAAGACGTATTGGTAAAGGGGGGAGAGATAAAATTGTTCAAAGATAATAAATCCAATACCAACAAAAACAATAACCATTATGTATCTAATTATGTTAATAATCGAGGGGCCAACAATCACAATAATAAACCTAAGCTATGGTTGAAAAATAATAACAAGAATCTTGTGAATGATAGAGTTGTGGAGGCCCACAACTTGAAGGCAACCCCTTTTAACTTATCAAGTGGAGATAATTCTTCAAATAATGTAAATCAAATGAATAAAGCTCCTTTCAATTCCAATAATTCCAATAATTCCAACAATTCCAATAACAATTCTAATAATAATCCTTTCAATAATGCTAATGGGAATAAGCCCAAACCCTTTTTCTCCATGTATCAAAAGAGAAAATTCACCTTTCTAGGTGAACCCTTGGAGAATGCATTAAGAACCTTGGTTGCTAATAAGATTATCACATTACCTAATTTGAGACTTTATGAACCTCAAATTAAACCTAATTGGTGGAATGATTCTCACCATTCTGAGTATCATCAAAATAAGGGTCACAAAACCAATGAATGCATGAAGTTAAAAAAATTAGTGCAAGGCCTAATAGATGATGGAACTATCAACATTGAAGGGCCTCAAAACAATGAGGATCATGCGGCTTTCAAGAACCCCTTTCTAAACCATGAAAAGGGTGAGTCATCTAACAATAACCAAAATAAGCAAAGAGGTAATGAGAAAGTGAACTTTTCTCATACCTACGATAACATCATTAATACTCTAAGTGAAGAGGACAATACCATAAATGTTATCGTGGTAAAGGAGAAATCAAGAGAAGTATCATCTAATGTTGTCACTAGGGGGAAAGCTTCTAAAATCAGCCTACTTGGAAATTCTCCAAGAATTGTTCTACCCAACCAAAACACATCTTCATCATCAATGAATTATATCTTGGTTGATCAATTATAAAGAACTCCCACTCAAATCTCAATCCTAGAATTTCTCAAATTATCACCTACTCACAAGGGGATTTTAGAGAAAGATTTAGTAGAAACAATTGTGCCTCTAAACCTAGATGTAGACAAGTTTCAAAATATGGTGGGACATCTCATTGCTCCTTATTGTTTATCTTTTTCTAAACAAGATGACATGTCGCTAAACCACCCACAAAATTTACCTTTACATATAGAGGTCCTTATTGACAAGCATAGAGTGAAAAGAGTTCTTATAGATGGAGGAGCTAGCTTAAATATTTGTACCCTAAACTTGGTAAATGCCCTAGGATTTTCTGAGGAGGCTATTGACCCAAAGAAGATAAAAACCATCAAATCCTATGATGATGAAGAAAAAGTGTCTAAAGGAGTCATAGTACTTCCCATTAGAGTTGGTCCCATGCAAAAGGAGACCATATGCCAAGTTTTAGATCTAACGTTGACCTACAATATCTTATTAGGGAGGCCGTGGATCCATGAAATGTAGGTTGTGCCTTCTACTTACCACCAATGTTTAAAGTTTCCTTATCTAGGTCAAGAGATCATGGTAAGTGGGGACTCAAACCCCTTCCAATATTGTAAGAACATGAAGCATATCAATGAATCTCTAGTCCCGCATAATGCAGAAGGGTCTATACCTAAACAAATAGAGCAAGGGAAAAGTTCTAAGGAAATTCCATTATTAAAAGGAAAGGAAAATATGGAAAAAGAAATTGTTGTTGAAGACATCCAAAGACCCACTAACCTAGCTACATCGACAAAGGGCAATGAAAAGGTTAGTGAGGAGAATAATCATGAGAAGCAGAAAGAAGACAAAGACAAAGCCATCCAAATCTACACCAAAGATGACCATTACCAAAAGATGGACCAAATGATGAATTTTTTTGATAAATAATGTAAAATCAAGAAAAAAGGCATAGGGGAATATTCTTTATCCATGATAGATTTTCCATTATCTCCCAAGTCATATGGAAAGCCATGCAATCTACCCCATAGATATAATGATCATTTTGTAAGAGAAAATACTTCTTCATCCATGGATGAAGATGATAATGAAATTCTTAATAGGCTTAATTAAGATAAGGAGTCAAATGGCAAAGAAAAGCATATCCAAAATATCATCATTCCCACACATCAATATGGGAAAGGATTTCAAATCATGCAAAAGATGGGATAGAAAGGCGAAGGTGTTAGGAATATGAACACTGAGAGCGGGGGGGGGGAGTGAATTAGTGTTCACTGTATTTTAACTTTTTTCTTTAATCTTTATGCTGAACTTAAATGATTAAGAACTAAATTAAACATTCACATAAACATGAAACATGAAATTAACACATGACACCAATATGGTTATGGGGAAACCCAAATAGGTAAAAACCCCGGTGGGACTTGATACCCACTAATAATCTGCACTAGTGTTTTGTGATCCTTGTTAGAAGATCCTTTACCCTATTAGGAGTAGCTTTACAATGCTTTAAGTACAGTAGACCTTGTTAAGGGTCAGACCCTGTTGTGAGTCTTTTACAATGATCCCTGTTAGGGGAGTGGACTCACTGTCCTAGAGATCACTACTCAAATGGTGAAGGCTACAACTTTTTGATTTAGATACACACTATATCTGCAGGTGAACTATTCACTGTGACACTACTTGTCAGATCAGTTCCTTTGGTGCACTGATGCTTTGACCTATAGCAAAGCTCTAATACATCTTATGCTCACTTCGCATACCTCTGCTCTACTTATCACATCTCTATTTCCACTTTCATGCCGAATACAATGGGCACACCTTATATTCATGCGCTTATACAAACAAAATAATTAGGTCGGCCCTAAAACTAATTACAAACAACACTTCCAAATGAATTGGCTTAAGGATGATTACAATTATACATATAAACATGTTGGAAACCTAAATACAATTGGTGCATGGCCTTTACAACATTAAATCATAATCAAAAACCAAAAAGCTAACTATCAGCTTCATGCTCTATTCACTACTGGCACACACTGGCTGTGCAACTTCAACTGACTGTAACTTTCACATCTTTGCATATCTGCTTATGTGCTCATAAAATAAAAATAAGTATAGTCTAATAACCTTAACTTCTAGGGTGCATACCATAATTCATCTGTACACACGTGCACTGATGCTCAGAGCTACTAGAACTCTGTATCCTATTCAGTCTTCAACACTTAATTGAATTCTGATCTTTACACTAAGTGCGCTGACTCCAAACTGCTATATGACTTTTTTTCCATATTGAAAACACTATATCTAGTCATATACTTTAGTATAGACAACTTTCCAACAATCTCCTCCTTTGTCATTGATGGCAACAAAGGAATATGGCCAAGTTGCTAGCTATACCTTTACACAAAAACTTTTGTCTGCTATACATCTTTTATACATAACCTTATATCTCCTATACATATATATACTCCATATTCTATACACAACTCCCCCATTGACATTAATGACAAAGGTGCATCAAAAAACTATATGTACTCTTACTTACTGAGGGAAAACATTCGAATATGCAATTTTGAGGTTTTGGATCTCCTTCTTCCAAAAGGTTATCAATGAATTGACTATCTATAGATGGGCACATAATGCATATTGAAGATTCTCCATCTTCTCCAATTCTATGCTTAGACCTTGATCATAGGTTATCATGGTCACATCAATCTCCTTTATGTTCTAACTAAGAATGTCTAGTGAGGGCACAAGAGCATTCCTCAATTGAGTCTATCTAGACCTTATCTTCTCCATTTCTTTCTCTGCCTTCTCAATTATGTCCAACTGACCTTGATAGAAATTTTTACACATGTTCACATCAATGGAAATTTCTAGCACTGAATTCTTCACCTTCTCAATCATTTCCTCTGCATCTTTGATCTTCTTAAGATGAGCATCAGTGCACTTATCCTGATCCATGGATTCTACAATTACTTTCCTTCCTTGATCTGCAAATTCCTTCAAGGATGCCTGACTAGACTTAAGTGAACTTAAGTCAAGTGTGAATTTTCTCATTAGTTCATTGAGTCTCTTCTTCAGGTATTTCTCTTCTACCACTATGGTCACAGATTCTTCTAAGCTAGAAAAATTGACTTTGAACTGTGAGATGATTGAGCTCACATCATCAACTGAATGTACATTTTTCACTTTCTTATCTTTAGGCAACAGACTGTTTAAGATATTCACTAATTCTACTAGGAGAGGATTTCTCATGACTTGCTTCTTCTTTTCTTTCTCCATAGCTAGGACACTAAACTTAATCAGGTCTTCTTCTTTCCAAGAATCCAAACTACTTGTGTCTAGTATCAAACTTGACAACAATGTAGAGGAGGGAGTGATGGGAGTGCTATCCATCACCACTTCTTGTTTTACTGTGACCATTTCAACAATAGTTTCATCTTTTCTTCCTTCTTTCTTCTCTTCTTTCCTCTCTTCTTCTTTCTCATCAGAAACATCTTCTATGAGCACTTCTTGCTGAATGGGAGGTGTACTACTACATAGGATTTCAGCTTCCTTAGTGCTGAAAAATGCTTCCTCAAACTTGTCCAAATCCTTATCAGTAGCTACCATGGCTATTTACACATTATCTATGATAATAGTGCTGTCTTTGTGTGATTTTATCATGGGCGCAGACTTTTTTGCTTCTATTTGAGTTTCTACTATGGGCACTGAGTCCTGAGGACCTATCATTGGTACATTAGTGGGCTCTACCACTTTATCTTCCTTAATGGGTGCATGAGAGATGGGTGTAGTAGGTGGTTTTGTTTGTTGTTCTAATAACACCTTCTCGAAAGCCTTTTTTGTTTCCTTCAAAATTAGCTCATAGTCTTTATTCATGATGTGAAGAGTTCTCATCTTAGTTCTTAGGTGCAACTTCACCAAATTCAATATCAGTGCCACTTCTTCATTAGAACATACATGTAAAGTATCTTCTAATACTGTTTCTCTAATCCTTAGATCTTCTTCATTTGCTTGTCTCTTTAGATTTTCTAAAATATCCCATACTTGTGGAATTTCTATTTTCAACTCGAGGACTATCTTTTTGAACTTGATCATATGTTTGACAATCATATTATGAATTTCTGATTTGTCAATCTCACTGTAAGATTCATAATACTTTTCTACTTGATCAATTCTTCCCTCATCAACAATTCTTGCATTCAAAACTTTAAGGCTAGGTCTGAATCCTACATGACGAGGTGCTTGAGTGTTTTTCTTTCTCCTTAATGCACATGTGGATAGATGAAAAGTGCTAGCTTCTTTCTTCCTCTTGAATAAAGGCTTATACTTTGAATGAGTATCTTTGGGCACAAAAGGAGTACTATCTTCTTTACCCTTCTGACTGTCATCAGATTCAATTTTTATCTTCTTTGATTTTGGATCTTCATGTTCTTCCTCTGCTGCTGCACCTTTCAATTCTAGGGAAATCTTTTCATCCCTTGCTTTATCAAGGTCTGCTTGAGATACAACATGTATTCTCAAGATTTCAGATGTGACCTTTGCAACCTTTATTTTTGTTGTAGCACTGTTCAGTTTAGCATCAACTTCTGTAGTATTTTCTTCATAGGTTCCCCACCTAGGTTCATTATCATCTTTAGGGGCTGATAGAAATACTTGTGCATAGGCTTCAAGAACTTGTTCCTCTACCTCATACCCAAGGGGATGAATCCACTTAGTTCAAGGCTCAATGAATTTCATACATGTAGTGTCTGTTGGAAACTGCAATTGAAACAATTGTTGTATTTTCATTGATGTCAAACCTTAACTGGTAAGACTGTTGCTACTTAGGAAAGTACTATATCTATTTGAGTGTTGCTAAGGGGCTAGGCAAGGTTGGTAACAATAGCACCTAAGGAAAGGTTGAGTTATCTTGATACTACAAAGTGTACTTGACTATGTTGCACAATGATGAGATAATGCATTTTTTATCTTAGTAAGATGGAAGACTAAACTGGTAGGCTTGACCGAGAAAAGGATGGAAAAATCATGTTTAAGCCAAGTAATGTTAGTGTCGACTGAGTCAATGCATGCTAAGCAAAATTCTAGTGTTGACTGAATAATAGTTAATTTCCAATGAAGACAGTGTAAGCTGAGGAAACATTTTTAGTAATGATCGAGCTTTCTACATGAAGACCAAGTAGTTGATCACAGTATTGACTAAACATCAACAATTTTATATTTGAAGAGAATTTAATTTTGGAGCCGACATTGTTGAATTCTTGGATTATGTAAAACAAGTTGACTTTATTTATTGATTGTTTGAAAGCATTAAATGCACTGTAAAACATTTTATTGTAAATCTTTAAGAGATTTGAGATGATTCTAGAAAAGGAGCCGAAGAACATGAAGCAGGTAGATTCAATAAATTTGACCTAACCCTAAGATCTACAAATGAGATTAAGTGCAATAAGATGAGTTAACCTAATTGAGGAAAGTATAAAGGGAACCTAAGCATTTGGATATGAAAGTGTTGGATATGCAAGTGCATGGGTGAATAGAGAATGCTGGAAGATCAGAAAAGTTTTATTGACTATTTAAGCAGAAAAAGGTTGAAGGAGAATTGTGGTGGTTGCTTGAACAAAAGTACCAAGTAGATCAAAGATGGAGATGGAAAAATTTCAAAGTTAGTAAACCAACATTAGTGTACAGAATCAGATCTGATATTTGCAAAGTGAGTTGTATATTTTTTAGATAAATATTGCTACTACTTTCTAACCATTGTAATAGTCAAAGTCCTTTTAACAGAGGTTGACCTAACAGTCATATGTTAAATCCTTTGAACAAGGTTACATTCTAATGGAGTGTATGTAAGTCCTATGACAAGGCTAAATTTTAACAAGGTGATTGAAATCCTCTAATCGGGTCACACCTGACAGTGTGTATTGTAACCTTTGATAGGGTTGGCTTTTTACCGAGCTCACTTCAAAAGAGTGAAAATAATAGTAGCATGTTACAAAGTGGTTTTTCCCAAATTGGGTTTCCACTATAAATCCTAGTGTTAATACTTGTGTGAATGTTTTGGTTTGAACATTTCTGTGTTTTACAAATTAAGTTACAGCTGGGTAGTGGACTGCATTGTTGTATGTTTCTATTATTGAATCAGTGATGAGTGAGTTTGTTTTGGTTATTGGATTTGATTTAAGGAAAAGTTTTTGAGATTGTTTTATACATCAGGACCTGAGAAAAACTGATTCACCCCCCCTCTCTCTTGTTCTAAATCATATTAAAAATTGGTATCATAGCTTTTTTGCTTATTATTAGTGTTGACAAAAATCAAGTTTAAAGGGGCTTGAAGCAAATGATCAGGATGTATAAGAAGGAGGTATCGAAGCTGAACAAGGAAAACTTCCCTGCATGGCAAAGCTTGATGAAACTACATCTCACCGGTATTGGTGACTCTACAAAGTACTACATTGAGAATAGCTATGTCTCACCTATCACACCTTTGACTGCTGAAGAAATGAGAGCTAAGCAAGAATATAATCAGGCAATGCTAGAAATTGCATCTTCCCTAAGCTATCCAGAATTTGAGGAAATTAAGGATTGCACAACTGTTAAGGATATGTGGGACACTCTTGCAAGGATCTATTGTGGTGACTTAAATGTGTTGAAAGCAAAGGCCGAGAGTCTTAGAGGTAAGTTTGATGAAATGAGAATGCAAGAAGGTGAAAATATTGCACAATATTGTGGTAGAATAAAAGAAGTTTTGAATTCTATTAGAGGAGAAAATGGGGCTATTGATGATGAAACTAGAATTGGGAAAGTACTAAGAACCCTGCATTCTATATATGCTATTAAGATCTTAGTTATTCAAGAATCTAGATGCAACTCTACTAATGTGCTTACCTTGGAAAGTTTGGTTGGTAAGTTGACTACTTTTGAACTCTCTAACTATGATAATTTCACTATTGGAAGCATTGGAAATATTGAATCTCCTTTCAAGTCACAATTAGTTCTAAACAAGCTAAAGAAAGAAAAAGAAAGATGCATCAGTGAAAGTGAAAGTGACAGTGACACTTCTGATGAAGAACTATAAGATCTAGAAGATCTTATTGCTAGAAGACTGAGAAGGGGAAAAGGAAGGTATAAAGGTAAACTCCCTATTATATGTTTTGCATGTAATAAAGTTGGTCATATAGCTTCTAGATGTCCTGACAAGAAGGATAAAGATGATGAAGGAAAAAGAAAACACAAAGATAGAAGAGATGACAAAAGCTACCGATGGAACAAAGACTACAAAGGAAAAGGTAAGAAATCTTGTTACATTGCTAAAAAAGAAACTAACACTGATAGTGATGATTTTGAAATTGAGGTAGTCTATGTTGCAATTAAAGATCAATCTGATGAGGATGAGAAAATTGCATTGATATCTTATGTGAACAAGAATGATAAATGGATTATTGATAGTGGTTGTTCACATCACATGACTGGTGACAAAAATAAGTTTGAGACCTTACATCATTATAGAGGTAAAAGTGTAAAATTTGGTAATGATGGACCATGTCCTGTTAGAGGAAAAGGTTTGATGAAACTGATTGATAAGATATCTTGTGAAAATGCATATTGGGTTGAAAGACTTAATTATAATTTGTTAAGTGTTGCTCAGCTTAACAAAACTAGTTACCGAGTGGAATTTCATCACAAGCAAGCTAAAATATTTAATGCTACTGGAGAACTAATTGGAAGTGGAGATCAGACTAGAGGTAATTTGTTCTATCTTGACCTCTCTGAAGAAACATGTTTAATTGCACAACTTGATGATATTTGGTTATGGCATAAAAGGCTGTGTCATGTTAACTTTGACAATCTGGTAGAGATAAGTAAGAAGAAAAAGGTAAGAGGTCTACCTAGATTGAAGAAACCTAAGAATGTGATGTGCAAGGAATGCTAGTTAGGAAAAATGACAAAGTCAAGTTTTAATAGAAAATCCTTGACTTTTGAAAATATTTTAGATTTGGTTCATATTGACCTTTGTGGACCTATGGGTGTACAAAGTTACTGTGGTGCTAGATACTTTATCTTATTTGTTGATGATCATACTAGGATGATGCATGTGATGTTTCTAAAAGAAAAATTTGAATCTTTTCAATTCTTTAAGTGGTATTTGGCTAAGGTTAAGAAGGAGACAGGTAGCAACTTGAAATGTCTTAGATCTGACCGAGGTGGAGAATTTACATCAAATGAATTTAATCTATTTTTCAATGATAGAAGAATTAAAAGATAGATGTCTGTACCTAGAACACCTCCACAGAATGGTATAGTAGAAAGGAGATACCAATCTATCTTGGATTGTGCAAGGACATTGTTGATTGAAAAGAATGTGGCACCGAAATACTGGAAAGAAGCTATAAGCACTATTGTCTACACTCTTAACTGGGTACAGATCAAGAAAGGTACAAATCTGACACCCTATGAATTATGGCATGGGCATGCATTGAGTGTTAAATACTTTAGAATCTTTGGAAGTAAGTGCTATATATTAAAAGACATTAGGAATGGAAAGGTTGATGCTAAGAGTGATGAAGGCATATTCCTAGGGTATTCCAAAAAAAGTAAATCTTATAAGTGTTTGAACTCTAACACTAACAAAATTGTGGAAAGTGTGAATGTAAAAATTGATGAGTATGTAGAAAGAAATGAAGCTGATAGCAAAAGAGAACCAAAAGATTATAGATCTTTTGTGTACATTGAGGAAGAAGAAGAGGAAAGTAACAGACTTTCACCTGATGCCGAGTCTTGGGTAAGCAATATCGAGCGACAGAAAGATGCTACCCAGTATTAGGAAAAAAGTGCTGAGAGAGAACAAGAACATGCTTAGCTACAAGAAAATTCTGTTGAGTATCAGGAAGAGGTTGACGAGCATTCAGAAGTTGAATCTGACAATCTTGTTGAGGAATTTGATGAAATAGAGGAGAGAGGAGCTGAACCTATTTTGGAAAAATATGTAAGAAGACATCACAAGGCCAAACAGATAATTGGAGACAAAAATACTAGAATTCAAACCAGAAGTAAGACTAAGGATCCAACATGCCTACTGTGTGAATTTGAACCCAAGTTAACTATAGAGGCATTGGAGAATGAAGACTAGATACAAGCAATGAATGAAGAGATTGAGTAGATTGAGAAGAATGATACTTGGACTCTGGTGCCGAGACCTGAAAACAAAAATGTTATAGGAACAAAGTGGGTGTTTCAGAATAAGATGAATGAAAATGGTGAAATCACTAGGAACAAAGCTAGGCGAGTATGAAAAGGCTACGCACAAGAAGGAATAGATTATGGGGAGACATTTGCACCTATAGCTAGATTGGAAGGAGTAAGAACTCTGCTTGCATATGCTACTTATAAAGATTTCAAGGTATATCAAATGGATGTCAAGTCTACATTTTTGAATGGTATACTAGAAGAAGAAGTTTACATAGAAAAACTAGAAGGTTTTATTGATCCAAACAAAAGATGCATGGTGTGCAAACTGAACAAAGCACTATATGGATTGAAGCAAGCTCCCACAACATGGTATGAGAGGTTGTAGAAATATGTGATATAGATTGGATTTTCAAGAACAAATGACACAAGCAATCTGTACATGAAAGATGAAGAAGGTAAAGGTATCCTATTGGCAAAAAAATTTGTGGATGACATTATTTTTGGTGGACAAGATGCATTATGTAAAAGTTTTTCAAATGAAATGCAAACTAAATTTGAAATGAGTATGTTTGGTGAGATCAAATTCTTTGTTGGTTTACAAGTATATCAGGGGAAGAATGGAATTTTTATTACACAATCTAAGTATGTTAATGAAATACTAAAATTTTTTGGGATGGAAGATGCTAAACTAGTGGGAACTCCTATGGTTACTGGAAAAAAGTTATCTAAGAATGATGATGCTACAAAAGTGAATCAGAGTTTGTATAGATCCATGATTGGAAAATTATAGTATGTTGTACATAGTAGACTAGATATTGCACTAGTTGTTGGGATTGTGGCAAGATTCTTTGCCAATCCTAAGGAAACACACATGATGACTGTAAAAAGAATTATGAGATACTTGAAAGGAACTGCTGACTATGGTCTATATTATAAGAAGGATGACAAATTTGAACTCAAAGTTTATACAAATGCTGATTGGGAAGGAAATGTAGATGATAGAAAGAGTATGAGTGGTGGAGCTTTCTTTCTTGGATAGAGATTAGTCTCCTAGACAAGCAAGAAACAAAATTGCATTTCCCAATCTACTGCCGAGGCTGAGTATGTTGCCGCTGCAGTAAAATGTTCAAACTTGGTATGGATAAAATAATTGTTGATAGACATGAAAGAAGAAATCATTGAACCTATTGTTATTTTTTGTGACAGTACAAGTGCTATCAATATTTCTAAGAATCCAGTGATGCACACTAAGACCAAGCACATTGCAATCAAGTATCACTACTTGAGAGAATTAGTACAAGATAAAGAAGTCTGAATGGAATATGTGAATACAAAAGAACAATTAGTAGACATATTCACTAAAGCTTTACCTAAAGAATCTCATGATTATTTGAGAAGTCAATTAGGGGTCCTTCCCCTAACTGAGGCTACTTAGACAAGCTAGGAGCACTGCATCAAATGTGCTATAACAGAAAATTTTACAAATTGATGTAGAAGATTTTCACACTTTAGGGCTGGCCTAAAGTTGTGAAAAGAAGCAAAGACAAGGAATCAGTCATAAGAAAGATGAGAGAGGGAAAACACTGAGCTACACATATATTATCTACATCTGATGGATGTATGTTTTAGTTGTTGCTTTGGCATTTTTGTCAAAGAGGGAGATGAACTGATATGATAACACATGAAAATGAACTGATATGATAACACATGAAACTAAAGCTAAGGATGATGAACTGAAATGAAGGATCATGATAGAGGGAGATCTAAATACTTCTGACGGTCACAAAAGTGAGGCTTATAGGATTTTGAATCAGAATGAAGCTAAGGATATTATAAATAATTCTCTGATGAACAGATAAGTTTTTGGATTGGTTGGTAATCCATGTCTTATTCAGGTGATATCATATGGTGTTTCCATCAATGCCAAAGAAGGAGATTGTTGGAAACTACAATTGAAACAATTGTTGTATTGTCATTGATGTCAAACCTTAATTGGTAAGACTGTTGCTACTTAGGAAAGTACTATATCTATTTGAGTGTTGCTAAGGGGCTAGGCAAGGTTGGTAACAATAGCACCTAAGGAAAGGTTGAGTTATCTTGATACTACAAAGTGTACTTGACTATGTTGCACAATGATGAGATAATGTATTGTTTATCTTAGTAAGACTTGTATGCACCTTAAAATGGTCACCTAGACTTTGGGCCCCATTTACTGAATTTATCAAATATCAATTTTCTGAATCAATGCTTTACAATATATTCAAATCAATTTCCTTGATCAAATCATAACTATTTCAATCATTTCAATAATCTCCTAAGGTTTAATCATGTCATCAATAATTTTATTTAATTAAAAGAAATATTCTCTCTTAAATAAATAAAATAACCTTATTTAATTGAAAGAAATATCTTTTAAATGAAATAAAATCTTTTTTAATTAAATGATTTTATCTTATTTAGAATAATATCTCTTTTTTAATTAAATAATGTTATCTTATTTAATTAATAGAGAATCATTCTTTTAAATAAATAAAAAGTCCTCTTAAAGCTCTTTGTGATGAAAAAAGGGAAACAAATAATTAAAAATAAATAAAATCCCTTTTCTCTCCACACTCTCTAAAAAATGAGATTTATTTCCTCTTTTTAGATTTATCCCACATTTCTCTTGAGGATGCATTCTCTTCCACATTTTCCTATATAAGGAGCCCTCTCCTTCTCATTTTGAGGATCCAAGAATTTTCATGTTATTGTTATACTGCAGGTTTGGAGAGCAATCTTGGAAGAAGCTTGTTGAGCACATTTGGAGCTTTGGATATTTGAGACTTCTTTCTTCTTGTCTTTTTCTCTCATGCCTTATGGCAATCCATAGTTTAGATTAATATTGCATTCACATAATAGTTTAAATTCATGTTTCCTTTCATAGATTAACATTGTATAAGCATTCATTTCAATAGAATAGTTTATTTCTTGCATTGTTATCATCTAGACTAGTTTCATTTACATGCAATAACTTGATGATCATGGAGATTAGCATGCTTGCTATTCATCTTTGAATCTCTCATTTCTTGGTGTACTTGCATGGGCATGACTAGGTCAATCTGAGGGCCTCATATACAAACCCCTGCACTCCACGAATAAAGAGCTGTGAATCGCTGTTTGAGACCTCATTCTTGAGTGTTCTTGAATGTAATGATTCACAGAAGTGTGACTACTTTCTAGCACACAAGACTAAAGATTAAATTGGTAGGCTTGACCAAGCAAAGGATGGAAAAATCATGTTTAAGTCGAGTAATGTTAGTGTCAACCGAGTCAATGTATGCCAAGAAAAATTCTAGTGTCGACCATACAACAGTTAATTGCTGAGGAAGACAGTGTAAGTTGAGGAAACATTTTTAGTAATGATTGAGCTTTCTACATGAAGACCGAGTAGTTGATCATAGTATTGACTGAGCATCAACAATTTTATATTTGAAGAGAATTTAATTTTGGAGCCGACATTATTTAATTCTTGGATTATGTAAAATGTGTTGACTTTATTTATTGATTGTTTGAAAGCATTAAATGCACTGTAAAACATTTTATTGTAAATCTTTAAGAGATTTGAGATGATTCTAGAAAAGGAGCCGAAGAACATGAAGCGGGTAGATTCAATGAATCTGACCTAACCCTAAGATCTATGAATGAGATTGAGCAGCATAAGATGAGTTAACCTAATTGAGGAAATTATAAAGGGAACTTGAGCATTTGGATATGAAAGCACTTGATATGCAAGGGCATGGGTGAATAGAGAATTCTGGAAGAGCAACAGAGTTTTACTGACTGTTTAAGCAGAAAAAGGCTGAAGGAGAATTGTGGTGGTTTCTTGAAGAAAATTTCCAAGTAGATTAGAGATGGAAATGGAAAAATTTCAAAGTTAGTAAACTAGCATTAGTGTACAGAATCAAATTTGATATTTGCAAAGTGAGTTGTATATTTTTTAGATAAATATTGCTACTACTTTCTAACCATTGTAAAAGTCAAAATCCTTTTAACAGAGGTTGACCTAACAGTCATATGTTAAATCCTTTGAACAAGGTTGCATTCTAATGGAGTGTATGTAAGTCCAAGTCCTATGACAAGGCTCACTTTTAACAGGGTGATTGAAATCCTTTAACCGGGTCAGACCTGACAGTGTGTATTGTAACCTTTGATAGGGTTGGCTTTTTACCGAGCTCACTTTAGAAGAGTGAAAATAATAGTAGCATTTTACAAAGTGGTTTTTCCCAAATTGGGTTTCCACAATAAATCCTGGTGTTAATACTTGTGTGAATATTTTGGTTTGAATATTTCTGTGTTTTACAAATTAATTTACAGCTGGGTAGTGGACTGCATTGTTGTATGTTTCTATTATTGAATCAGTGATGACCGAGTTTGTTTTGGTTATTGGATCTGATTTAAGGAAAAGTTTTTGAGATTGTTTTATACATCAGGACCTAAGAAAAATTGATTCACCCCCTCCTCTGTTGTTCTAAATCATATTAAAAATTGGTATCAGAGCTTTTTTGCTTATTATTAGTGTTCATAGAAATCAAGTTTAATGGGGCTTGAAGCAAATGATTAGGATGTATAAGAAGGAGGTACCGAAGCTGAACAAGGAAAAATTCCTTGCATGGCAAAGCTTGATGAAGCTGCATCTGGCTGGTATTGGCAACTCTACAAAGAACTACATTAAGAATAGCTATGTCTCACCTATCACACCTTTGACTTCCGAATAAATGAGAGCTAAGCAAGAACATAATCAAGAAATGCTGGAAATTGCATCTTCCCTAAGCTATCTTGAATTTGAGGACATTAAGGATTACACAACTACTAAGGATATGTGGGACACTCTTGCAAGGATCTATGGTGGTGACTTAAATGTGCTGAAAGCAAAGGCTGAGAGTCTTAGAGGTAAGTTTGATGAAATGAGAATGAAAGGTGAAAACATTGCACAATATTGTGGTAGAATAAAAGAAGTTGTGAATTCTATTACAGGAGAAAATGGGGCTATTGATGATGAAACTATAAGTGGGAAAGTACTAAGAACCTTGTGTCCTATATATGCTATTAAGATCTCAACTATTTAGGAATCTAGATGCAACTCTGCTAATGTGCTTACCTTGGAAAGTTTGGTTGGTAAGCTGACTACTTTTGAACTCTCTAACTATGATAATTTCACTGTTGGAAGCATTGGAAATGTTGAATCTACTTTCAAGTCACTAGTAGTTCTAAACAAGCCAAAGAAAGAAAAAGAAAGATGCATCAGTGAAAGTGAAAGTGAAAGTGATAGTGACAGTGACACTTCTAATGAAGAACTAGATGATCTAGAAGCTCTTATGGCTAGAAGACTAAGAAGGGGAAAAGGAAGGTATAAAGGTAAAATACCTATTATATGTTGTGCATGTTATAAAGTTGGTCATATAGCTTCTAGAAAACTACATTGATATCTTATCTAAACAAGAATGATAAATGGATTATTGACAGTGGTTGTTCACATCAAATGACTAGTGACAAAAATAAGTTTGAGACCTTACATCATTATAGAGGTAAAAGTGTAAAATTTGGTAATGATGCACCATGTCCTATTAGAGGAAAAGGTTTGATTAAACTTACTGATAAGATATCTTGTGAAAATGCATATTGGGTTGAAGGTCTTAATTATAATTTGTTAAGTGTTTCTTAGCTTAACAAAACTGGTTACCGAGTGGAATTTCATCACAAGCAAGATAAAATATTTAATGCTACTGGAGAACTAATTGGAAGTGGAGATCAGACTAGAGGTAATTTGTTTGATCTTGACCTATCTGAAAAAACATGTTTAATTATACAACTTGATGATATTTGGTTATGGCATAAAAGGCTGTGTCATGTTAACTTTGACAATCTGGTAGAGATAAGTAAGAAGAAAAAGGTAAGAGGTCTACCTAGATTGAAGAAACCTGAGAATGTGATGTGCAAGGAATGCCAATTAGGAAAAATGACAAAGTGAAGTTTTAATAGAAAATCCTTTACTTTTGAAAACATTTTAGATTTGGTTCATATTGACCTTTGTGGACCTATGGGTGTACAAAGTTACTGTGGTGCTAGATACTTTATCTTATTTGTTGATGATCATACTAGGATGATGCATGTGATGTTTCTAAAAGAAAAATCTGAAGCTTTTCTATTCTTTAAGTGGTATTTGACTAAGGTTGAGAAGGAGATAGGTAGGAACCTAAAATGTCTTAGATCTGACCAAGGTGGAGAATTTACATCAAATGAATTTAACCTATTTTGCAATGATAGAGGAATTAAAAGATAGATGTCTGCACCTAGAACACCTCCACAGAATGGTATAGTAGAAAGGAGAAACCAATCAATCTTGGATTGTGCAAGGACATCGTTGATTGAAAAGAATGTGGCACATAAATACTAGAAAGAAGCTAGAAGCACTGCTATCTACACTCTTAACCAGGTACAGATCAAGAGAGGTACAAATCTGACACCCTATGAATTATGGCATGGGCATGCATCGAGTGTTAAATACTTTAGAATCTGTGGAAGTAAGTGCTATATATTAAAAGACACTAGGAATGGAACATTTGATGCTAAGAGTGATGATGGCATATTCCTAGGGTATTCCACAAAAAGTAAAGCTTATAAGTGTTTGAACTCTAACACTAACAAAATTGTGGAAAGTGTGAATGTAAAAATTGATGAGTATGTAGAAAGAAATGAAGCTGATAGAAAAAGAGAACCAAAAGATTATAGATCTTTTGTGTACATTGAGGAAGAAGAAGAGGCAAGTAACAGACTTGCACCTAATGCCGAGTCTCGAGTAAGCAATGCTGAGCAATAGACAAATGCTATTGAGTATCAGGAAAATAGTGTTGAGAGAGAACAAAAACATGCTGAGCTACAAGAAAATGCTATTGAGTATCAAGATGAGGTTGCCGAGCATTCAAAAGTTGAATCTGACAATCTAGTTGAGGAATTTGATGAAATAGAGGAGAGAGGAGCTGAACCTATTTTGGAAAAATATGTAAGAAGAAATCACAAGCTTGAATAGATAATTGGAGACAAAAATATTGGAATTCAAACCAAAAGTAAGACTAAGGATCCAACATGCCTACTGTGTGAGTAACCCAAGTCAACTGGAGAGGCATTGGAGAATGAAGACTGGATACAAGCAATGAATGAAGAGATTAAGCAGATTGAGAAGAATGATACTTGGACTCTAGTGCCGAGACCTGAAAACAAAAATGTTATAGGAACAAAGTGGGTTTTTCGGATTAAGATGAATGAAAATGGTGAAATCACTAGGAACAAAGCTAGGCTGGTATGCAAAGGCTGCGCACAAGAAGGAAAAATAGATTATGGGGAGACATTTTCCCCTGTAGCTAGATTGGAAGGAGTAAGAACTCTACTTGCATATGCTACTTATAAAGATTTCAAGGTATATCAAATGGATGTCAAGTCTGCCATTAATGCATGTCACGTAAACTAGGCTATCCCTTCAAAATTTCAAACTTGAGCTTCGCAAACAATCAGCATGTGCGCTCTTGCATGAAGGCTCCTATACACTCCAAAAGCTTAAGTCCAAAGGCGCATACTCTGAGGATGAGTATACTAGCCACACAGGGGTCTATAGCTAAATTAGCTCCCCCTATGACCCTGAGGGCCATGTATGCAGATGTAGAGGGTGCATCCACTTGGGATGCATCTAATACATTCTCATCAGCATTTTCCTTCTTTCCTTTTGACCAAATCAAGCTCACATCCTCTGAGGCTTTCACAAACTTGACTTCTACTTCAGGATCCAATACTAGTTCTTTGGTCTTTTTAGGGCTTTCCTGACCTTGCATTCTTGATCTACAGAACCTTGAGATATGTCCATTCTTGTTAGAAGAGTGACAAATGACTGGAGGTCTATTATTCCTCAGTGCATTGACATGAGTCACCATTCTTCATGTTCTGGCTGAGTGACCATTATAGTTTCATATCTAACATGTAACATTCTGAGAACTTCTAACATTTGTTTAATTCTAATTTCTTTGATCTTGCTTAGTCCTATTCTTCCTACTAGTCTTGCAATTCATAGCTTTATGACCAAATCTATTGCATGAATAACAATAGCCATTAAAAGGTTTTACCTTTGTATAGTTTCT
Organism: Chamaecyparis obtusa; assembly: GCA_027943335.1. Lineage (NCBI taxonomy): Eukaryota > Viridiplantae > Streptophyta > Pinopsida > Cupressales > Cupressaceae > Chamaecyparis > Chamaecyparis obtusa. Next base: position 373,544 of record BSBK01006958.1, read on the forward strand.
TGCAATGTGTGCATGCTTGTTACAAGAAAAACAAGTGCGTTCTACTTACTTGCGCTCATTCTTAGGAGGACCACCATTGCCTTTGGTTTGATCTTCAGTCTTCTCAGTATCAATAGAGTCTTTTTGTGTTTCCTTTCTTTCTCCCATATTGTCAATTTGATTTTGTGCTTCATTGTATCCAATACAACTAGTGTCTCCTTTGGCTCTTCTTGCATACAACTGAGATTCTACCAAATCAACACTGGTGTCTAATTTGTCAATGTGATTCTTTACTTCTTTTAATTTAGACTCCAATCTTTCTTTGCAATTACTTAGATCCAAGATTTCCAAATTGTCTTCCCTTAATTCTTCATTGAGTTGAAGGTTCTCCTTGACTTGTTCATTGTAGACATCTTGATTGTTCATCAGTTTGTCATCAAATTCTTCAAGATGACTTAATAAGGATGCATTTTCTTCACTCAACTTCTTGAATTTTTCTTCAAGTTCACTATTAGAGCCTCCTTTCAAATCCTTTCTTAGTCTTTTGATAACTAATTGAGCATCACTGACTTTTTTTTTTAGTTCTTCAATTTCTCTTTTTGAATTGTCCAGGTCTTTAAGAGAGGCTTCAAGATTTTTCTTTAGATGTTTCATATCTGCTTTGTCCATGATCTCCTCAAGTGGTTAAACTTCTTTGCTGAGGACTAGAGCTTTGATACCAATTGTTAGGAATATGAACATTGAGAGTGGGGGGGGGGGGGTGAATCAGTGTTCACTATATTTTAACCTTTTTCTTTAATCTTTATGTTGAACTTAAATGCTTAAGAACTGAATTAAAAATTCACATAAACATGAAACATGAAATCAACACATGACACCAATATGGTTACGAGGAAATCCAAATAGGTAAAAACCCCAGTGGGACTTGATACCCACTAATAATTTGCACTAGTGTTTTGTGATCCTTGTTAGAAGATTCTTTACCCTGTTAGGAGTAGCTTTACAATGGTTTAAGTACAATAGACCTTGTTAAGGGTTGGACTCTATTAGGAGTCTTTTACAATGATCCCTATTAGGGGAGTGGACTCACTATCCTTTAGCTCACTGCTCAAATGTTTAAGGCTACAACTTTTTGATTCAGACACACACTATATTTGTAGGTGAACCATTCACTGTGACACTGCTTGTCAGATCAATTCCTTTGGTGAGCTGATGCTTTGACCTATAGAAAATATCTAATACATCTTATGCTCACTTTTCATACCTCTTCTCTACTTATCACATCTCTATTTCCACTTCCATGCTGAATACAATGGGCCCACCTTATATTTATGTGCTTATACAAAAAAATTAATTAGGTCGGCCCTAAAACTAATTACAAACAATACTTCCAATTGAATTGGCTTAAGCGTGCTTATAATTATACATATAAACATGTCAAAAACCTAAATACAATAGGACCATGGCCTTTACAACATTAAATCATAATTACAAACCAAAAAGCTAACATTTGCCTTCATGCTTTGTTCACTGCTAGCACACACTGGCTGTGCAACTTCAACTGACTATAACTTTCACATCTTTGGATATCTACTTATGTGCTCATAGACTAAGAATAAGTATAGTTTAACAACCTTAACTTCTAGGGCCCATACCATAATTCATTCATACACACATGCGCTGATGCTCAGAGCTGCTGGAACTCTATATCTTGTCCAGTCTTCAACATTTAACTAAATTCTGATCTTTACACTAAGTGCACTGACTCCAAACTACTATATGACTTTGTTGCCATAATGAAAACACTATATCTAGTCATATACTTTAGTATAGATAACTTTCCAAGACAAGGACCTTTGGGCACAAGGAATGAAGGACTCATTGAACCCATCAAAATGACATGGAGGGATAGAAAAGAGAAGATAGGGTTAGGGTACTTAGAGAAAGGGTACACACAAAAGAACTATCCTAAAGTCTATGATCAAATATTGAAATTAGAATCACATAGTGATGAAGATTCTAACAAATGGGAATGGGACTCATTGTCAAGTGAGTCATGCCAAGATAAGGTGGTAGATGTCATTCATACCTTCGCTTGTAGCAAAGAAAAGGACCAAATAGCAGAATCAAATTAGAATCGAGCCTCTAGTTCAAATCAAGTGGTCTTAGAAAATATTCAAATTCAAGAAATTAAAATAAATCAATGGGTAGGATAACCCTACGTACCTTCATGGAGACCTACTATGGAGGAATCTAATGTTAGGTTTAACCCACAAGACTTTTATCCAATGGAAACCTTAAAGGAGTCTAGTGAGGAAGACTTTGACCCTACTTTATAGAACATTTAGAAGAGGTACATGTCATAGAATTGAATGCTACAATGTATGAACCATCAAATGAGGTCTTATCCCTAAATCCCATCGAACCAAACCAAAGCATTGATCCTTTAACTCTCATATACTTGAAATTAATCAAAAGGGATTGCATTGAACCAAGCATCCTCCCAACCTTTTTGAATGACAATGTGGTGTCCCAATATCTCAATGTGTTTGAACCTTCTTCTACTATGGAATATTAGGAGGAAATGATAAAGGGGAGTATCCAAACTTTCAATCCACTTTAAAATGAAAAAAACAAAAAAATTAAAAAAGGAAAAGAATCTGATGTTGAAAACCACATGGTGGCATCATTAGATCGAAAAGAAAAAGAAATAAAGGATGTTTCCAAAGGTGAAAACCCAATTGAGGAAATTAAGGAAGGAAGTTTGGATGATTTACCTAGACATTATGAAGAGAGATCTCCAATTTTTATCAAGCCTATAGAAAAGATAAACATTGGGTCAGAAACTGAGCCAAAGATCATACACCTAGCGACATCCTTATCTAGTGAAGAGAGAAAAGAATTCATCAAAATTTTCTAGGAAAAGAAAATCAATTTTGCTTGGTCATATGATGATATGTTGGGATTGGATCCAAATCTAATTATGCATCACTTGAATATCAAAGAAGGAGCCAAACTAGTTAAATAGAAGTTAAGAAAGATGCATCCACATATAGCCTTTCTAGTAAAAGTGGAGTTGGAGAAATTGCTAAAAGTGGGATTTATCAGAGCCATTGATTATTGTGTGTGTGAAAATTGTACCTAGCTGTAGACAAAACACTTCAGTTAAACATTAGAGGTTAGCAAAATTGAAATCTACAAATAATTGAAACTAAGCTAACCAAGCAATTTACTGCCTTCTAATAGGTGTGAGTATGATTTTCTCAGATTGAAATCGAGATCAGTGACAATGCAACAACTAAATGAAGGATTTGAATGCAAAAGAATGAAAAACTGTATGAATGCAGATTAATCTATTTTTTTTTGTATTTTCTATGCAATTAGATGAAAAAATTGATATGAAATTAATCTAGATGAAAATGATATGTAGATTTAAAACCTATATGAATGTATGAATGCTATGAAAAACTATGAATGATTATGACCAACAATGAAAAATCTCACAAATCACTTGTCGCAAGTGATCGATCCTTCAGCTGCAAATTCGCTAGAGTAATTGCACAAATTCAAGAGTGGTAAATTGTGAAGAGTCGAGCCTTGATTTTATAGAAATCTAGGGCTTGAGGATGCATTGAGAAAAGCCATAAATCACTCTTGATAAAATCAGGTTGATTTTTGAATCAACAAGAAATTAGAAATAGATCAACTCACAAAATCATGCAAAAATAATTTTTTAACTTAAATCAGAAGTTTAGATCAATTTTCAACTCAAAATAGATGTTTAGTTTCCAAAAGATAACAACTTGAATTGATTTTCTAATTTAAAGTTTAACTGCTCCTTCAAATGTGCATAGATAATTATGAATTAATTTAAAAATAAGGTGATTTATTCTCAACTTAACTGATTTTAAATTTAAAACAACTGATTTATGGGTTAATCAATTATTTAATCAAACTTTTATTCAAAAACTATATTATTAAATATTGACAACTAATATTAATTAATTAAATAAGAATATAATCAATCAATCATGAGATTTTTGATTTATTGTCAAAACTAAATAATACAATTTAGGAACAAATAGAATTAAATGTAATTAAACAATTAAGTGGCAGTATTAAATCTAATTAATTAAATATTTAGAATATTCAATTAATCAAACTTTAGGATAAATAGGATTTATTGCCAAGTAATTATTAAATTAGAGATAATTAGGATAAAATAGGAATATTCAAGGAATATTCCCTGATGCAAAATTAGGATAATCAATTAGGTTTCGATGATTTGATGTGCAGATGTGCCTTAGGTTAGGACTTTGATGTCGATTTCGATCAATTTGTAGTTGTAAGAGGTTAATGAACCTATAGCCCATTTTTGGGGTATTACATTTTACCCCTCTTTGAATCACTGTGCAAAGCATAGTGGTTCAAATAATAATCTATGTATGATTAAGATGCAGACTTAGTTATGTGGTGGAGAAACTAGTCCTGAGAGACTAACTGATTCCGAGATAGAAACTGATTGAAAGATTTGAAGATGTTGAGATTTAGGTCCTGGTTGAGCAAAGAATCAAGATGATGCTAGCTATATCAACAATGAACTAGTGATTATGAAGAAGTGTCAAAACACCTGATTCTAAACCTTATGATTACGAAGAAGTGAGTGACCTCATTCTAGACTTGATTGTCAAAAGAATCATAGTGGTATCACATCTGAACCCTTTAGTTATGAAGAACCAAGGAAATAACACAACTGAACCAATGGTTATGAAGAGCTAATACAATTTGCAAGATTAAGAGAATACCAGATTGATATGGATCTCGATGATCAATTTTCCCCAAGCAATGAGGACTTGTGATGAATCAACAATTAGATGTGGTTGTTGTCTTGATCACTGAAAGAAAGATATTTGATTTACAGATTTGATTGATAGAATAATAAATGTGTTTTATAGACTTGAATGATGTACAATACCATGCCCCCTTCAGGATGAAAAATCAAAATTTGAGAAGAAAAGTCAGCGTTAAATGGTTTAGAAGCATGTTAATTGTTTTGAGAAGTGGTTATACATGTTCGAGAACACATTTTGCATTGTTTAGAGTCCTAGAGACCAATTTTGACTAGGTTTGACCATGAGTTGACTATGGTTGACCAAGTTGAAATTTGAATAGTTTGATGTAAGATAATAAGTTAATTTGAATTCTAGATTTTTGTGATGATTGAAGGTTAATTATGCAAGCAGTCAGCCGTCACGAGTCCAAAAATTTTAAATCATGATTTAGACATATTAAACGATCTCAAATTTTTATTTTCATCCCGAAAATGGGTTCAGAATGTTGAAATTAGCCAGGGGTGTAATTTTCATGGAAAAGGGAGCGCTTTGAAAAATTAGGTCAAAACCTATATAAGGGCCAAAAGGGTCATTTTCAATTCATTATTCACATTTGACTTTTGAAACTTTCGTGGAGCCCTCTGAGTGAGAAAATAGAGGAGATGAAGGTACCTGTGTCTTCACACCATTTTGAGTGCAGTCGGTGACATCAAAGACCCCCGCAATATGGACATCCGGTAAGTGGACCTCTGTGCCTCTTTGTAAATTTAATTTTTGCATGTTTGCAGCATTTTTAGATCATTTTTTGTATGTTAGGAATTTTTAATTTTTGCATACATAGAAACTCATATGACAGTCCTCTAGGACTTGTATGACTTTTGAATTTCTTGTAGTGTGTCTTCCTAGAACCCCTATAAAGTCGTATGAGAGAGACCCAAGAGTCGTACGACATTTGATCAGGTCCCTTAGTTGTCATAAGGGAATGTGTGTATTGTTGTATAACCTTGAATTGTCATATGACAACCTATATAAACTTGTACAAGTTTTGATACCAAACTGTATTGTTGTATAAAAAATAGTAAGCTAAAATCACCCTTTTAGGTCAAATTTTTGAATTGTCTAATTTCTTAGGCTAATTCCTGAGCATTTAATGTACCTTCTGAAGTGTTCAACTTTTGATTTTCCATACTTTTAGCCTATTTTTCACCCAAGTTACTGATAGGTTACCCAATTTTTGTGCTATGTAGGTCATCTATCCTGATGTCCATGTTTGTATATCACACCCTGCCACTCAGAGACTCTGCATGTCACTTCTTGATCTGATGAGGGTGCATTTGGCATCATGTGGTTTTGAGTATCTGATCCGATTACCTGAGATTCAGGTAAACCATGGGATTCTAACCACATTGATCGAGTGCTTTCACTTCGAGACACAAACCTTCCATCTACCTACTAGAGAGTTGACGGTCACACTAGAGGATGTGTATCGTATTCTACATATTCTATTCCATGGCCCACATCCTGACTATGTGAGTTTAGGGAACTCAAGTTTACATACTTTCAGGAGATTATTTGGAGATGATACACAATTGACACAGTCGATCTCTTGGGAATCCTTAGTTCAGAGATATGGGTAGACCCATAGGTTAGAGTGCATACTAACTAGTATGATAGGAGGTATCATCATGTCCGACCATTAGCATAATGGTCTCTTGATGGGATGGGCCCCTATGGTTGCAATATTGATGGCCACTCCTTCTGAGTTGGCTTGGGGTTAGTGTATGCTAGCTCATATGTTCTCTGAGATGCACGAGATTGTGTATCAGGAGAGCAAGTCATTTGCTTCAGGTGCATTAGTGCTTCAAATTTGGGCATGGGAGCACATCCCGATATGCAGACCCATATGTCAGAGTCAGCAGCCAACCACAAGAGCCAGTGATTTACATTTATTTAGGATATGTCACACAGGTGCGCATGGGTGATACTGAGTACTAGAGGTGTTTCCTTGATGATATGACATTTGTGCTCTGGCATCCTTACTTATAGATAGAGGCCTGGCCTACTACCTAGGAGTAGTTCAGTTATTTCTTTCAAAGCCAAGTGTTGATTGGGTGATCTACCATAGTGATCGAGAGATTTATCATTACCAGAGTGTGGTGGCAGTATGGTATTATTCAAGATGCCCCACAAGACTACGCCACATATGCACGGATAGTCTAAGAGATTGGCCAAGGATGGATAACATGGTTGTTGTATGCTCTATGTGCACAGGAGTATAGTGGTATTATTGGCAGAGACTAGGACTACCATCTAGATGTTGCAGATGCTAGAGTCACAGATGGGTTCATTGCTTGGCTTGCAGAGCATCTCATTTATAGATTCTCAGATCCCACTAAGTCGATCCCCAGTATGGAGGAGGATATGGATGTGATAGGGGCACTGATGGGTCGAGGCTAGAGATGATGTGATAATAGATTATGATGCCCCAACCTACACCTTTGAGGTCAAGAGAAGTGGTGACACCTTAGAGACCATCTTGTCATAGAGACCACCTTGTCCTACTAGTTCTATAGCAAGTAGGCCTACAATTTTACAACGGAGATCCACTAGAGGAGAGAGCAGCACTTTGGGTAGTATTAGTAGTGTAGATGAGGTATTGGGTGGAAAAAAGGATGTAGGTGCTGGTCCTGATCCTACATAGGGTGACACTAATTTTGATCTAGGTGCCGAGGTGAGACCCTGTAATGCGCAGTGAGCAGAGGCTACTAATCAGCCAGCTAGGGACATAGATATGCCCATGGCAGATGTGGATCTTGGTGTAGCACAAACTCCTTAGGAGATGATTAGGCATTTGAGATTACAGGCTAGGGACCTGAGAGTTCAGAGTGCCTATTTTGAGGAGTGATTCATAGAGGTTGATAGATAGTGATCAGAGCTCTAAGAGGAGAACAAGAGATTGAAGATAGAGGTAACACATTAGACTTCTTGAGCTGCATATTATGTTTCTTCCTATTATGTTGTTGTTCCTATTAGTAATAGAGTACTGACATACTCCTAGTATATGATAGCTTCAAAGGGAGTAAGGGCACCACGAGCTGAGGCAGTGCCAGACGCACCACCACCACCTCCACCAGACGTAGAGGATCAAGCCGATAGATGATATGTTCTTGATATTCCACTTTTGTCATTTGGCTCATATATATTGATCTAACTTTTGATAGCTCACATGAGCTCATTCTTTTGTATCTTGTGCCAGTAGTGCACCCTTGACTAGTTCAAGTTATATGATATATATGAGATCAAGATTTTGGTTATGACTTCATTTGTACTTGTCATGTTTTGATTTATGATGATATCATGTGATGTAAATACTATGAGTAGTGTAGAATGTATGTATGGATTTATGCAATGCAACGATTTCTTTTAAATGTATGGATTTATGCAAATGTAGTTGATTATGGAAAATGTATGGAAATGTATGATTTTGATTATGCTATGCAATGTTAAATGCACATGTATGTAATGTAATAGATTGAATGATCTTGAAATGCCATGTAAATGCAATGATACACATGATATATTTTGCAGGGATTGATGAAGACAAGTACTCGGTCTTATGTCAAAAAGGATGTTTAACCCAGGATGGTGACTACTTGCAGTTTTGTGAGGAAACCTTTGTGTTAGATTCAGCTCTTCATGTCAAGTTTAAGTTTAGGTTTGAAGAATATTTTAAGCATTTTGAGTGTATTTAGAAATTTGTTAGATCATGCAATCATGCAAAGTGAAAAATGTCATGCAGAATGAAATACAAACCTAAGACCTAGGACCTACTCACTGATCATGTGTCGATTTGTGTTCATCATTGAACTTTTTAGGTAACCAGATAAATCAACACAATGCCCACTAGTTATGAAACTATAGACATATGAATATTGATTTCTATGTGCTAGAATCAATACAAGGCCCATTGGTTAGACAACCATGGACATATGAATATTGATTTTGTTTTCAGAATGTCGTATTAGATATAAGAACCAAGGCATAAAAACTAGGATGACCTGAATATCATGTCCATTTTGATATAGCAATTTGTATAAGCATCAAAACATAGACATCATGATGACCTGAATATTCCTTGCAGTACAAACACATCAAGCAGTCAAGAGCTCATTCTAAATCCAATGTTAATTACCCATAGTGACCCTTTATCATTCACATCCTTAGGTAAGATCACATTTCACAGTAGGAGTAAGAAATTACTCAAAAAGATTAAGTTAGATCAAACTTCCTTGAATTTTATAGGTATCAATGGTCAAGGTATCATGACCATCCAACACAAAATGGAGGCTCTTACAGATAGACACTATTTCAATCCAAATTTTCCAAAGTTGTTAGATTTTCACTCAAAGAAGAAAACAAAGAAAAGATTATGCCCCTAGTCATCACTCTCAGATGCAGGAGCATCCTAGGATTCTTGGAAATCCTATATTAAGAAAAAATATGTTTGTCTTTGAAGGTAGATTGTTAGTTTTGATCTTGGTTTGGTGGAGTTCTTGCTCGGTTTGGGAGACTGGTTGCTTGGTTTCTATGGTTACCGAGGTGCTCAATCTCTGAAGAACACTTGGTGACTGAAGGTGTCAATTCTCTGGCACTCAGAAATAACTATGTTTCTTGGTCATGCTTGGCTTGGTTGGTGTCTGGTGCTCAGTTATTTCCTCTGTTGCTCGGTGTTCTTGCTTACCGACTAGATTGTTTTGTTAGATTGGCTTGGCTGACTGGTTCCGTTGATTTGGGTCATGATCCTTGTGTTATGGATTAACCATTAGATGTATGGGGACTTGGATCTAGTGTGTTGCATTCTTCTATGTAGATCTGATGACCTTTGGGCCATCTTTGAGATTTTATTTAATTTGTAAGGCTATGTGAGAGCTGACTGATGTTTTAGCATTTAATATTTTTTGTAAGGGTTAATTATTTCATGAGCCAACTTATGGTTGGGAATCAATATTTATAGGTTGCTTGGGTAGATTTTTAGGGGGATTAGGTAGTTGGAAGCAAGGTTAGTAGCCTGTGAGTTTAGGAGTAGCAAGATTGCTTGGAAGTTTGAGTACAGGTTTAGATCTTTCCTGGGTGCCTACCAGTGTGCTGTGTGTTACAGACCTGGGCTAGCTGAATGTTGATGTTGGGGAAAATATTTTAATCCTACGAGATATTGTACTTGCATTGTATTTGGCCGTAACCAAGAAGGCCTTATAGCCCAACACATTGCATGTAATTGGTGACTTGATGAATTCAGACTTCTACTTTGTTTCAGATATTTTATTATTATTGTGTATTTCCACTGCATATTGCTTTGGCTACAAGGTCAGTTAGTCCTTAATTGGATCCACCAACCTTGAATGCATCAGGTGGCATCAAAGTGAAGTTTGTTCTTATTTGAGTGAACTATGTTCCTATTGGAGCTGAGTGGATCTTGTGTGTTTGTGTCTAGATCTTGATTTGAAGATGCCTCCGAGGAGAAATCATGAGATCTCTGAAGAAGAGGAAGCTATTGGAGAATTCAGTATTGATGATTTTAGGGCTTTGCAAAAACAAGTGCAAGATTTGCAAGAAGAATTGAGAAAGAAGAAGCCTACCTTGAAAGAGGATAGTGATGATGAATCTAAGGAAGATCATTTTGAAGAAGTTGTCGAAGAAGCTAGAGATCCTAAGGAGAATCAAATTCTAAAAGCTATGTCTAAGATTGGGAAAAGAGCTAAGATTGAAGTTTTTGCATTTGCTGGAAGCCTTAGGCTAGAAGAATTAATTGATTGGATCAATGAGATTGATGAGTACTTTGAGTATGAAGAAATAGAAGATCTTGATAGGGTTAGATTTGCAATGACTAAGTTAAAGGGTCATGCAAATATTTGGTGGAGAGAAGTTCAGTTGGAAAGAGGTAGAAGAGGAAAATAAAAGATCACTAAGTGGAACTGAATGGTTGAGAAGTTAAAGAAGCAATTCATTTTGGTGGATTATGAATTAGACATGTTTAAGAAGATGCAAGCTTTGAAGAAGACTAAAAAATTAGTATAGGAATATACCGAGGAGTTTTACAAAATCCTGATTAGGATTGGTCATTCTGAAGCTGATAAAGAAAAGGTTGCTAGGTATGTCTATGGTTTGAGACCTAGTATTCAGGAAGAGTTACTTACTGTCCAGATGACAACAATCGATGATGCTTATTAGATGGCATTGAAGATTGAAGAGAAGCTGAATAGGAAGTATGAAGGAAAACAAAACAATAGGGACTGAGGTGGTAAAAATGGTGAGATAGTTATTGAGAGTAATGTGATAGAGAATCCTAAGTCTAATGTGGGATCTAGTAGTGGTCAAGTTACTAAGAATAATGGACAGAGAGGAAGGTGGAAGAATGAGTTCATCGGTACTTGTTATAACTATGGTGAAGCTGGTCATAGAAGTTGGCAATGTCCTAAGAAAAGGGTTGCATTGACTGCTAAAGAAGATATTGTAAATGTTGCAGAAAAAGGTGAGACACTTATCACTAGGAGATTAGCTACATGTGTCCATGAATTGGTGCAAAGGAGAAATTTGTTTAGAACTAGATGTAAGTGCGTGGATAAGGTATGTAATGTCATAGTTGATGATGGTAGTTCTGAGAACTTTGTTTCAGATGAAATGGTTAGTAAATTGAATTTGGAAAGAAGGAAGCATCCTAATCCTTATCAGATTAGTTAAGATCGTGTTCATAGAAGGAGTAAGAAATCACTCAAAAAGAGTAATTTAGATCAAAATTCCTTGAATTTTCTAGGTATTAATGGTCGAGGTACTCATGACCATCCAACATGAAATGAAGGCTCTTACAGATGGACACCATTTCAATCTAGATTTTCCAAAGTTGTTATATTTTCACTCAAAGAAGGAAAAAAAGAAAAGATTATGCCCCCAATCATTGTTGGCAAAATGGTTAGCGCTTCCCTCAGGATTCATGACATGGCTTAACTACCTCCTGTGTCTTCTATAAGTCTAGTGGTTGGATCAAGCATTAACAAGGTGATCTTTTGGTGCAATGACAACTACTACTTGTAACAAGTGGTATCAGAGCTTGGTGACAAGTTTGAATCCCCTTGGGTAATGCCAAGGGGGAGATTGTTGGAAAAATGGTCAGTGCTCCCCTCAGGATTCATGACATGGCTTAACCACTTCCTCTATCTTCTATAAGTCTAGCGGTTGTATCAGGCATTAAAAGGTTGATCTTTTGGTACAGTGACAACTACTACTTGTAACAGTCATCACTCTTTGATGCAGGGGCATCCTAGGATTCTTGGCAATCCTGTATCAACCAAAAATATGTCTATCTTTGAAGGTAGATTGTTAGTTTTGATCTTGGTTTGGTGGAGTTCTTGCTCAGTTTGGGAGACTGGTTGCTTGGTTTCTATGATTACCGGGGTGCTCAATCTCTAAAGAATGCTCAATGACTGAAGGCATCAGTTCTCTCATGCTTGATGATAACTATGTTGCTTGGTCATGCTTGGCTTGGTTGGTGTCTCTTGCTTGGTTATTTCCTTTGTTGGTCAGTGTTCTTGCTTACCAACTGGATTGTTTTTTAGATCGGCTTGGCCAACTGGTTCTGTTGATTTGGGTCATGCTCCTTGTGTTATGGATTGACCGTTGGGTGTGTGGGGACCTGGATCTGGTGTGTTGCATTCTTCTATGCAAATCTGATGACCGTTGGGCCATCTTTGAGAGTTTATTTATTTTGTAAGGCTATGTGAGAGTAATTGATGTTTTAGTATTTAATATTTGTTTGTAAGTGTTAATTGTTTCATTAGCCAACTTATGGTTGGGAATAAGTATTTATAGGTTTCTTGGGTAGATGTTTAGGGGGATCAGGTAGTTGGAAGCAAGGTTAGTAGCCTATGAGCTTAGGAGCAGGAAGATTGCTTGGAAGTTTGAGTACAAGTTTAGATCTTTCATGGGTGCCTACCACTATGCTGTGTGTTACAGACCTGGGCTAACTGAATGCTGATGTTGGGAAAAAGATTTGGATCCTACAAGATCTTGTAGAATGTTACTTGCATTTTATTTGGCCATAACCGGGAAGGCCTTACAACCTAACACATTGCATGTAATCGATGACTTGATGAATAAAGACTTTTACTTTGTTTCAGATCTGTTATTATTATTATGTATTTCCACTACATATTGGTTTGGTTTCCAGGTTGATCAATCCTTAATTCGATCCACCAGCCTTGACTGCATCATTCTCTAAATCTTGTAAAGGCCAACATCGAAGAGCTCAAAAGGACATAATATTAAAAAATCTCAATGCGAATTAGTAAGCATACAAAGAAGATTAAAGCATGTGAATCATAGATTATTTTCAATTTTTTGTTATTTGATTGCGTTGTTGAAGATGCAAAATCCTTTCTAGAGAGGAGACTGATAGACTGACTCGGATGTACCTTCAAAGGAGCCTAACTAGATATGACACATCTAAGATACTGAGGATTGTAGGATATGACTTTGATTGCCCCCAAGTTTGAACATTGATAGGAGATAGATGTTTTTTCCAATTGGTGTACAAACTGACTTTATTGAAAATAGGAATGCGGAAACAAATCGAGAGGTATGTACAAACTAAAGAAAGACTAAAAGCTAGGAGAGACCAAGATTTCACTGATAGATGGAGCGTTTTGAACAAGTGGCATCCATTTACTAGGTTTTGACCATCTTGGCAGAGATTCTATTTCTGCTACCAAGGCCCCTATTTCCAAGTTTTCGCCAAGGCACTTTTTATTTTTCTCATTTTTTTGTATTTTTCATTTTTTTCAATTTTTTTGTACTTTTAATATTTTTTGTGATACATCAAGGAGCTTATTGCTAGGTTTTCACTAGGATGATCATTTTTTCAAGATTTTTTCAATTTTTATAATTTTTTAGGACATTTTTGAATGCTAAATGCCTTAGGCGTAGAATTTCTTTAGATGGAGAATGTTGATTAGTTCTCAGAGCTATTCTCCTTTAGTCATTGAGAGTTGATAGGAACCAGAGCTAGAAGTAGCAATGATAACAAAGGGACCTAGCCAATTGGGTTCAAACTTCCCCTTGCGATCTCTATGTGATTGATTTTTAGGATTCTCTCTCCAGACTAGACCACCAACCTGAAATTCTCTATGTTTGACTTTCTTGTTGTAGCCTCTAGACATTCTCTTTTGATATACTTTGAGATGATCATATGCTGCTTGTCTGTACTCATCTAGCAGTTCAAGTTCTTACAACATAGACACTCTGTAGTCATCATCAGTTACTAGACCATGCATTCTGATTCTTAGTGATGGGATTTCAACCTCAATAGGCAGTACCACTTCAGAACCATAAACTAAAGTAAATGGTGTAGCCCCTATGGGCATTCTGATACTTGTTCTGTAGGCCTAGAGAGCTAGATTGATCATGAGATGCCAGTCTCTTCCTATTTTATTAACTATGGGATGCAAGATTTTCAATAGATTCTTGTTTGAAGCCTTTGCTTGTCCATTCCCTTGAGGATAGTAGATAGATGACCAATGTTGTGTAATCTTGAATTTGGCACATAGATCATGCAAGTCTCTATTCTCAAATTGGCCACCATTATCTATGACTATAGAATGTGGAATACCATACCAATATATGATGTAGTTCAGAATGAACATGGAAATTTGCTTGCTGGTTGCCTGAGTCAAAGGGACTGCTTCTACCCATTTTGTGAAATAGTTTATAGCTATAATAATATGGGTATGCCCATTAGAAGAATGAGGATGTGTGGCTCCTATAAGATCAAATGCCCATTGGTGAAAAGGCCATTGCATAGTAAAGGGAATTATATCTCTCCCTGGTGCATGAATTAAGTCACCATGTACTTGACACTTTTGATAGTTCTTAGCAAACTTGATAGCCTCTTTTTCCATTTTAGGCCAATAGTACCCAGCCCTAATAATTTTTTGAGCTAGTGTTAAACCGTTGGAATGTGATCCACAAATACCATCATGGACTTCCTCTAATGTACGTTAAGACTCTTCCCATTCTAAACATCTAAGGAGCATACCATCTAGACCTCATTTGTACAAATTATTACCAATGATGACATACCAGGGTGCATTTCAGATAAGGTATTATTTCTCATGGTGGTTGAAGGTATCAGGAATGATTTGGTCTTGGAGATAGGAGAAAAGGTTTTTGTATCAAGATGAATCATGACCAACAAAAGTGCAGATCATGTAGGTTTTAGGGGAATCATATGCAAGATAAGACAGTGCTTCCACCAAGAACTCATAGTGTAGCTCATGTTCGGGCTACTATAATAAAGTAGTTAGCGTTGCCATAGCATCGACAACTTTATTCTCTATTCTAGGAATTTTTTCAAAGGGGATAGATTTGAAATATTTCTTCAGATCATCTACCAGTTTGTTGTATGGGATCAACTTTCCATCTTTCATTTGATACACATCATTGATTTGGTGTATTACAAGCTGTGAGTCTCCATCAATGTGTAGTTCTATCACTCTCCACTCAATTGCTATTTGCAAGCCATTAAGAAGAGCTTCATATTTAGCAATATTGTTTGTGTAAGGAAAATTGATTCTGAATGCTTTAGGGATTGAGTATCCTTGAGGAGTGATGAAAAATATGCCTACTCCAGATCCATTCTATGTATAGGAGCCGTCAAAGAATAGCTTCCATGCTCTAGAAGAAAGATTCATGATAGAGGAATCTGGGAATTCCATTTGCATTGGTGTATCATCAAACAAAGGTGTGTTAGCTAGTTGATCAACATAACTTGGCCCTTGATATCTTTTCTTTCAACATATTCAATCTCAAATTCACTTAATAACATCACCCATTTAGCTAATCTACCCGTGAGGGCAGCTTTGTTTAGTAGGTGCTTTAGTGGATCAATCTTAGCTACCAAATGTGTGGTATGAGCCAACATATAATGTCTCAATTTATGTGATGCAAAGATCATAGCTAGACAAGGTTTCTTAATCATGGAATAGTTCTTCTCGTATGCTACCAATGTTCTACTCATATAGTATATAGCTCTTTCCTTCTTGTTCTCATCATGCTATGCTAGTAATGCCCTAGTGATGTATCTGTGGTGGAGACATATAAGATCAATGGTTTACCTTGTATAGGAGGTATCAAAATAGGAGGATTTGATAGATATTTCTTAATATGATTAAAATTCTTTTCACATTCCTCATTCCATGCAAAAGGCACACCTTTATGTAATGTTTTTGTGAAAGGCTGTGATATGTCAGCTAGGTGAGATATGAAGCATCTGATAGATTGTACTCTCCCTTGTAATGTTCTCATTTGATTGATATTCTTGGGAGGTTGCATCTCCATGATAGCTTTAACCTTTTCTAGATCTACTTCAATTCCTTTCTTTGAAACAATGTAACCTAAGAGCTTTCTAGAAGTGACACCAAAAGCACACTTCTTAGGGTTCAGTCTGATACTAAACTTCTCCATTCGATCTAGTATTTTTCTCAAACCATTCAAATGTTTAGATCTTATCATATATTTTTCCAAAGTATCATCAACATAATCCTCCATAGTTCGATGCATCATGTCATGAAAGATAGATGTCATATCTCTTTGATATGTAGCACCAACATTCTTAAGCTCAAATGACATGACATTCCAATAGAAGGTACCCCACACACATGTGAAAGTAGTTTTATCTTGATCTTCTGGAGCAATTTTTATTTGATTATATCTAGAAAAACCATCCATCAAAGAATACATCTTGAAGCCTGCAATCATATCCACTATCATATCGATATTTGGTAATCGAAAATCATCCTTAGGGCATGCCTTGTTTACATCTCTAAAATCTGTGCATACTCTTATAGACTTGTCTAGTTTTGATATAGGTACAATAGTTGAGATCCATTTAGCATAATCAATAACACAAATGAATTTGACTTTTAGTAGTTTCTCTAATTCAGCTTTGACCTAGAGTGCAACATGTGGATGCATATTTGTCAATGTTTGCTTAACATGTTTGACCCCTGGAGCTATAGATAAATGGTGCATTATAAGATCAAGATCCAACCTTGGCATATCTAAATATTTCCATGCAAAGTTGATCTTCTTTTCTGTTAGGAATGTGGTAAATTTTTTCTTTTCTTCTTCTGATAAGGATTGTGCTACATGGATCAACTATGGTTCTTCTATTGTTCCCAAGTTGATGGATTGAGTGGGCTCAATCAGTACTAGATATTTTTCCTGTAAATGACTTGGAAGCACATCAAATATCTCATCCTTATGCACCTCAAAGAGGTTTTCACCTTTGGATACATCTTTTATTTTTATTTTTTTTGCTTCCATGACTGCCACGAAGTGGTTTTCACCCTCAAAACTCCTTTTCTTTTTATTTTTAATCTTATTCTTTTGACTAAGATACTTGATGTCTGACTCCTTTATGCTAATGCTCAGTTCACTGATGGAAGTCCTCATAGGCTCAACTACATTGAGGTAGTAGGCAAGGGCATAGTCATTTGGAAAGCTATAGATACCTTGGCTCGGATTCGTAGAGGTTTGGTCAAGAACTTTAGGATGTTGGATAGTCAAAGTGGTGAAAGATTGAGAAATAGTGTTTACAGATATGGATTTGTCACCATTGGTCCTAACCCAACTCTTGAGTTAAAAGGTGATATTACAACTCAAAATTATGGAATACTAAGTGGGGGGGGGGGGGGGGGGGGTGAATCGATATTCTACAAACTTTATCTTTTTACCAATTATGGATATAACAGATTATCTTTATACACGCATAACATAAGAAGCTAAATAACATGCATAGAAATAAAACTAAAGAACTCATAACACATTATTTTTTCTCGAGGAAACCCTAGCTCGGGGAAAACCCCAGTGGGGATGGTACCCACAAAGATCCACTAATCAAAAGTATCTTGTTAAGGATGTTGACCATGTTAGGAGTCTATTACAAGCATATAGTGTATCAGTCCTAATTAAGGGACTATAGGCCTTGTTAGAAGCCTCAACCCTGTTAGGAGTTGGTAGTACAAAATGTGATTACCAGATGAGCCCACTACCCAAACAAGTAATGTACAATATACACTGATTACAAAAATAGGTTAAGGTACATAACCTTATACTGCTTGCATCAATATCTCTTTGCTGCTCTTTCACTATCGCTATTACATATGCATCATATATTTTGCATCATATCATATCACTTCTCTATACATCTATATTCCACTATGCTTTTCTTACAATTAAAATTACATTTATACAAATAAATTTATCCAAGAGTCAAAATCTAGGATGTCATCCCTTTATATTGTTAAGTCATTATTTTGATAAACAAAATAATCCCTTAACTCTTTACTAGTTCTATCTTCATATTTTGTCTTGTCAGCTTGACACTGTCTTCGGTAAAACTATCATAACTCCTTCCGTACATGCCATACTAACTTGTGCTCTAAGATGGGTGTTCAATAGACATCATAGAGTCTATGTTCAATTGCACAAGCACTGAACTTACTCCAATCAACATCACAAACCAAAACTATGTCCAGGTTCACTGGTAAAAATACTGTCTCACACTTAGACAAATTTGCAATGTGCTCTGACATACTTGCTCTTTGACCTGTGTGATCTTCATGTGGATCATATGTTTCCATAATGACAACAAATATGTAATCAACTCAGCCAAATTTCCAACAATCTCGCCCTTTGTCATTGGTGGCAACATATGAGAAAATTGGCTAAGTGTACAACTCAAAATCTCAAAATTGTGGCCATAGTATAAAATATATACTATCCTTATAACTCCTCAAAAAAATATTGTCTTTAATATAGTACTCCCCCTAGGAGCATCAATCCTTATCATATACTATCAATTTTCTTCTATATATCTCTCCCCCTTTGACAACAATGACAAAATAAAGGTAGGGAGGGTTACAAAATATTATCTCAAAAAAAATTATACCTCAATTCAATTATTGCAAAGCCAGTAGGCTTGCAACACAATCTGCAAAATCTATCTTCATAGCTTCTATCTCCTTCTCCCATGACTTCTTAATGGAATCTACCACATTAAGTAGTGCGCTCAATCCATAAGATGCTATTTCACATGCTTGGAGGTTTTCAAAGCTAAACTTCTAAAAATATGTCTTAGCTGAAAGACATTCTTCCAACTACTCTTCAATAATGCTTAAATTCATAGAAGTATGCTCTCTCAAAAGAGTGAATCTTTTCAATTTTTTGTCTCTCTCATCTTGCACAACTTTGATTTCATCATATAGTTTCTGAACTTTCTTCTCAACATCAGATAAATTCACATTGGGGCTAGAAAAAAGGTTAGTTTCATTCAAAATTTCTACTTCCTTCAACTTCATCTTCTGATCTTCTTTTGCTGTCAAGGTTTCTAATTTTGTACACTGTATGTACAAATATTTTCCTATTTCCAAATGCTTCCTCAAATCCTTGATACAAATATCAAGAGTGTTGATATCATTCCTAATATTCTGACTGATGTTCAAAAGCATTATAGCCTCATAGGTTGCTTGTGCTTTCACTTTTGCAATATCAGACAAGTTTGTGAATTCATTGTCAAAAGTGCTCATTACCTTCTTTGCTTTCTCCATAGGCTCTGCTTCTGCAATTTGTGTAGTTACAGTGCTTTGTAACTTCTCAGTTAGTTCCTTTAGACACCCTTCAATACTTTTCACTTTCTTATTCTTGCCAATGATTTTATTCAAGGATGTGATTAATTCCAATTGATCATCATCATCTACTTCCTTTCCCAAATGCTTAATCATAGATCCAATCTAATTCTTCTTTCCAGTCTCAGGAGTAAGACTGATATCTTCTTTGGTGGGAATGAGTACTTTTTTCTTTGTTACTGCGAGTTCTACAACTATTGTCTCTGTCATCTCTTCTCCTTTTGTAGCTTCATGTTCTTCAAAGGACAAATTGTCAACAATGTTCTCCAAATTCTTGAATACATTATCATCAGTATCCAAGGTGATTTTTGTTCCTTCTTCATTCATGGTTTCATCTTCAATATTAATGGCTGAGGAGAGGGAATGTCCTCTTGTTTTTCTCACCTTCTTTTTCTACTGCAACTGATGGTTCTCCAACATTTTCTATCACAACCTTGATAATAGCTTGTTCTATCTCAGAATTGATTTCTTCATATCTGCCTCACATGATTTAAATAGTTCTCCTTTTGGTTCTCAGATGGGTGCTTAAGGCTTTCATGATCTAACCAAAATGTGTTTCATCTCTTATTTCACAAAGCTTCCTTACAAGCTTTTCTCTGATAGCTATTTCCTCCTCTGATGCTCTCTTCTTCCTATTTACAAGTTTATTATATAAATCATCAGGTATATGACCCTAAATTGTATCAAATTTCTTATTAGCCAAAATCATATGCTTTACAACTGCATTTTCTAGATTAAGTCTATCTGTATAATCATAAAGATCATAGTACTTGTTCATTCTTGTAAAGTCACCATCCTACATGATCTACTCATTAAGCTTTTCAACTTTTGGTTTCCAAGCTTTCTTCTTAATAGTAGTGACATCATCTTTTATTTCTACAATTTTTCTTGGAACTGGTTGCACTAAAGTTTTATGTCTCTTTCCTAGTCCAGGAGCACTTTCCTTTACTCTTTTTCTAGGTGTGGAGGAAGTGGATCTAGTAGACATCTTGCTTCTTTATCCTTCTCAATTTCTTCCACTTTTACCTTCACTTGTGGTTCTTCCTGTTGTATTGCAATTGATGATAAAGGAGGGAAAGACAAAAATTCTTTTTGTCCACTCTCTCTAATTGTTTCTTCTATTTTCTTTGCTACCAAAAAATCATGCTTTGTCATCTCTGTATCTTTTAGGATTTTCTTTATGGTTCTCTCAACTCTTTTCTTAGACTATTTCTCTTCAATTAAGGTCTTTGCGGAGTTGAAGGTCTCCTCAAAGGTTCCAAACCTATTACACTGAGTGTCCAATTTACACTTAAGTAACCTGTTAACATAATCTTCTGTCTCTACCTCAGATATCTCATAGCCAAGAGGGTCTATGAACTCTGTTCTAGGCTCCACTGCTTCAATATAGGTAAAGTTAGTATCCACCATAAACCATATATCATCTTTATACTTTTGAACAAGAGACTTAGGGATCCTTAATCTGCTAGACACAATATTCTAAAATGTCTTAATTACCAGTACTGCACTCTCATTCACATTGTCAATAACATGTATTCTGTACACTAGGTTAATCCTTTCCTTTGTATTTTGTCCATCATTCTAGTCATTTCCAATGGTTTAAGGAAATCTCCTCAATAGATGAAAAAACATATATGTGATTAAGGATGAGAACCTAAATTGTGTATACTTAGTTTTGTTAATCTTCTCCAAGTTCTCAAACAATTGAATTATTATAATTTCACACATATCAACTTGTACCCTATCAACACAAATTAGATAGGTCGCATGTATCATTCTAGCTACCATGTCATCCTCTCTTGAATTTGCACAAAACTTAGTAGTTAGGATCTTGCATAAGTATCTCACATCATCTTGTTTGATCTTACTAATCAAAATTCCTCTACCATTAAAGGATGAATTTGTGTTGTCAATTACTATTTTCCTCATGTTTTTCTCATTTAAAGGAATAGCTCCAGTTTTAGATAATCCAGTGACTTCATGAATCAAATCTGTTATGATATCTATCACTCTATCTTCTAACCAAAACTTTCCATTATGAATTCTGCTCAAGATAATCTTAGTGCATTCTTCATTATCAAATTCATACTATAATCCATACTTAACAATTTCATTATGTTCCAAATATTCAAAACCTTGTTTCAGTGTCATATACTGATTTTAAATCTTTTGATTTCATTTGTGAAATTAGTATCACTGACTGTCTCTAGTTTGCATCCAAGATAACTTCTGACATTTTCTAGCTGTAAAAATCCATTTGGCATGGATGATAAAGAAAACCTAGGGTCATCTTCCAAGGGTTCTACTAGTTCCCTTTTCAATTTAGGTCTATTCTTATCTCTTGATTTCAATATTTTAGGGCTTGTGTAGATTCGGCACAAAATTCTTCTCCAAATCCTTGCAAAATGCTTCCAATCATTGCTCTTTGATATCCTTGACACTTGAATTCACTTTGATGATTAAATAATACCAATCATGACATTTTATTAATTCAATCTCACTTAGATCTGACATCACATTAAATTCTTTCGCTACTTCTTTCCAAAAAGCTGTTTTAGCTAACCTGCAAAACTTAAAACTTCTTGTGATCTTGCAAAAGATAATATTTTTCTTTGCACTCTTAACCATAGCATTAGAACATCATAAAATACCTTGCATTAACTGTGCAAGACTCAATTCATCATATATCTACTTCTACACTTAATCTAAGTTCCTATTCTACTATAATTTTCATAAATTAAGTACTTTGAGATGGGTCAGGTAAAGATTCATTCTTACCTTTCAATACTTCACCTTCCTGATTACCTTCAATGTTGAATATGTCTCCTTGATCTATGATTTTGATAAAATTCACTTCATTTGAATTACTACAACATCCTTTCTGACTATTACTTGCATCTTCATTTCTTCTAACATGATTTCTGGGATTAGGATTAGGATGAAAAATTCTATTGTTCATTCTGCAAAACCTTGTTGTATGTCCAATCTTGTTGCATATCTAACAAAAAATTCCATTGTTTCCATATCTTGGTCCAGGCTAGTTGATTTGTGATCTACAGTTTCTAGCAATGTGTCCAACCTTGTTGCATCTTTAACATATTACTCCATTTCTTCTGTTCATATCTTCAGTAGGTTTCTTATCAGCACTGTTAGTATTCCTAAACATTCTACTACCATCATTATTCTCAATAAATTTAGGTTTCCTACATTCAATAGCTCTATGTCCAAAACCATGACAATTATAACAATAACCATTAAGAGTTTTAAATTGCTTACCTGTGCAATCGCTCTTCATATGAACAATAGTATTACAAGCAAAACATCTACCTTTGAATTCTCTTTGCATACCTTTGGGTGATTCCTCTTGCTTCGGTGATTCTTCTTCTTTAGGTGTATCTTCAGATCTATTGATCTCATCAGACTTCTTCTCATATACGCTTTCAGATATTTTCAGATCTGGTTCCTTGCTTTTATCATTTTCTTTAAAAATGTTGAATCCAAGACCAGTCTTATCATAGAATGGTTTTTGATAAGATATTTGTTCATCAATCTTGTCACTAGTTGAATATAGCCTTTCAAGTTGCTGTTTGGATTAAGTCAGTTCACCTTTCACAATCTTATTGTATTTCTCATGTTCATCATACTGCAAATTGACTTTCTCAAGTTCAGATTTACAAAGTTTAGATTTTAGTCCTTCATTTTTAGTCTTTAAAATTTCGTTCTTAGATTTTAGATTTGCTTCATTCTTTCCATTTCCATCTTTGAAACTAAGCTTCAGATTTTCTATCTTTAGTTCATGCTTAAGGATCTCATTTTCTTTTTCTAAATTGTCATCACAATCTTTAATAAAAACTTTGGATTCCTTTTCAGATCTCAAATCTTCCAATTTCTTTTTCAATTTCTCAATGAGGTTCTTTTCATCATCATACTTTCTTTTCAAAGTATCTTTTTCAATAGTAAGCAAGTCAATCTATTAAAGAGCTTCTCCAAGATTCTTCTATAGTTGATCCATATCCATAGAGATCTTACTCAAGCTACTAGGCTTTCCTTGAATGATTTTTTTTCGAGTAACTAAGCTCTGATACCAATTGTTAGAAATAGGGAGTACTGAGAGGGGGGTGTGAATCAATATTCTACAAGCTTTAGCTTTTACCCAATTATGGATATAACAGATTATCTTTATACATGCATAACATAAGAAGCTAAACAACATGCATAGCAATAAAACTAAAGAACTCATAACATATTATTTGTTCTCGAGGAAACCTTGGCCAAGGGAAAACCCTAGTGGGGATGGTACCCATAAAGATCCACTAATCAAAAGTATCTTGTTAAGGATGTTGACCATGTTAGGAGTCTATTACAAGCATATAGTGTATCAGTCCTAATTAAGGGACTATAGGCCTTGTTAGAAGCCTCAACCCTATTAGGAGTTGGTAGTACAAAATGTGATTACCAGATGAGCCCACTTCCCAAAAAAGTAATGTAAAATATACACTGATTACAAAAATAGGTTAAGGTACATAACCTTATATTTCTTGCATCAATATCTCTTCATTGCTCTTTCACTATCACTATTACATATGCATCATATATTTCGCATCATATCACTTCTCTATAAATCTATATTCCACTATGCTTTTCTTACAATTACAATTACATTTATACAAATAACTTTATCCAAGAGTTAACATCTAGGATTTCATCCCTTTATATTGTTAAGTCATTATTTTGATAAACAAAATAATCCCTTAACTCTTTACTAGTTATGTCTTGTCGGCTTGACACTATCTTTGGTAAAACTGTCATAACTCCCTCCGTACATGTCGTAATGACTTGCACTCTGAGATGGGTGTTCAATAGACATCATAGAGTCTATGTTCAAGTGTGCAAGCACTAAAATTACTCCAATCAACATCACAAACGAAAACTATGTGCAGGTTCACTGGTAAAAATACTGTCTCACACTTAGACAAATTTGCAATGCACTCTGACATACTTGCTCTCTGACCTGTGTGATATTCATGTGGATCATATGTTTCCATAATAACAACATCTATGTAATAAACTTAACTAAATTTCCAATAGACAAACCATAGTTTGAAATCTATCTAAATCAAGGTTGTCAGGAACATTGGATTCGAAAAGAGCTTTGTCTAGAATGGCTCTATGAGTTGGAGATATCTGAAGCAACTCAAACATGGATATTTCTGCATTTGTATGTTGGAGTTGTTGGACAATACTGTATGATGTTGGCTTCATGTCTTTAGGATTTGATTTAGAGGCAGCCTTCTATTTAGAAGCAGATGAAATATTGAAAAGCATCTTAGGGACATTGGATGAATCTAGGATTTGTCCTTGTAGATGTGCTTGAGCTTGTGATTGAGTAACTGCATTTTCTATTTGATTATCTCTATCTTTCCTTATAATTGTGATAACATTGCAATGCTTAGATAGGCATGGTTCAACCATATTTATGAAAGCATTGTTTCTAGAGTAAGCATAATTGACTTTAGCACCCACATTAGGCTGAGAAGATGAATCTCCTTGACCATGTTTCGGAAATGGTTCCGTGAATGCTATATGATCATTATTGATTTTGTGATTGTCAATTACAATTTCTCCATTATCAATTTTGTCTTGTATGATGTGTTTCAAGCGGATGCAGTTATTGGTTTTATGACCCTTATTGAGATGGAAGTCACATAAATTGTTCTCCCTCCACCACTTTGGTTTAGGTTCAGGATCAAATTTTTTTATCTCAGGCAAGGAGATGATGTTGTTGGCCAACAAAATTTTCATGGCAGATTCCAAGGACTCTCCAAGAGGAGTAAACTTGCATTTAGGATCTGTAGCCCAAGGTTTATAGTCAGATGGTTTCTTGTTTGACTCTGTTACTTTTGCCTCTGAGGCTTTGATAGCTTGGGTGCCAACAGTGAGATTGAAAGTGGGTGCCTTAGGTGGGGCATACATATTATCAATAATGCCATCTGTGATGACACCTTTATTCTTGTTCTAGTTTTTGCCTTTGTCTTTAGAATTAGATCTAGATTCATACTTGTCTTTTTGAAGTGACATGTCTCCTTTATGTACAAGTACTTTCTCAACTTTGATTGCATTTTCTACCATTTTATCAAAGGATGTATGATTTTGCATTTGCAAATGGTAGTTGATCTCTAGAACAAGGTTGTTGATGAAAATTTCCAGCTTCTTAGTTTTTGGAATAGGTCTAGCATATAGAGAAAAATTTTTCCTCCATCTTTTGAGAAAAGTCAAGAATGGTCTTCTTGAGTTTTGTTTCAGATTACAGATGTCAATCATAGTGACCTGATGTTGGATGTTGTAGGAGTATTGTTGATAGAATAGTTTGATTAACTCCTCAAAAGTTTTGATTGTTGGAGGCATTTTTGAGAACCAATAAATAGTTGACCCTCCCAAAGATCGATGGAAAAGACACATTAGGTAGGTTGGTTCATGCATGAAATCTATATATTGAGTACATAATTTTCTGACATGATCTTGAGGATCAAAGTTTCTATCATACTTATCATATTTAGGAATCTCTGCTCTTTTAGGGAATGGTGACATGTACAAGTCTTTATCAAATGGAAAAGGGTATAGAGCCTCCATGGAGAACTCCTTAGGTTCCTTTTCTTTTTCAAGTTTGTTGAGTTTGACTTGCATGGCATGCATCTATTTCATCATAGCGGTGATCAGAGTTTCTTCCTCATGCGTAATGATATCTTCAACATTAAAGTTGGGAGGAATTTTAGCCCCTTGATGAGCCAACTCTAGGAAGTATGTTTCTCTATCTTCCTTCAAGAAATGCCTCATCATTTTCTTGAAGTCATCATCATTTTGATATCAAGCAATTTCAGAAGGTGTGGGTTCTTGATCTACACCATGTTGGGATTGATATCCTTGGGACCCTTTGCTTGCACCTCCTCCTTGAGACATAGTTTTGTTGAGAGAACTACCATGGATTGATTGATGAGGAGTTTCTTGATGACCTACGTGGGTTGATGCAGGAGGGGTGATGTAACCACCTATCAAGTAAAGATTTCCAAGACCATCTTCTACCAATTTAGTATTGTTGAAAGGTTGATGAAATGTCTTAGTAATCATAGAAGATGTGGCTCAAGAGAATCTAGGTTTTTCTCCTTGTTTTTGTTGTGATGAAGCTCTAGTTTCCATCATTAACCTTGGGTGAAACAAAAGAGCAAGATGAAGACAACTGAAGAATGACTTGATTCAAGAAGATCAAATGATGCAACCTTGTCAAGATTGGATTGATTGAAGATTATATTGGACATAAATGAAGGATACTGTGTCCTAGTAGTATGGGTAGATGCCCAAAAGATGGCGGACACGAGCTCGCAACACTTAGCCATTTTTAGATTAAGATTGAATTGAAGATAATTTTGACAAGGCTTTGACATAAGATGAAAAGGATTCAAATTGATAAATCAGAAGGCTAGATCAGAATCAAGAGACCACTTTTAGGAAAATAATTTAATTCTCTCTAGTTTTTGCTTTGTTCTTGACATAATGAATATTTTGACAGAATCAGGAAGTAGGCTATAATAACTGGACTTTTGGCAATTGTGGCAAGTTTCTAGAAAAATTTTCAAACTTCTCATACAACTTTCTTCAAGCTCATACGACAGTGGGTAAACTCTGGCATGACAATTGACAAGAATCGTATGATAATTGCAAAGCATGCATAGCAGATTTTGACTTTTTGCTTGTGATTTTTGACAAAACATGTACAACAATATACAAGATCCCATACAACAATCTGGGGGTTCTGATATGACAAATGCTTAAAAAGTGTACAAATTTTTGATCTTGTGGCATGACTTTTGACTCCAGAAAGGAAATTTGTGTCAGATTTTGCAAATTTTTAGTTTTCAGAATTAGTGTGTTTGCAAGGTTTTCAGTCCAAATTTGAAGTTCATTTCAGGATTT
This sequence comes from Chamaecyparis obtusa, assembly GCA_027943335.1. NCBI lineage: Eukaryota > Viridiplantae > Streptophyta > Pinopsida > Cupressales > Cupressaceae > Chamaecyparis > Chamaecyparis obtusa. Next base: position 401,058 of record BSBK01006958.1, read on the forward strand.
GTTCATTTTTAATAACCAAGTAGATAAACACGCACCCAGAACAACAAAAAAATGATTTCAAGTACATCTAAAAATAATGAACAGGGGACAAAGCAACCCTGCGCATGAACAATCAAGTGACTTAATGTGCTAATCCCTAGGAATGCTAGTTGTGTATGTTCCAAAAAGTTTTTCAATAACACACATAGTCCTAGAAAATGAAAAATTTGGCCTCAATAGGGTTTATAGTAATGGTCTAACTCTACAAATTTTATGATCTCAAGAGGTCGAACTCCAATCCAAGCGCACCAGGGTTTTGACACAGTTTGAGAATTTAATCAATCAGGAGCTGCTAGGGAGATCTAACAACCCAACCAGAGACCACACCTATGGAGATTTCCTCCACAAAGGCATTTATATAGTGGTTGTTGATACCACGGTGAAAATGGCTATTACTGCTTGAGGTTTTGTCCACGTGGTTGAACCAATAAAGGGACTATCCACTACGGTTAACCCTCTTTAAAGGTGACTCACCAAAGATACCATAAGGGGACTAGATCAGATTCAAGGATCTGGGTTTCTAGTAATATCCAAAAAGGAAGTAGAGAATAATTCCCTTGCCTCTTCACTTCACCAAAATAAAGAAGACAGATTTATCCGACATGCTAAGACTTAAATTATCTCACAAAGATCTGTGATGTCAACAACTATGGTCTATCGATCTCTCCAGAGAGAGAACATATCGATCAAAAGCCAAGGTCTCAAAAACCTAATAGAACACAAGATAATCTCAGTATCCTCCCTACCTACAAGGGGATCCTTCGTCTAGAAGAGCTTCACATGCGTGAACAAGTGAAATAAGCCCACTCTCTCAAGATCATCGACAAATAGTGTTCATAGGGCCTATTTATTGGAATTAGGAGAGATAGGTACTGAGAGGGGAGGGGTGAATCAGTGCCTTCAAAATTTTACTTGTAAAACTTTTCAGATCTATAACTGTATACTGTGATAACCGATCAAAATAATTTGAATCTAATTGCATAAATCAATCATCTAGTTAACTTGAGAAAGTAAACAACATGAAATCAATATGACAATCACATAACACAAGTATTTTGGTAACACAAAAACCCTTGTAAGAAGGTAAAAACTATGGTGGGGATGACACCCAAAAATTCTTCACTACTGCAGATAGAAAAGGTTTGCCTATTAAGGCTACAAGTTTTGATCACTTCTGGTGAGTTTATCCTATTAGGAGTAACATATTAGATCAGCTAGATCTACCTACTTATAGGATTTTGACAACACTAATGAAGTGTGTACTCATTTAAGAGATTTACAAAAGACTATTAAGTCTACTTTGTTAAGAGATTTTATCAAAAACTCTACTACAATTGTCAAAAAGTAATAGGCAATTATCTACTAGTTGACAACTCAATTGTCTGAAACAGATCAATAAATGCTCATAAAATATCACCTTGACTGTGATGATTCTCTGCTTTGTTCTTCTCGATAGCCTTCTCTGATTCTACTCAATCTGATATCCTCTGTACTCTATTTCGCTCTATAAACTGATTGACTTGAAGTTAGGCAATGGCTTCGAGTGCTCCGTGATTCATATATATCAGATCACTCACCCTTGTAAAATGAAGTGAACATACAAAATATATAGTGTTCAGCTTTTGCCGCTTTAGCAAAAATTAGGTTACAAAAATAATCATAACCCTAAGATCTACGGTGCAAAATTAACCTAGATCAACTATTACAATAAGATAAACATTACATTTAATGAGTATCTTTTACAATAAATGCTCCTCGATCTTGGTAAACCATTTTATGATCTGTTGTAACTATTTGCATAGAAGAATGTGCCATTTCAGATTACTATGCCATTTTTTGTGATCATCGGTAAACACTGTATAAATTGCTTGATGTATACTGTGATGCTCAGTGTTTACTATCCGTCGATATCGGTGTCGGTGGTGCTTGGTAAACTGTGTGATGCTCATTGTAAAGACTTTACCGACTGCTTTGTCTTACTTCTGGTTACTGACCAACTCAATCTAAGTGACCGACCAACCTATTTAATATCCTTAGATACTAATGACAACCTTAAATGTTCAATAGAGATTAATAATCTCCCCCTTTGGCATTAGTATCAAAACTTCGAATGTATATAGAAAAAATGATTCTATATATTCCTTATGTCTCCGCCGTATACATATCCACTAAAAAATATTCTAAGTACAAAGTACTCCCCCTCGGTGCATGCTTCTGGTAGTATGTAATATACATATAAAAATATACTTATTTGGCATATACATGTTTTCCTCCTTTTTGATAATAATGCCAAATAAAAAAAAAATACTTTATACTTACATCTTATGAAAAATGTTTGGATGGGTTTTCTTTACAGACTCCAAGAGGTTGTCCCACTCCTCTTTCAAGTTGGTAAGATCAATATGCTCAAGATTGACTTGTGCATGCATGTCAAAGATATTATCTAACATCGAAATCTCTGGTGTTGCTACAAGTTTTTCAGCTTTGACACTATGAGTTTCAAAAATTTTTTAGGTAAGGAGTGAGTTCTATTTGTAACTCTGTGACCTGATCAATGATTTGCTCTTCTTGTTTTCTTAGATCTGCTATCAACCGCTGGAGTTCCTGAACTCTGTGAATATGCTTTAAGAAAGAATTTGGCTCGGTTATAGCTACTTGTGTACTCAATTTTATTTCCGCTTCTAAAACTTTTATCTTTTCACCGACTTCTACAGTGAAGATGTCTAAAGTACAAAGCTCGATAAAAAATTGACAGATTATCTGGGTGATAGATTTTACCTCGGTAATGACCTCAGATTATTTTACCTTTTTCAGTGCCACTTCTGTGCTTATCCTTTCTGTCGATTTGTCCTGAACCTTTGATTTTTCCCTTTATATTCTTTTTTCTGCATCTGTATCAGGGGCATTGATTTTGTCAGTGAGTGTAGCAAGTTGATCTATGATGGGAGTATTCTTATCAATATTTGTCTCTGGTACTATCTATTGTAGAATATCCCTCACATCATGTAAGACTTCTTTGCATTTGTGTTCTTGCCTTAACTTTTCTTGTGTCACTTTCGTTGAACATAGCTCCCCATATCTACTTAGTTCCTTGGGGCTTAGGGTTCTCGGGTCACATTTTGGTATAATTATGACTTCATCAATGGTGACTGACCCTTTTTCTTTCTTCTTCTTCTTTTGTGCAAGAGGTGACTTCTTCTCACTAATAACAATAGCTTTTTCTCCACTTTTCAGAGTTTCCTTCCCAATTGACACCATTTCTTCCTTCTTCTCCTTGGTAGATAGTGTGGGAGTCTTAGTTGTAGTGTTAGGTGGGTTCACCTCGGTCAAATTTGTTTCTTCTAGTTCCTTTGTTTCTATAGACTGTGCCTCTATTTTAGTAGGTTCATTTGTATCTGCAGGTTGCTCAGGTGCTTGAATCCCAATTGTATCTTTATTTTTCTCAGGATGAGAAGCATTGGGTTGTACTTGTGAAAGTATTTCAACTACCTCTACAAGTACATGAAGTTCACTTGATAGAGATGTGAACACACTATTAGTGTCTAGTGTTTCATCTATGTTTGGTACAATAGTCACATCTTCATCATCCTTATCATCAGGATCACCGTTAGTGATGTCCTCAATGAGTACATCATCATCAATTTTCTTCTGCAATTGGATCTTTACTTGATCCAGTGCATCCTGTGAAATTCTTATTTCTTCTTTTTGTTTGGTGATATCAATTACCTCAGTAATTGATATACCGGTGTCCTTTAATTTCCTTCCCTTGTCATCATCAATGTATATACCTTTACCTTTTGAACTGTGTCTCTTCTTAGACAATTTCAGGAATGCTTCCTGTTCAGCTTTCTCTTCTGCTTTCAAAATTGATGTCCATAGAGAATCACATGTGACATCCATATCAGCCACATTCTCATCCATGATTTTCATAGCTCAATTCTTGACTAGAAATCATGCTTGGTACTTTGTCAAATATTCACTTACAACATCATAGCTGAAGTGTGAGGCTGCACGAACTAATGATTGTTCTCCTTTCCTTTTCTCAGTATCTAGTGCAATAGCCCATCTCTCATTTATTTTGCTATCTAGTTCTTTTGGTAATTGACATGTGAATTCCATTGGTACTCTCTTGAATTTAATCATCATCTAGATGATAGCATGTTCTAGCTTTGTCTTGTCCTTAATTGACATTTTGTTAAATTTGCCTATGCCTAGATCTGCAAGATTTCCATTTTCAATTATATCTTCAATTATTTCTTCTATTGTACTTTCCCTATTATGAACTATCTTGAATTGATTAGGATCATTTTCAATGTCAGTCTCCTCTATATCTTCTTTACTTCTTATGTATTTTCTCTTTTTCTTCGGTGTCTCAGCTACTTCTTGTTCTTTCTCTTTATGTATTTCTTCATCGGTGTAGCTACTCTTCTTTTTGCTACTTTTATTGCTGCTTCTTTCTTAGTAGGTTGTGCTATAGTTGACGAATGTGTCTTCATTCCTTCAGGTTCTGGTAACTGCATTTCCTGTTCAACATTGGTGGGAGGAGCCAGTGTGGGATCCTTTTCTTTGTCTGATTTGGTCTCCTTGCTATCATAGGGCTTGTCAGCCAACTGTTGTATGCACCCTAAAATGGTCACCTAGACTTTGGGGGCCCCATTCTTCATTTTATCAATATTGGAATTATTTTATCAATTTTTTGAATCAATGATTTTTAATATTTTTAATTCAAATCAATTTATTTGATCAAATTGTAATTAATTCAAAATTTTTAATATATTTCCCAAGTTTTATTTAATTGAGAGAACTTGCTCCCTTTTAATTAAATAAAAATCTCTTTTAATTAAATAAAACTCATTTAATTAAATCATCAAGTCATTTATTTTAAATCTCATTTTAATTAAAACAATAAATCTCTTTTAAATAAATAAAAAATCTTTTAATTAAATATTGGAACCCATTTTGCTAAAAATAATAAATAAAAAATAAAAATAATAAAGTAAAGTGCACTTTCCTATGAGATAGAATCTTTTGACTTTTTGGAAAAGGTTTTTGCCTCTTAATCTCTTCCACACATCTTTTTGCCTCTTAACCATATCCATTGATTTTGCTTTTTGAGAATGTTGAGCACATGGATCAACCAAGATTTAATCTCCACTATTGCTCATTTCTTTTTGCCTCTTAATCTTGACCGTCCATTCATTTCTAAATTCCTTTATAAGGAGACTCTCTCCTCATTCTTAATCATCCATCTTTTGCATGATCCATCTTTTGCAATCATCATCTCTTGCATTATCATCCTCTTGGAGTCTCGGAATCTTAGCATCTTGGAATCTTGGAGTTTCTCAATCTTGGCATCTTAGAGCTATGGTATTCTTAGATCTCTCATATTGAAGCATTGCATCATTATTTTCATTTTCTTTCTTGCATCTAGCTTAATCCATCTAGGTTAGATCTACTTTCATTTTCATTTGCATGCATATTTGATGATCATGGAGACTAGCATTATTGTCTTTTCTCTTTGAATCTCTTATTTTATGGTGTACTTGCATGGGCACAAACTAGGTCAAATCTGAGGGCCTCCATTACAAACCCTTGCACTCCATGAATAGAGAGCTATGAGTCACTATTTGAGACCTCATTCTTGAGAGATCTTGGATGTAATGATTCATAGAAGTGTGACAACATTTTAGCACAGATTTTTGCCACCCACTGTGGGGCAACCCACCTTTACATGCATATTTTGGCTATTTTTGGAGCTAACCCCCTTGTGCAGATTTTCTTGGAGACTAAAACCCTAGATTTTTAAAGATTTGATCATATCTCCCAAATGGCTTGGTGATTTTGTCTGAATTTTTTTTTTCAATTTGGTGACATATTAGAGAATCTGCAATAAAAAATTCATAATTTTCTGAGGTATTTTTGTTTTTTTATAATTTTTTCTTAATTTTTCATAAAAATTTAATTTTTGGCACAAATTAGCATATTTTTTAGAAATTTTTATATTTTCAGAAATATCTTCAAATTCTACAAGGGGTCCATTCTTTGTGTTTTAATTTGGATGAAATATCATAGCTCAAATAATTAATTTACAAAAAGTGGTCTATTTTGATAAAATGGGTCTCTAGGGCACAAATGAAGAGATTTTTCTAAAATTTTTATATTTTTGGAAAGATCTCTATTTTTTAGTAGGGGTCTTTGTTTTGTATTTCTATTTTTTTGATCGAAATCATATCAAAAAAATCAGATCTTGTTGACTAGATCAAATGCAAAAAAAATAAAAATTTGTGATGAGTGTGCACTTATTTTTCATGGTTCAATGCATGATATGAGTTGTCATTTTGATTATTTGCTAGTTATTATTGCTCCTAACAATTGATTTTCAGATCTAACCCTAGGGTTTTCATAAGTTGGATATACATTGCATATCTTATTTGTTTGTTTGCTTGTTTTCTTGTTGGAGAGTTCGTGGCTTGCTTGCACAAAAAAAAAAAAGGCTCAACAAAAATCTACTAAGCGCGTTGCTTTGGACTTGAGGTATTTTTTTGAATCTCTATAATATTTGGATTTTGGAAATAAAATAAATCTCTCATGTGTCTAGCTTGAGTGTTTATTGCTTTCATAGATCACACTTCACTTTGGGGCTCTAAAAAGAACATAGATTTACCTTTTTTGCATATGTGTTTCACATAGTAATTAGGCCCTATGAGCACTATTTGTGGTGATCTTGAGAGATTGGGTTTCTTTTGAGGTTCTTCTTGATGATAGATCCCCTTGTAGGTAGGGAGGATATTGAGATTATCTCACGTTCCCTTGATTTGCATCCTCATCTTTTTGGTTGATGCATTCTCTTTCTGAAGGGATTAATAGATCACAATTTGTTGACACCATAGATCTTGGTGAGGTTAATTTTAGTCTTAGCGTGTTGGATTAATCTATATGCTATACTTGGTTGATGTGAAAAGGCTAGAGGATTATGCTCTACTCCCTTTTTGGGCAGTATCAAAAACTCAGATCCTTGAATCTAAACCAAGTCCCCATGTGGTCCTTTTTGTGAGTCACCTTGTTAGAGAGGGTTAACCGTAGTGGACATTCCCTTTATTGGGTAAACCATGTGGATGAAACCTCAAGTAGTAATAGCCATTTTCACTGTGGTAGTGACAACCGCTATATAAATGTCATTGTGGAAGAAATCTCTAGGGGTGTAGTTTCTTGTTGGGCTGTCAAATCTCCTCAGCATCTCCAATTGATTAAATTCTCAGAATGTGTCAAAACCCCAGTGCACCTGGATTGGAGTTTTCCCTCTTGAGATTACAAAATTTGTAGAGTCAAACCATTACTAAGAACCATAGTGCAACCAAATTTTTATTTGCTAGGACTATGTGCGTGATTGCAAAAACATTTTGAGAACATACACAAGTAGAATCTTTAAGGAGTAGCATACTAAGTCACTATTCTTGTTCATGTCCAAGGTTGCTTTGCCCCTTGCTCATTGTTCGAAGATGATTGCTTGCTTGAAATCCTTGATTTCTATCTTATGTGCTTGATCAATGATAAAAATCTGTTGATGTACTTACTTGATCTTTTAAAATGAACAAAAATTGAGTTCCCGAGTCGCAAAACCAACTTTTACAGCTTGTCTGATTGGACATCTTACCATTTCCAGTCTTCCTTGGTCAGTCTAGGTTAGATCTTAGGTGTTATGACATGTTTCTCAACATCCAAATGAACTTAAATGATATCAATTTACACAAAATGGCTCTTGGTCTTCTTTCTTCAACATCTCCCATGTCTTCCTAGTCTCCCATTTTCATCATTTCTCTTCTTCCTAAACTCTTCGCATCTTCTTGATTCTTTTTCTCTTATTATCTAGTCTACCTTCTTCTATTAATCTCTTCTACCACTTCCATGCTTGATTCCTCCTCTTCTAGAACCATGAGTTTCGACGATCTTGCTATGGAACTTCTCTTGAAAATGGATGATCTTGAACTCCTTGTTCAATTTGAAGAACATTATTCCTCCAAAACTCTCATGAATGATAAAATCACAACAAAAATAAAAGAAAAATTGAGTGAAGCACCTACCTTTGATAGAATCATGCTTATGATCATATCAAGATATTCTTCTTCTAAACATCTTTCATCTTCTAAGTCTTCTCATCATTCTTCACCTTCCAAGTCTTATCATGACTTTTCTAGACATCATTCAAATTCCTCATCTTCTTACCATAACTCTTCTAGACACCATTTGAATTCTTCATCTTCCAAGTCTTATGATGATTCTTCTAGACGTTATTCACATTCTTTATTATCCAAGTCTTCTTCATCCACTAGGTCTTCACTTTCCTCTTCTTCACAATCTCATTCCTCTTCTACTTTTCTCAAGAGTCTTACTCCTCATATCAAGACATACTATAATGAGCAATGTAGTGATACCTATGATACCTATATTCCTAAGAGTCCTCCTAGTCCTCCTAGTCATGTGCTTGTGCTTACTGGAAATGGGTCATCCTATTAGAGAGATCGCGATGGTGATCCATATGATTTAGATTGTGAAAAAGACTTTGATGAGTTCTGTGAACAATACCTTGATTATGATCCATTTACTACTACTGAGGACTTTAAAATGCACCGTACTGATTTGAAATGTAAATATTATAAGAATCCTTTCTCTAAGAACTCTCATGCTAAAAATAAAGATTGCACTCTCAAGCAAGATCATGTTAATGCTAAACCTTTGTCTTGTGATAGTTCCCTTCCATCCTCTACTTCATCCAATGCCCATACATCTCCTAAAGCTTCCGAATCTTTCATAAATCTTTCATTCAAAAAAAGTCCTAATACTTTTCATGCAGTTCCTTATAGTTATCCTAAAGGGCTACCTCTTAAAGAAACTCAAGCTAACCTTCACTTGGCTGCAAATACTTTCAATAATGCTATACCTAAAGAGCCTAAGCCTTTATACACTATAATGCCTACTTCAGCTAGTCCTTCACCATCTTTTCCAAAGTCTTCCATACAATTCCAACATGCTTCCTTGTCCTTAGAAGTGGCTCCATCTCTAGAGGAGTCTAAAAATGATAAAGAAAAGAACATAAAGAATGATTAAGATCAAGAACCCTCCATGTCATTCAATTCTTTTCATGTTGTCTCTTATCCATTTCATGATTCTTTTGATCCTGCACGCCCTTCCTCATTCATTCCACCATGTCTTAAGTCTTCTCCTAAGCAAGATCAACATACTACTTACACCATTGAGCTTATTGACAATCAAAATAATCTAACTACACTTGCGCTTTCCAAAGATGATACTTCCATTAAGGTTATTAAAAATAGTGTTGTTACTTCTGATGTTAAGCTTATTGAAAATCAAGAGAAAAATGATATGCTTATGCTATCCAAAGATACTTGTCAAGATTGAATTCTTCCATCTTCTTGTTCTACCATTCCATGTTCACTTCCACTTTCTACTCTTCTTAAGTCTTTGCAAGCTTTGAACAATCCTATCAAAGAAGTTGCTCCTATTCAAGATGTTCACGATCCTATTGCAAATCCTAATGCTCACTCTAAAGAGGCTGATGTCCTTGGTTGTCATATAGATGTTGATGAACTTATTGATTATCCTTTTGTATCTTCCATGTCCATCATTGGACCTCCTCCACCAATAATAAGGTCTTCATGTCTTCCTTCCATTTTGGATCCTTATGTCCCTTCACTTTCCCCTCCTAATTCTCCTAATTTGTCATCCATTTTGGGTCCTTACATCCCTCCATCTCCTATCTTTCCTCAAGATCAACATAGATGCATACCCTTGAGTCCTTTTCATCCACCAACTCATCTAAACTAGTCATATCCTCCTTCTTCCATAAGTCCCAAGTCTTTTGGAAGTAACTTGTGTTGGAAATATTCAAGACTAGCCAAGTTACTGAGAGGGGAGGGGTGAATTAGTAACTTCAAAACTTTTATATCAATTTCAGATCTTAACCATATTTGAAATAACATTTAGATCAATAAGCTAACTACATGCATGAGTAACAAAAAGAATAAAATATTCATAACACTTTGAACATATAGATTTGGTGACCTAGAAACCTTCCAAATAGAAAGTAAAACTGGGGTGGGGATGATACCCACAAAACTTCAATACTGCAGTATAAAGTTGGCCAGTTAAGGCTTACAATGATCACTTCTGATGATCTGCCCTATTAGGAGCAATTAGGACTGCTATGTCCACCTTGTTAGAGGATTTACAAACATACAATGAAGTATGCACTCGGTTAAGAGATTTTACAAAAGACTGTTAAGTCTACCCTATTAAAGGATTTCAAGTTGATTCACCGGTTAGGATGAAACAGTAGATCTCTTACTAACAACTGTACTTGTTGATTGAGATTCTTTGATGTATTGATCACCTTTTTGTGATAGATATATCTCCACTTCTCCTTATACTGTTGTAGCCCTTTGTAATTCACCTATCTCTGCCTTTTTCTCTTATTCACACACTACTCTATTATTGATATGATACAAAACATTACTTATATATCAATCCAAAATAATTACAAAGTCAACTACTAAAATACAAGTCAACACAAGTATTACTGAGTCAGCCTTGATGTAGTTACAAAGTTCCTACAAACTAACTCGGTGACTTTCTGATACTCAGCATCCACTGCAATACTCAGCATCATCATGCTCTCGGTAGGAGTGGAGGCTCGGTCCATACTAACCACTCGGTTGTAGTTTTGAACTCGATATACACTGGAGACTTGGTAGGTATAGTGTAACTCGGTAGAAACTAAATTCCCTATTTACCATGTTGGCACTCGGTAAACACTGCTCATCTCATCACTCGGTAATGATAACTCAGTAAGCACTGTGAAGCTTGGTCTGCTCAGTAAACACTATTTTGCTAGATGAGCTTGGTAAGCACATAGAGTCTGAATAAGTGTTGTCACTAATGACAAATATACTTAATGCCAACAATCTCCCCCTTTGGCATTAGTGACAAAAACACTCATTACCCAAAACTTATATACAAAAATCATGCTGAATCTATTTTTGATTTTTAAAAATTTGTCTTTGTTAATCTATTGTATATACATTTCATGTCTCCCCAATACAGTATACATATATACAAGTATCTTATATCTCCTATATCACCTATTCTCATATCTCTTCTCATATCTCCCCCGTTCACCACATACTCTCCCCCTTTTTGACAATAATGCCAAAGGTGTATATACAAATATTTTACACGGAGATGCCAAAATGTGAGAGAAAATCAGAATGTACCTTGCCAATCAATGCCAGAGTTTTATCCCAATTCTCTTGTAGAATCTTTCATTTATGGAGTACAACTTGGACTTCTACAGAGAGTTCAATCATGTGATCTACAATTGAAAAATGATTGTTATGGATCAATGTTTTTGAGTGTGCAATATGCTTCTGCATTGTATCCATGATGGGAAGGATCATGTTTTGAATATCTATTAATGTTGACCTGATCCTTGCATCCTCTTTTAGTAACTCTGACTGCTTATCAGATAGGAATCTGATTGTCATATGATGTGCAGAGCTTGAACTAGGTTCAAGTTGCAACTTTTGTGCACTGACCTTCAGATCCTCATCAATCTTATTTATTTTTTTCTTAATCTCCTTTGAGAACTTGGAAACATTACATAGCTTGACAAACAATGATGTTACATTGGAAAAGGAGGATTCAATGTTAGTCAAAACTAAAGATAACCCTGCTTGATTGATAGCTATTCACTGAGCAATACACTCAAGAACTTTACTATCAAACTTCTTCTCAACCTTCTCAAGAAACTTTTCTTGACTAGAAGAGTCCTCATTGAACTTGTTTACTGCCTCTACCAACTGTAAAAAAATATGTTGAGAGGAATCAACTTCAACACCTATTGCTTCTGTCAAAATATTCTTGGCATCCTCAATGATCTTATATTCCTTATCTCTTTCCTCTTTTAGTTTCTTCTGCTTTGCTTTCTTCTGGAGGAGTTCACCAACCATTTGCATTTGGTCTACTGAAAGATTTGCAAAATCTAATTGTGGAATTTCTATCTGCTCATCCAAATCTATATCTTCTTCTATGTCTTTACTCCTGCTCAAAAATCTTGTACTCAGTTGAGCCTTAGGTTTAACTGTCATTGTACTTAATGCCTTTGTAGTAGAAATTATTGTAGACATAGTAGGACTTGCAGTGAAAAATGATAAACTTCCAACTTATGGAATGCTAACTAGAATACTTGATAAACACAAAAATGAAGTATTTACAACTGTAGAATCTGAAGTACTTACTGAGGTATCCAAAACTGAAGTACTTGCTGCTGAAAAACTCAAAACTGAAGAAGGTATTGAAGATGATGCTGGAGACTTCAACTCAATGGAAGAAGGAGGCTGAAGCTCAGTGGATGAAGTGGTAGCCACTTCTATCATTGATACATTGAGCTATGTGTGAGCTTGGGGTGATTGAACATTTGATGCATCTGTAGGTGTTGTCACAATCACACTTGAAGCTATCTCCGGGCTAGATGTAGCAACTTTTGCTAGAGAGTGAGGAAGTGAGGCAATTACCTCTGTAGCTATCTAAACTAGATCTTCCTCAACATTCTGCTTAGCTTCCTCGGTAGCTTCTTCCTCTACTACTTCTTCAACTGCAATACTATCTAGCTGAACTATTTCTGTGGTAGCTTCTTCCTCTTTATCTTCATCACTATCATCTTCAATATCTTTTATTATCATAGTTTCAACACTTGGTTTGTGAAGATTATAGATGTTTTTCCAAGTATAATTTTCACTCTTCACAACTGACTCTATATCCTTGATCAAAATCAAACAACAGTTGAATTTTAGTGTCATCTTGCACTGATTTTCTATCAATGCCTTATTAATTTCAACATTTTTCAAACTAGGCATCAACTATCTTAAGGTTTGAGCATATATGTCCTTGACAGTTTGCCTTGCATTGGACCATCTCATCTTAACTTTATCCAATAGAACACCTAGAATTTGAGAAACCATATCGTCAGGTGAGTACTTCCATTTTCCCATTTTCTTAATAACATCATCTTCAATTTCCTGCTGCTCTACCTCTAATCTAATTTCATATTTGAGAGATTTGGAATTTGAAATTCTAGATCCCTCTCTCAAATCCTTAATCTTTTCTTCTAATGAGGGAGGAGGCCTTTTGAGTACTATATCATCATTGACTTTACCTACCTTGCCCCTTGTTTTTCTTGTGAAGACTGCAGTAGATTGTTTAGGTGCCTTAGTGATTGTCACCTTCCCTTTCTTCTTCACAGGTACTTGTTCTTCTTCACTCTCATTCTTTTCTTCTTCTTCTTCAATGTCCTCTCCTTTTCCCTCAGTTAACATTAGAGGTGTGCTAGATTGCATCTAGGCCATCCTCTTTCTACCTTTGTTAACCACCTGTGGAAGCTTTATGCTTTGTTCTATTCTTATCTTTGCTTCATCATATGTTCCAAATTATGGAGCCTTTGGAACAATAGGTTGATTTACTAGGGCTTCAATTATATCCTTTGTCTCATCAATGTTTACCTCATAAGGAAGAGGTTTCACCCATACAATCCTAGGCCTTACTGCCTGAATGTATACTCTATCACAATCAACCATGAAACAAATATCATCTTTATAATCTTCCACCAACTTTTGTGGAATCCAGAATCTGTTATTCATCTTTTCCTTAAAAGATTCTAAATAGTTATCCATTATGTTTACAAAATTCTCACCCATTTCTACAATGTACTCATTTATCTGATAAAGAACAGGCACATCTTTTATCCATTTTACCGTGCCTTTTGATGGGAAAAACTTTTGAGCATAGAAAAATAAACAAACCAATAGCGAGCCAAAATTACATGGATTGTTTTTTGAGGTTTGGATGCTCTCCATATTCTTGTTGAACTGCTTCAACAACAAATCTGCTAGGTCAAATGAAAAGTTGTTCTTTACAATTTTGTAAGCTAGGTCAATTGCTTCACACAGAACACTATTCTATCAACTTGAACTGTATATCTTGAGAGCTATGACATATGTGCCAAATTTTAGTTCTGCATCGGTAATACTATTTATCTTCATACCTCTACCATCCCATTTAGCTAGGGTTTTCTTTTCTAGCTCTACCTGACCTAGGGTTTTTGTAGATTTTTCCTTGGCAAGCATGGGAAGACCAGTGATCTGATGAATCGTCTTCTCTATTATTTCCACTGGTTGCTCAAGCCAAATTTTACCTTCATGCACTCGGCTTAGGATATATCTAATCCATTTTACTTGGAAACTCCAAGGCAAGTGGGTGATATGTGTCAAACCCTTATCTTCCAAATGTTTATGTTCCAGTTTGAGAACACCATCAACACATAGTTCATCACTAACAACATCTATCTCTAGGGTTCCAAGCTCTTGAATTGTACTCTTAAAATGACTGCGAATGTCATTTACAAGAAGTACCTTGGGAGGGATCTGAGATTGAGCTCCACTTGGGTCTAGGGCTTTTGCAATCGTGGGCATGAGTTTGAAGTCAGATGCTTTCCATTCTCCTTGAACTAACATTTCCAAACCTTTCTTCACTTTAGTGCTGGATGATGCCATGGTAGCTCGATAGAAAATTCTTTGAAAAGTTTCTACTGCAAATTTTGCTTCGAATCACTTGATCGCACTAGGAAATTTCTCTGCTCAATATGCTGATATTTGTGGTGAAGAATGAACTCAATTTCATGATTTTTGTTAAAATTTTGTCATTAATGCTCCGTAGGAATTAGGGCATTGAACTAGATAGACTATCATCCACTATGCATTAATTACTCAGTGAAGATTTCACAACTCAGTGAACATACAAATTCATACTACTCCGACCTTACTCAGTAACCATATGAAATTAGGTTACTTTTGACCTTGCTCAGTGGTAACTAATACCGACCTTCCTAGTGATCCTATTATATCTTGCATACTGATTTGGATCTTTCTTTCTTCTCAATTCAGGAGCTATTTGGAATTTTTCTATGAAGATACAGTTCCAGTGCTTCCTTGGAGACTTAGTTAGAATTGATAGAGCCACCCTCTTCATGAGTGACTTCATTACTTTGACTAGTTTGCTCGGTAGATTTAGGAATCCACTATTGTCTCATTTGCTTCCTGATGCTATTTTCTTTTGGTTTCTTTTCCTCTGCAACTCTGCCTATATTCATGCAATTTTTAGCTATATGACCAAGTTTAGTGCATGTATAACATCTTATGGTAGTATACCTTTTTCTCAAGTGATGCCTTACACAATTTATGCCAATGTGTCCATATTCTCCATAGTAATGACACCTACACCAAGTGTTGTAATCCCAACCAAATATTGCTTTCACAATCTATTTTGCTGGATTGGATGTTTTAGATCTATATTCTGATGCCTTGTGACCTTGTTTGTTACATTTGTGACATTTTCCTTCAAATCTTGGTTTCTCCTTGCATTCATTTGCTTTATGACCATGCTGATTACAATTGTAGCATTTTCCATTGAATTTTGCTTTTCCATTGCTTCAACATTTGTTTGAAGTATGACCTAATTTGCCACAGTGATTACAAGTGGGTTTCTGATTCTTTTGAGTACCTTGATTGGAGGATTCACCTTCCTCTTTGTATCCAAGTCCTACTTTTCCTTTTTGCTTATGCAGCTAATTCATATCTTCTTGAGATTTCATCATTCTCTCATTGATTTGCCTTTCAATGTTTAGGTCATTCACCAATCTTAAACTGATTTGCTTTTCAGATCTTAGCTCCTTTGTTATCCTGTCATTTTCTAATCTTAGAGTCAAGATTTCTTCATTTTCATTGGAGACTTGATCAATAAGGTTTTCTAGCTGAAGATTTTGATTCTAGATTTCATTTTTCTTTCCATCTATTTCATCTTTCATCTTATTTCTTTGTTCCAAGATTTCACAAAATCTTGTTGACTGAATTTCCTATTCTCTTTTCAATTTTCTTACTTCTTCTTGTAGAGATCCATTCTTTTCTAGGAGTTATTTGATTGCATTATTTGCTTCATCTGAGCTGCTTGAAGGGAAAAAATCTTCACTCTTTTGTTCAACATACTGGTGGTCATTCATCTAGTTTGCAAGTTCCTTCCTTCTTTTTAGGGATTGGGAAAGATGCTCTTTTGCTTCCTTGAGTTGAGCTATGGCCATTTCCAGATCAAGCTTTTCATTTTCAATTACTTTGTTAAGTCTCAATATCTCCATTGTCTTGGATCTTTTCTCAAGCTGTCAAACTTTATCCTGAGAACCACAAAGCTCTGATACCAATTGTTGGAAATATTCAAGACTAGCCAAGTTACTAAGATGGGAGGGGTGAATCAGTAACTTCAAAAATTTTATATCAATTTTAGATCTTAACCATATTCCAAATAACATTTAGATCAATAAGATAACTACATGCATGAGTAACAAAAAGAATAAAAAATTCATAACACTTTGAACATATAGATTTGGTGACCCAGAAACCTTCCAAATAGAAAGTAAAATTGGGGTGGGGATGATACCCACAAAACTTCAATACTGCAGTATAAAGTTGGCCGGTTAAGGCTTACAATGACCACTTCTGATGATCTACCCTGTTAGGAGCAATTAGAACTACTAGGTCCACCTTGTTAGAGGATTTACAAACATACAATGAAGTATGCACTCGGTTAAGAGATTTTACAAAAGACTGTTAAGTCTACCCTATTAAAGGATTTCAAGCTGATTCATCAGTTAGGATGAAACAGTAGATCTCTTACTTGCAACTGTACTTGTTGATTGAGATTCTTTGATGTACTGATCACCTTTCTATGATAAATATATCTCTACTACTCCTTATACTACTGTAGCCCTTTGTAATTCACCTATCTCTGCCTTTTTCTCTTTTTCGCACACTACTCTATTATTGATATGATACAAAACATTTCTTATAGATCAATCCAAAATAATTACAAAGTCGGCTGCTAAAATACAAGTTAACACAAGTATTACTAAGTCGGCCCTGATGTAGTTACAAAGTTCCTGCAAACTAACTCGGTGACTTTCTAATACTTAGCTTCCACTGCAATACTCAGCATCATCATGCTCTTGGTAGCAGTGGAGGCTCAGTCCATACTAACCACTTGGTTGTAGTTTCGAACTCGGTATACACTGGAGACTCGGTAGATATAGTGTCACTCGGTAGAGACTGAATTTCCTATTTACCGTACTGGTACTCAGTAAACACTACTCATCTCATCACTTAGTAATGATAACTCGGTAAGCACTGCGAAGCTCGGTCTGCTCGGTAAACACTGTTCTGCTAGATGAGCTTGGTAAGCACACAGAGTCTAAATAAGTGTTGTCACTAATGACAAATATACTTAATGCTAACAACTTGAATGTTCAATACAAGAAAAAGAAGCAATACAAGAATCCATCAAAAAATGAAGATTACCATGTCTCCTCTAATTGACATGGAGGCACAAAGTTAAAAGAGATATCTAAGAAGAAAACTACAAGACAAGTATGGGTTCCAAAATCCATCATTGAAGATATTCTCTCTAAATCATCAAAAGGAAATGAAAAGCCTATGGCTATATGGATTCCAAAGTCTCTCTTGAAGGAATCTCACATTGAGAAAAAGGTGAAATTGACATTCAATCTTCCAAAGACTTTCACTTCATCTTCTTCCAGAAACATTCTTCCATTCCATGCGCCTAAACTGCAACCTCTGCTATCCATTCACCATATTCATTCATATTTCCTCCATCCTCTCACCACCCTTCAAGGTTTGTGTGTTGATGTTGATCTTTCCTTCCTTTCCATAGACCCTTTCACAATCTTTTCATTCATTATTCTTCTACCTTCTATCCTTTTTCCTCATTTGCCTATTCCTCCTATCTTCCAACCTCACTAACTTTACGTAAAACCTTATCCTCCATTTTTCTCTTCCATCTTCCTTTCCCTATCAGCATTTTTGAGCATATCATTTTTAATCCTTGGCATATCATGGTTTATCCTTTCAAGGAGCATTATCTAAAAAGCTTGCCTTCTTCCAAAAAAAAAAAAGAAAAAATTCAAAAAGAATAAAGAAAAAATGAAAAAAATAGAAAATGTGCCTTGGTGAAAATCTGGAAATAGGTACCTTGGTAGCAAAAGTAAAGAGAAATAAATTCTTTCTATGGTGAAAACCACTCCCTTGTGGCACCTTGGATAAGTACTATGATGAAAACCTGGCAATCAGACATCATGCGTAGTTCTTCTACATATTCATCCATTCCGTCTTCTCTCTTTGATCTTGACAATGTTGACCTTTACATGAACATTTGGCTATCTTGTGAGCTATCTTACGATGATCTTGCTTTCATTCCATTCATGTTTAGCCTTCATATTTATTTTCCTCCATTTATTCTAACCTTTTTCTATCTTTTCTATTTGGTCTTAATCTAATAAAAAAGAGTAAAACACGATGCTATGATGCCTCTTGACATGTCTACTCGTTTGGACTACATCCTTTCCTTCTTTTGCATTACGCTTTTGTGACTTATCCTATGATGGCCTTTCATTGCTTGTCCAAATGTGCTTTACATGACAATTTTTCCCTAGCTTGGGTATTCTTCAGGAGTTTGCCCTTGAGGATTTCTTCCCTTCCTTCTCCTTCATTCTCTTATCTTCATCTCTTCCACCAGCTTGCTAATCCCTCTTGTTCTCCACCTTTCTAGACATTGGGACTACACGATGTGATCTTTCTTGGAAGTTTGATGCCCATTCTGTCTGGGGGCAGCCTTTGTACATACTTATTGATCCTAAAAAAATCCCCCAAAAAATGATATACTGTTAAAAAATTTTAAAAATTGGAAAATGTCCTGAAAAAATGACCATCTTAGTGAAAATCTAGTAATAAACACTTTGATGTATCTCCAAAAAAATATATTGCAAAAAATACAAAAAAAAATAAAAAATAAAAAATTCAAAAATAAATAAATAGAAAAAGTGCATTGGTGAAAACCTGGAAACAGGCGCCTTGGTAGCAAAAATACAAAAAAATTATAAAAAGTCCTGAAAAAAAAAAAAAAAAGATGAAAAAATTGCAATAAAATCCAAGTGGTGAAAACATGGAAATGAGCGCTACTTGAGGCCTTTGCACCCCTGTTTCTTAGAACTCATCCTCGACACTTAGCCTTTCTCCATCATGCCTTGTCTTTGTTGCCTTGGTTTGGAATTGGTCTTTGTCTTTGTCTAGGGGGGATAACTGTGTTAGCTTTGGTCTCTTGGATGCATTTGTCTTTAGCACACCTCGCAAATGGTGTTTTTCAACACCACCCCAACTGTGTTTTTCAACACAACCCCAACGTCGAGTGTTTTTCAACACTTATTGGTTTGGTCTTCCCTAGTTTTGTCATGTGATCTTACCTTCTTGCAAACATTCAATCCTTATCCTCGAAACTTAGTATCAATTAACACACTTAAATTTTTAAACACAACACTTAATGCTTGAGCTATGTCATGATCTTTTCTTTGTGTGTTGACTGTTATTGATTTTCATTGAGTGTCTTTGTCTAATAAGTCTCTCCATGATGCATAGCTAGAGGACTTGGGGCATGGGGCATGTTTTTATTTGTGTTTTTCTTGTGGGTGTGTTCTTGAAGATCTTGAGTGTCTCTTGTTGTTCCCTTGAAACACTTAGGAGATTTGAGGCGTCATCCTTGATTGTTTTTGCACAACCATTCTTATGGTCATCCTGACATCTATGCCTTAATGTGAGTGTGGTTTTGCTACATTAAATTGGGTAAGCTAACATCATAGTCATCTTGACCTTTATGTCTTTGATGCTTATGTTAGAATCTTTCCACATTCCAATCCGATATAAATTGCATTCATATCTTCATAGTTGCGCTTGTGACTAGTGATGATTATGTGATTTTTTGATGTCCATTAATAATGACCCAATGATGAAAATAAGTTCTTTGATATTCTCTAATGAATGATGAATACAAGATCCGATAGTTGATCTATTGCAAGTACACTTTTGCATTTTTATGTAGCTTGCATTGTTAGACTTCATGTTAAATTGCATTTTTAGGCTGCATTATGAGTTTGAGAGGGTTTTCCTTCATCTTTCTTTTGGACATTTAATCAGCTGTGATCACATTCCAATCTTCATTTCCTTATCTTCTTTCGTGATCTTGATCAAAATTTCCCATCTTAAACAGTTGATTGATTTTTGAGGTGTTCTCTATCTTGAGGTAGATTCTCTTTTGTCTCTCCATTTCTTTTCATGTCTCCAACCTTCGATCTTCCATTCGCTTTCACCCCACTTCTTTTCTTCTGATTCAACCTTGGGGCATAATCTTTGATGATCTACCTTGGTTCTCTGATTCTTATATCTTTCATCTTGCATCAAGAACCTTATCTTTAGTTCAATTTGATCAAATTTATTGATTTACTGTTTCTCTTGTCTCATTTCGATTTCGATCACAAGGGGGCAGTACCTATCAAACTTCAATCTTTGATTTAGTTTTATCAATTCAATTCTTGCTTGAGATTCTTATCTCTTATTTGAGACTTGACAATTACCTATTTACAACAGTGTTGGCCTTGTCTTTTTCAATCAGCTTATTTTTGTCCTGGCATGTTCCCATAATGATCACACGTCTAGATTGTTTTGTTATCCCAAATTGACCTTACATTTCAATTTTTCTTTGGCCACATGTGTTCCCAGAATGATCACACATCACCCAAAGAGGGGCAAATGTATGCACCCTAAAATGGTCACCTAGACTTTGGGCCTCATTCTTCATTTTATCAATTTTTTGAATCAATGGTTTTTAATATTTTAAATTCAAATCAATTTATTTGATCAAATTGTAATTAATTCAAAAATTTTAATATATTTCCCAAGTTTTATTTAATTGAGAGAACTTGCTCCCTTTTAATTAAATAAAAATCTCTTTTAATTAAATAAAACTCATTTAATTAAATCATCAAGTCATTTATTTTAAATCTCATTTTAATTAAAACAATAAATTTCTTTTAAATAAATAAAAAATCTTTTAATTCAATATTGGAACCCACTTTGCTAAAAATAATAAATAAAAAATAAAAATAATAAAGTAAAGTGCACTTTCCTATGAGATAGAATCTTTTGACTTTTTGAAAAAGGTTTTTGCCTCTTAATCTCTTCCACACATCTTTTTGTCGCTTAACCATATCCATTGATTTTGCCTCTTGAGAATCTTGAGTACATGGATCAACCAAGATTTAATCTGCACCATTGCTTATTTATTTTTGCCTCTTAATCTTGACCGTCCATTCATTTCTAAATTCCTTTATAAAGAGACTCTCTCCTCATTCTTAATCATCCATCTTTTGCATGATCCATCTTTTGCAATCATCATCTCTTGCATTATCATCCTCTTGGATTCTTGCCATCTTAGCATCTTGGAATCTTGGAGTCTCTCAATCTTGGCATCTTAGAGCTATGGTATTCTTAGATCTCTCATATTGAAGCATTGCATCATTATTTTCATTTTCTTTCTTGCATCTAGCTTAATCCATCTAGGTTAGATCTACTTTCATTTTCATTTGCATGCATATTTGATGATCATGGAGACTAGCATTATTGTCTTTTCTCTTTGAATCTCTCATTTTATGGTGTACTTGCATGGGCACAAACTAGGTCAAATCTGAGGGCCTCCATTACAAACCCTTGCACTCCATGAATAGAGAGCTATGAGTCACTATTTGAGATCTCATTCTTGAGAGATCTTGGATGTAATGATTCATAGAAGTGTGACAACATTTTAGCACACAACTGTAACAGACCTTCGGTTGTATCTTTAACTGGTGACTCCTCAGATGAGGCTAATGCATTTCCATATCTTGCTACGAGATCTTTTCTCATTTTCTTTTCCCTTCTAGACATTTTTCCAATCTCTATGTCTATAGTGATTCGTGACTTAGCTTCCTCATTTGTGCCAAACCTAGTGGCAGTGATGTCTATCGGTAATGCCAGCAATGCATTAATAGATTTCAAAGTGAAATCATAATTCATTTCATATCCCATCAGTGCCAGCCATTTTGTTCTCGGTTCAACTGCCTTTATCATAGAGTGGTCTATGCTGACTACAAAACATATGTCATCTTCAAATTTACTCACTAATTCCCTTGGAATTCTACTCCTTTGATGCATTTTTGTCTAAAATTCTTTTAAATATACATCAAATTCCTTGCACACATGAGTTTTTGGATTCGATTGTGTGAGATTTTTTATCATCTCACACAAAAATCTCACACAATTGAATCCAGAAACTCATGTGTGCAACATAATGGATTGTGGAAATCTGATCTTGTTAATCAAATTCCTTATTCAGATTGTTTCCTAGACTTTTCATCATTTCACCAATTTGTGCAGTTATCGGTTTATCATATTGCTAGTTTACTTTATCGATACCAGGTACATATTTTTGTAGATAGAAAAATGTATAGACAAGTAGTGATCTATACGTACATGTGTTGGACTTCTTTGATCTTATTGTCTTCATGTTCTCTTGCAGTTGGTGTAGTAGCAGTTCGGCAAGATCTACCTCATGATCTTTCTTCACAATTTTATATGCCATGTCCATGGCGCTGTAGGGTACACTATTTAGTCTACTAGATTGAAATATCTTGTACCCAATGACATGAACTATGAATTTTACCACTGGGTCTTTGATGGTTGAGATTTTCAATGCCCTACTGTCCCATTGAGCTTTAGTGTTCTTTTCAACATCGGGATGAGACAAACTTCGAAAGGCTTTTGCTTTGTCAGTTGTAGGGTACCTAGTAACCCTACCGATAATCTTCTTTGTGACCTCAATAGGTTTGTCCAACCAAAATTTCCCATCATGAAATCTACTCAATACAATTCTTATCTAGTCAGTTTTGAAGGATTGTGGGTAGTGCATGACGCATGATAACCTTGAGTTCTCAATCTTCTCATATTCAGATTTTAACTTTCCATCTGGTCCACAAACTTGTTGATAAGAAGAAATGGTCTCAAAATGACCCACTTCTCTAATTTTGCAATGAATATAGGCCCTAACATCTTCTATTAACAAAACCCTATTTGGAATACTCCAAAATGCACCCATATCATCCATTTGAGCTACAACCTTGGGATGTGGTTTGAATTTGGCCTCGACAAAATTAGCCCTAACAATTAATTCTACTTCCTCCTCAATGTTTTGTGATTTTCTTGCAGTCGATGTTGATGCCATAAATTGTTTCTAGGGTTTCAACTAGCAATAGATAACCAGTGTTCAGTAGTAAATGAACTTACTCGATATCATCAAAGAATTGTTGTCGGTTCGATCTAAAATAGCTTTGAATCTTTTTTGTAAAATCTTTAGCTCGATCTCTTCTTTGTAAAATCTCTATTAATCTTCAAAATCTCAATGTAACAATGAACTCTGTTTCCGCGTATTTATAGACTTTTTGATATTCCTGCTCAAACTTTGGTGCATTAAATGTGTGTCCTAACTTTTGATACGAAATAGCTATCAGCTCAATAATGTCTACAATTTCCTTTGCTCAGTTAACATAGAATTTCTTCATCGGTTTGCACTGTTGTCAGTTAACCTTGTATAGTGATTACTGATGGGTAATCAACTCTTGTTTCTTCTTTTACTAACTATGTGACATTTGCAAACTCACAACACATAAACTATAGTGAATCTTTATTCATGTAGATTTGGTATTTGTACATCATATATAAGGAACTTTATGTAAAATGTGACCATTTGAAAATGTCAGTTCTATACATACCTTTTTCATCTTAAGTGGAGGTACCGATGTCACCCAATCTAGTGGACGAGGTTTTACAGATAGTGTTACTTGACTCAACGTTCTCATTAGATGCCTTCTTCCACATTGTGCTCCTTAACTTTGTAATTTCTACAATGTTATATCTACTCTCAAATATATGGTTTTCATCTGGTGCTCGGTCTTTGTAGTTCTTGCTTAAATGACCGACCTTTTGACAGTGCATACATGCCATTCCTACATTTGTCTAGTTTCTTATTTGTCCAATCCAACTCTTTCTGTAATAATTTTTTGCAATATGTCCATACCGACCACATACAACACAATTAGTCCATGTGTTATAATCCCAAACATATGAGTTACCTTGTCTCTTTGGTTGATATGGCTTTCTTTGTAGTTTCTCTTTAGGTGTCCAGACTTGTTTCATTTTTTCCTTGCAGTCCCTTGCAGTGTGTCCATGCTTGTTACAAGTATAGTATATTTTCTCCTCAGTAGTATTATTAGCAATGCCATTCTTCTTAGCTCTGCATTTATAAGTTGGATGTCCAAACTTACCATAGTAATAACAATATCCATTGAATTTAGGAATGACAACAGGTTTACCTTGTGCTTTGCTTCTGCACACATTAGATGTATGTCCTGGTTTTCCATAGTGATAACATGTCAGCACTTTAGGTTTCTAACTTTGATTATTGTTGAATTTTTCAGCTTGTTGTGATGATTCTCCTTCACTGGTATAGCCTATACTGGCTCTTCTTCAAAATCTTCTTTGATTAGTCAAGAAATCATCAATCTTTTTAGAACTATCCTCAGCTATCTTCATCATTTCATTGTGTTGCTTTTGTATCTTTATTTCATTTCTTAGTTTTTCATTATCTTTTTTGAGTATTGTAACATCTTCAATTCTTCTCGATAATTCTCCATTTACTTGGTTCATTTCTTGATTAACTGTCATCATCTGATTTGATACTTGGAAGTGACAATCAGTGAGTCTCTGTATTTCACTTTCTTTTGCTTGGAGTTGTTCAGTCATTAGTCTTCAGTCTTCAATAGCTAGATTCTAATCTTGTTCAACTTGTCTAGCATTGTTCATGATTTCCACCATTCTCCCCATCTGAGATTCATGACCGATTTGAAGTGCTTTCACTTGCTCAGATAGATGTTGATTATTTTCAGATAAGTCAGAGATTATGCTTTCAGATTCGTCAAAGATGCTTCTAGAGCTTGATCCAATATGATCAAATATTTCATCAATAGGCTCTTCATGATAACTGATTTCATTCTACAGAATTGCAAGGTTCTTTCTTCCAACCAATAATTTCTTTAGTTCTTCCTTGGTTTGCTTATACCATTCCACAAACATCTGTATTTGTATCTTCTAATTATCAATAGTCTTGTCAAGTTTGTATCTCTCCATGACTTAGATCTTTATCCTTTAGTGGTTAGACTGTTCAACAAGAGAACTAAGCTCTGATAGCAATGGTTGGAATTAGGAGAGATAGGTACTAAGAGGGGAGGGGTGAATCAGTGCCTTAAAAATTTTACTTGTAAAACTTTTTAGATCTATAACTGTGTACTGTGATAATCGATCAAAATAACTTGAATCTAATTGCATAAATCAATCATCTAGTTAACTTGAGAAAGTAAACAACATGAAATCAATATGAAAATCACATAACAAAAGTATTTTGGTAATGCAGAAACCCTTGTAAGAAGGTAAAAACTGCGGTGGGGATGACACCCACAAATTCTTCACTACTGTAGATAGAAAAGGTTTTCCTATTAAGGCTACAAGTTTTGATCACTTTTGGTGATCTTACCCTATTAGGAGTATAATTTTAGATCACGTAGATCTACCTAGTTATAGGATTTTGACAACACTAATGAAGTGTGTACTCGGTTAAGAGATTTACATAAGACTGTTAAGTCTACTCTGTTAAGAGATTTTATCAAAAACTCTACTACAATTGTCAGAAAGTAATAGGCAATTATCTGCTAGTTGACAACTCAATTGTCTAAAATAGATCAATAAATGCTCATAAAATATCACGTTAACTGTTATCATTCTCTACTTTGTTTTGCTCGGTAGCCTTCTCTGATTCTGCTCAATCTGATATCCTCTTTACTTTGTTATGCTCTATAAACTGATTGACTTGAAGTTAGGCAATGGCTTCAAGTTTTCCATGATTCATATATATCAGATCACTTACCCTTGTAAAATGAAGTGAACATACAAAATATATAGTGTTCTTCTTTTTCCGCTTTAGCAAAAATTAGGTTACAAAAATAATCATAACCCTAAGATCTATGGTGCAAAATTAACCTAGATCAACTATTACAATAAGATAAATATTACATTTAATGAGTATCTTTTACAATAAATGCTCCTCGATCTTGGTAAACCATTTTATGATCTATTGTAACTGTTTGCATAGAAGAATGTGCCATTTCAGACAACTATGCCATTTTTTGTGATCATCGGTAAACACTGTATAAACTGCTCGATGTATACTGCGATGCTCAGTGTTTATTGTCCATCGGTATCAGTGTCCCTGGTGCTCGGTAAACTATGTGATGCTCAGTGTAAAGACTTTACCGACTACTTTGTCTTACTTTTGGTTACCGACCAACTCAATATAAGTGACCAACCAACCTATTTAATATCCTTTGGTACTAATGACAACCTGAAATGCTCAATAGAGATTAACATATTTACTATGTGTAACAAATATGCAAGAGGCAAATCTATGTTCATTTTATAGCCCAAAAAATGAAGTCTGTGATATGAAAGTAGGAAAGGCCACACAAGCTTGACACACGAGAGTTTTTTTTGTCCCAAATGAAGTGTTATCAGATTGAATAGATTACTTGAATTCCTCACAATCCACTTAGTAGATTTTACCTAGTTTAGCAATTTTGTTGTGCTTTTTCAATCAGAGTCAGCGAATACTAATAAAAAATAGAAGATCTCAATTGTTAAGGTTAGCTGTTAGTCCAAATCCAAAAATCAAATCTGGAAAACTAACTAAAAATCTGAAATGACAATTGAATTCTGATGGTAAAACTTGTACGACAGTCAGTTACCTCACGTACAATAATCTGGAAACTCGTATGAGAGTGGGTGTCTTCCCAAATGACAATGTAGCTCCCAAACAACAATGTGTAAGTTATGATATGAGCCTCAAAAATCTTAACTGTCATACCTTAGTCAGGGGGTCCTGGTATGACTTTTTAACAAAAGTCATATGAAAAATGTACAGACATAATCTGAAAATCACAGAGATGGTAGAAAATAATAGAAAATTGAATGAAATGATTAGAAATGAAATGGAAACCCATTTCAGGGCCCCATAGTGGGTGCTCGAAATGTGTGTGTGAAAATTGTACCTAGCCGCGGACACAACACTTCGGTAAAACATTAGAGGTTAGCAAAATCAAAATCTGTAGATAATTGAAACTAAGCTAACCAAGCGATTTACTGCCTTCTAGTAGGTGTGAGTATGATGTTCTCAAATTGAAATCGAGATCAGTGACAATGCAACACCTAAATGAAGGATTTGAATGCAAAAGAATGCAAAACTGTATGAATGCAGATTAATCTTTTTTTTTTTGTATTTTCTATGCAATTGGATGAAAAATTTGATATGAAATTAATCTAGATGAAAATTATATGTAGATTTAAAACCTATATAAATGTATGAATGCTATGAAAAACTATGAATGCTTATGACCAACAATGAAAAATCTCACAAATCGCCTGTCATAAGTGCTTGATCCTTCAGCTACAAATTCGCTAGAGTAATTGTGCAAATTGAAGAGTGGTAAATTGTGAAGAGCTGAGCCTTGATTTTATAGAAATCTAGGGCTTGAGGATGCATTGAGAAAAGCCATAAATCACTCTTGATAAACTCAGGTTGATTTTTGAGTTAACAAGAAATTAGAAACAGATCAACTCACAAAATCATGCAAATCATGCAAAAACAACTTTTTAACTTAAATCAGAAGTTTAGATTAATTTTCAACTCAAAATAGATGTTGAGTTTCCCAAAGATAACAACTTGAATTGATTTTCTGATTTAAAGTTTAACCGCTCCTTCAAATGTGCATAGATAATTATGAATTAATTTAAAAATAAGGTGATTTATTCTCAACTTAACTGATTTTAAATTTAAAACAACTGATTTATAGGTTAATCAATTATTTAATCAAACTTTTATTCAAAAACTATATTATTAAATATTGACAACTAATATTAATTAATTAAATAAGAATATAATCAATCAATCATGAGATTTTTGATTTATTGTCAAAATTAAATAATACAATTTAGGAACAAATAGAATTAAATGTAATTAAACTATTAAGTGATAGTATTAAATCTGATTAATTAAATATTCAAAATATTTAATTAATCAATCTTTAGGATAAATAGGATTGATTGCCAAATAATTATTAAATTAGAGATAATTAGGATAAAATAGGAATATTCAAGGAATATTCCCCAATGCAGAATTAGGATAATCAATTAGTTTTCGATGATTTGATGTGCAGATGTGCCTTAGGTTAGGACTTTGATGTCGATTTTGGTCAATTTGTAGCTGGAAGAGGTTAATGAACCTATAGCCCATTTTTGGGGTATTACAATTATGCTCAATGGATTTTAAATATAGTGCCAGTTTCAAAAGTTGATAAGTCCATCAGGATTTGCACAGATTTTAGGGATCTAAATTTGGCGTGGCCTAAAGATGACTTTCCTCTTTCAAGTATAGATGCCATAGTGGAGTTAACAGTGAGGCATTCCATGTTTTCCCTTATGGATGGATTTAGTGGCTATAATCAGATAAAGATAGCACCCGAGGATTAGGATAAAAAAACATTTACATGCGCATGGTAGACATTCTTTTGGAATGTTATGCCCTTTCATTTGAAGAATACCAGAGCAACCTATCAACTAGAAATAACCACTATATTCCATGACATGATGCATAAGTTCATGGAAGATTATGTAGATGACATATTAGAAAAATTTCATTCAAAAGAGGAACATCTACCAATTCGAGAGAAATTTTTTGAAAGATTGGAGCAATTCAAAGTGAGGCTCAATCCAAAAAAGTTTGCATTTGGAGTCCAATCAGGAAAGCTACTAGGCTACATTGTATCATCGAAAGGAATAGAGGTAGATCCCACCAAAGTCAAAGCCATCATGGAGATGGAAGCACCTAGAAACATAAGACAAATGAGATCACTACAAGGAAGAATCCAATCCATCAGGAGATTTATATCCCAATTGGTAGAAAAATGTCATAACTTCACTCAACTTCTCCATAAAGATAGAGTTTTTAAATGGGATGAGAAGTGTGAAGAAGCTTTTAACATGTTGAAGAAATATCTCATGAATTCTCCAAATTTGATGCCACCTATAAGAGGCAAACCCTTGATACTATATATTTTAGTGACTGAGCATTCATTGGGGGCACTTTTGGCACAAGAGGATGAATCAGGCAAAGAAAAGTCTATATATTACATAAGTAGAACTTTGGTCAAATATGAGTTGAACTATACCTTCATTGAAAGGGCATGTTTGGATGTGATTTTTACTTCCCAAAAATTACACCACTATATGTTATCTCATAAGATAATACTCATTGCAAAGATTGATTCGTTAAAGTATCTACTTAGCAAAACAACATTAAATGGAAGGCTAGCCAATTGGGTCATGGTATTGAGTGAATTTGACATTGAGTATGTGGACCGCAAATCTATCAAAGGGAAAGTCATTGTTGACCAATTAGTAGAATCACCACTACAAGATGATCATCCAATTCAAGTAGAATTCCCAGATTCTAAGATTGTGAATGTTGAGGCAAAAACATGGCAACTATATTTTGATGGTTCATACACCCAACATGGATCAGGAGCACGCATAATCTTAATTACTCCTCAAGGATCTACAATTCCAAAGTCATATAAATTTTTCTTTCCATGTACCAATAACATAGAAAAATATGAAGCCTTGGTCATCGGCATAAAGTTGGCATTGGAGTGGAAGGTGATAGAACTAAAGGTTTATGGAGACACTGAACTAGTCATTAATCAAATTAATGATGAATATCAAACAAAATATGACAAGATGATTCCCTAGAAAAACATGGTGGAAAATCTTAAGAAATACTTCACTCTTATTACATTTGAGCAAGTGCCAAGAGAAAAGAACAAAGCAATAAATACAATGGCAACTTTGGCCTCACTTCTACAAATACCAGATCAGAGTGCCAGATATGAATTCCTGGTAAAAGAAGTGGAACAACCCACATTTGACCCTACCCATCCTTATACCATTTTTTGGTAACTACAAATGAATAACCTTCGTATGGACCTATTTACACCTACTTAAAAGAGGAAATCCTACCCATGGACCAAACTAGGAACCAAAAGAAGAGCTTCATCCACCAAGCTGGTCATTATACCTTAATATCTGAAACATTGTATCGTAAGAGTCTAGACGGAATTCTTCTTAGATATCTAGAGGAAGAGGAATCGAATGTAGCCTTGCAAGAAATCCACAAGGGAATTTGTGGATCACATTCAAATGGATTAACCCTAGCTAAGAAACTTCTTATGATAGGATATTTTTGGCCTACAATGGAGAAAGACGCTTGTCACTTTGCCAAAACTTGTAGAAAGTGTCAATTTCATGGAAACTTGATACATGTGCCCGCACAAGAGATTCATCCAATGAAAAAACCTTGGTCATTTTATCAATGGGGTCTAGATTTAATAGGAATGATTTATCCACCATCCTCAAATGGTCATAAATTCATTATCATGGCAACATAGTACTTTACCAAATGGGTGGAAGTTGTACCCTTATCAACTGGAACAAGCAAGCAGATATCCTTGTTTATCCTAAACCACATAATATGTAGATATGGTGTTCCTCATGCCATTATAATGGATAATGCAAAGTACTTCAAAAACAAGGACCTAAAGGAGTTATGCACAAAGTTCCACATGATCCATCACTCATCTTGAATCTATTACCCCCAAGGTAATGGAGAAGTCGAAGCAATGAATAAAAATATCTTGAAGATATTGAAGAGAATGGTGGACAATTCAGGTAGAGATTGGCACATAAAAATAAACCCAACCTTATGGGCTTATAGAACAAGCATCAAAACACCAACAGGAGCTACACCCTTTTCCTTATTCTTTGGAAGAGAAGTAGTTTTACCTTTGGAGGTAGAACTTCCATCCTTAAGGATATCTCTTCATGGTTTGATAAGTGAGGAAGATTATAGAGTTTATAGGTTGCATGAACTAGAACTGTTAGATGCAAAACAACAACAAGCATTTGATCACTTAAGGGTATATCAAAATAGAATGTCAAGGACTTATAAAAAGCACATCAAGTCAAGAACATTTCAAATAGGTGACCTAGTTTTGTGAGAGAATCCAAAGAACCAAGCAGAAAGGGAAAATAAAGGAAAATGGGAAGTAAACTGGTTAGGACCTTTTGTTATCACCTCATCTTTTGGCACATGCACCTATAAGTTAGCTAATTGTGATGGAGAAGAGTTACATGAACCTATCAATAGCATTCACCTAAAGAGGTTCTATACATGAGACAGATGAAAGAGTATAAAGAGTATCAGAAAATTAGATGGCAAGCATTCTATTTATTGTATATAGTCAAAAGAGATCTTGAAAATATCAAAAACATTTGAAAAGAAGAAAAGAGCAAAAAAATTGAAAAAGTAGAAAAGATAAAAAATAGTGGAAATTGAGCATGAAGAAAGCCAAAAACATTCATATATGATCCTCAAAAAGATGTTGTCTTGGTGAAAACATAGAAAATAGGAGCCTTGATGATATGAAAAAAAATTGAAAAAATAAAAATACAAAAAAGAGAAAAAGTATCTTGGTGAAAACCTAGCAACTAGGCACCTTGGTAGTAAAAAAAAAGAAAAAAAGAAAAAGCTTTAAAAATAGAAAAAGAAAGCAAGATCCATTCAATTAGTGAAAACTTGGTAAATAGATGCCCTTGAAAGTCTAAGTTAGTCGCATACCTAGTGGTCACCTTGTAAAAATTGCATTCGCCAGCATTTGTATATATTGCATAATAAAATCCCACAGTTGCATTTGCAAGTACCTAAAAATTTTGGTCACCTAATCTGAAAATTGTCCTAAGTCCAACTTTGGAATCATATCAAACTGGGGAAAATCTACTCAAAAGGAGGAAGGATTCATCAAAAGAAAACATCAATTAATCAGTGAATCAATTCATCAAAAATGCAATTGAAACACTGAATCAAATCTTCAATCCTAATCTAATTTGAACCAAATGCAAAATTTGATCTGAGATCTTACATGAATTTATCTTTATCAGGATTAAAAGTATGAAATGGATGGAAGTACACTTGAAATATGGATTTGAAAAACATTGCAAAGTTTTTTCTAAGTGTTGACTTGATTGATGAAATCATGTCTTTCTAGCAAATCGATGAAAGTTTTTAAACTAGACAAGCTATGATGAAAGCGTGATATTTTAGCTGATTTCTGAATGAATGTCTTAAGATCAAAGTGATAAATTATGTATTATTTGTCTAAGGACGTGATCATCAAAGAATCATCGAGGACTTGTACATAGGATAAAATTGAGATTTTTGTTTGTTTACACAAAAGGATACCTTGGATATTTTGATGTTCAATATTATAATTCCAAAATCCACTTGTAGCATAGAATCTGATAAATTCAGTATTCACACTCTCATGATTGGTTTCAATCAGTGATATCAGTGATAGTCGTACTAGAAAAGAGATGGGAAAACAAAAAAGAAGAGGTGCAAAAAGTAGTCACATCATCATGGTTGAACTAGTGATGGTTGTACTAAAATGGGGATTCCAAAAATTGCTCAATGATGAATATAAGCTCCAAATTTTTGAATAATGATAGTTAGTTGCATACATCATAGATTAAATGCATTTAAATGTATTTTTCCTTTCTTAGTTTATAATTGCAAGAGGGAAAATTGACAAAACAAAAGGGGGTGTGGTCAAATAAAAAATCAAAGGATCATCAAAAACTATATGTGATCGAGTGTGTTGGAAACCAAAAATAAAAAACAAGAGTGCATTCCATTAGTTTACTAGCATTTGTTAGGTTCATTTATCACCATTGCATTACATTGCATTAAATAATTAAAATCATCTTCACTAGATTCACTTTATCTTACATTTATTTAAGCATTTTCCTTGTTTAAACCATTAAGTTCATTACGTTTCATCATTTTAAAATCATTGCATTAAGTTGCATAAGTCATGTACCATCATTGACATTAGGTTCATTGCATTAAGTTGCATTAATCACTATCATTAAAATCATTTAAATCAATGGCATTAGGTTGCATTCATCATATTAAGTCCATCAATTGCATTAGGTTTCATACATCACCTTAAATTCATTAACTGCATTAGATTGCATCACTAGATCCATTTCATTTAAATATGCATCATTCTTTTACAAAGGAAAAGATTCATTTTACATCCATTAAGTGCATTTACCATAGCATTCATTAAGATCATAATCATAATCATTACATCATTATATTCATTAAATCATTGCATTTCAAATAGAACATCATTACCATCATTAGGTGCATATCATTTAAGTCATTACATATAAATCCATTCAACAAAAGCATTGCATTGCATCATTATTTATATCACATATAAACATCTAGAATGATTAATCATTACATATCCATATCACATTTCATCATTACACATCATTTCATTACATCACATTGCATTCATAAAAATCATTCATATACATTGCATTACAACAATCTAATCCATCTATATATCATTACATCCATAAAAGAAAAACATTAATCATTAGAATCCATGTCATTGCATTCATCCATCTATTCTATGTCATACATAAGACAACCACTTAAGCATCATTAGAACATGTGCATACATATCATTAAAAAAAAAATTGCATCTGAAAAGCATAAAAGAAAGGAGGTAGGAGATAGAACCACCTAGATCTGCATATCATGCTAAAACACCTGAAAAGGAAATCCAACACATCATGACATCATATATAGTAAAAGCTATCAAAATGAGTATCAAAGTCTATAACATCATCATGAAGTAAACAAGATATGAAAGTCCATCCAATGAGCATAAATGCAATATCCAAACATCAATGTCCATCAAACTATCAAAGTATCAGTATCAACAACATAGATCAAATAAAAAATGATATAATAGAGTCCAATGTATTGATATCAACAAAAGAAAGAGATCATGTATATCATTAAATAATCATGAATATCTCATATCATATATCAACTGGCTGAACCACCAGCACCATCTCCACCATTAGGACTAGGAGCACTATCTAGAGGATGACTCGAGATCGCTTGTAATCCCTATTGACTCATCATGATGAGAAAGTTCTGCATCATTAAATTCAGCTGAGTAACCTACTATTGCATCACTGACATTTTTGACTAAAGAGATATAACATCTGATGCTAAAGTTGGTGCAAGATCTTGTGCTACAGAAGTCTATGGTGGAGGTATCGATGAAGAAGGCATGGAAGAAGACAAATCTGATAAGGATGGAAAAAAAATTGAAGAAGATGGATGTGAAGAAGATGAGGGCATCAAAGTAGAAGTAGGTGCCTATGAAGAGGAAGCTTGTGGAACAAATAGAGGTATCACCTACTGAGTAGGAGGACCCTATGCCTGATCAAGAAAAAACTATACAACCTATACTTCAACCTCTCACTTTCACCTAGCCCTATGATGGTCTGGTCTCACAACTTGATCCACAAAAACCTGATGGAGTGCTCTACCTACACCACCTCTAACCTAATCAACCCTAGGAGGGATAGGAGCAGCAACAATCACTAGAATAAGAACTCTACCTGCTCTGACTCACTAATGACCCCATCATCCCTGCCATGCTCTAATCCTACCCCCACCTCTCCCACCATCTCCATCATTTGCATCATCTCCCCCATCTCCTACATCACCACCATCACCATCAGATACCTCACCAATACCTGGGACTCTCTTAGTGGGGTTTGTAAACCTTAGAAATAGGTTTTGATGCAGCCAATCAATGTAATCATCTATAATCCCAATATCCATAATATGCTCTCGCATCGACCAAGCTAGGTACCCAAGGTCTCAAATCTCTCAAATAGTTGTCCTGCAATCGATACAGGGACCCCACAAAGATCTCTCCACCTGCACTCGAGCATACATAACCACTCTCTAGGGCATATCCTATGTGCACCCATACTGACGTAGAACTCGCCTGAAGAAAAATCTCTCAATGATATAGGTCGAATGCCTAATCATCCACTGAGGATAGAACATGAAAGGAAACTCAGTGCCATCCTCAGGCCAAGCCTCACATGCCACATATGGCCTCCAGACCACAACATCCATATCATCAATGATAGGACGCTAATAATCTAACTTACCCATATGGGTCTGAATCACCATACCCTCATACATCTAGGTGAATGGCCAACTCGGATCTCACTGTCACCCTGTGATGGGCTATGTCACTGGGATATGCTCCCAAGCCCAAAGCTATAGTAAATTCACTCCTGCAATGAGTGTAGAAGATTGTCTGTAAACTACTGTATGTAGCTCATGGTACAATTGAGCTAATACACATGAACCCTAATCAAATAGTCGAGGATGCACTATCAATTCCTCAAGGATAGGACCCCATCTGCATGAGAAACTATGACCATGTCTATCTGGAAGAAGGAACCCACCAATTTTAATACCCTAAAATTGGGATTTTGCAAATCTAACCAATTTTGTTGCATTTAGTCTCATTCTATCAATTTTTGAATCATCAACGTCCTATTGTACTAGGCAATTCTATCTTTTGATTGAATCTACTTGACATAGCGTCAAATGCAGAAAACCTTAAATTTGCATTAATCATATATCATATTTAACTCCTAAATATCGACATTTATTGGCTAAATAAACCCTATGATCAATTAATTTAATTACAAAGTCCTAGCACTTTAATTAAATTAAATCCACCGTCTTTAGCTAAAATGCATGAAAAGGGAATTAAATAAATATTTGGTTTTAAATAAATATCCTCATCTCGATAAATGAATTTAATTATTCAAATAATTGAGAAAATCCATTTATGAGGTAACTTTCAATTTATTTAATCAAATATTCTCCACAAAATCTTCTCTTAAGTTTAGAAAAGGAAACATTGATTTAATTGAAAATAAAAAAAGAGGAATAAAATAGTTAACAACTTTAAAATAGACAAAAATAGGCAGCTGATTGCCTCTCTACTGAAAACTTTCTATTCTAAACTGATCTCTCATTCAATCTCCACCGTTCATCTGATTCAATCTCGATCGTCGATTGAACTTGGGATTCTATAAAAGAGCCCTCAATTCTCATTCAGAAGATCCCAACTTTTCGAGCAATGAAGTGCTGTCTCATTGTCACCAAAACTTATTTTGCATTGAAGCTTTCAATTCTTAGCATAGTATTCATTTCTAGATTAGTATATCATCTTTAGCTTAATCATGCACTTCATTTTTCTTAGTCTAGTTTGCTTTCATTGTTACTAGTGTAATCTCATTTTCTAGATTAATTTCATATTCATTTCTAGATTAAAATTGCATAAATCCTTCATTCTAGTGTTAGTCTATGGTTGTAGGACTCTCAATCTTGAGAGCAAATTTCAAACCCTACCTAGATAGAAGGCAAGAGGTCGAATCATCTAGACAGGTGAGATGAATAATTTGATATTCATTCTTGACTGCAGCTGGTGAACAATGACTATGTTGAAGTGTGGAGCTAAATCAGAGGCCCATATTTAGTTCATACATTTTTGGCACCCACCGTGGGGCCAAAAATCAATTTTTGGCCTCATTGTACTTCATTGAAATTTTAGTTTTTTGTAAAAAAATTTCATTCTATCCGTATTGTCGTACATCTCTTTACGGATTCTTGCATGCATATTTTAATTGTGTCGTGTGATGATTCTCATTGTATCACACAAGTTTTGTTGTTCTGGCATTTCCTCACGTGAAAAAGGTGTTTTCTCACGTGGGACTATGCACAATCTCGCACGGAATTTTTTTTCCAGAGACTTAAATTTGTAGATTTTGTACTTTCAGTTTGTTATTTCTTGACATTTGTTATTTGTTGTTTACTATTGATTTGCCTTGATTCTGCCTTTGGAGACAGTGAAATACTGGATTGCAGAGCTTTGGACCTAAGGTGAGATGCTAAGATTTTTATAACACTTCAATTTTGGACTTTAAATTGAATCTCTCATGTGTTGGGCTTGTGTGTTTCTTGCTTTGGTAAATCACACTTTAGTTTTGGGCTTAAAAAAGGATCTAGATTCATTTTCAACATATGTATTTCACATAGTAAATAGGCCCTATGAATACCATTTGTGGCATTCTTGAGAGAGTAGGCTTCATTCGCTTGTTTTGCATGTGAAGCTCTTCTTGACGACATAACCCCTTGTAGGTAGGGAAGGATGATGTTGTTATCTCACAGTTTTACTTGGTTTGGTCCTCAACTTTAATGAGTACGTTCTCTCTTGGTTCCACTTAGAGAGCTTGGTAGACATTGTTGTTGACATCACAAACCTTGGTGAGGTAGTTTTAGTCTTAGCGTGTCAATGAATCTATTTTCTATGTTTTGGTGAAGTGAAGAGGCTAGAGGATTATGCTCTACTCCCTTTTTGGGTAGTATTAGAAAATGAGATCCTTGAATCTGAACTAAGTCCCCATGTGGTTTGTTTTGTGAGTCACCTTATTAGAGAGGGTTAACCATAGTGGACACTCCCTTTACTGGGTAAACCATGTGGACAGAACCTCAAGCGGTAATAGCCATTTTTGTCATCGTAGCAGTAGCCGCTATATAAATATGCTTGTGGAAGAAATGTCCATGGGTGTAGTTTCTTGTTGGGCTATCAGATCTCCTCAACATCTCTAATTGATTAAATTCTCAGAATGTGTCAAAACCCCAGTGCACCTGGATTGGAGTTCACCCTCTTGAGATTACAAAAGTTGTAGAGTCAAACCATTACTACAAACCATAGTGCAACCAACTTTTTTTTTCCTAGGACTATGTGCATAATTGAAAAATATTTTGAGAACATACACAAGTAGTACTCTTAGGTAATAGCATACTATGTCACATATGCTTGTCCATGAGCGAGGTTGCTTTGTCCCTCATTGATTGTTTGAAGACATTCTTTGCTTGAAATCCTTGAATGCTATCTTATGTGCCCAACCATGATAGAAATCTCTTGATGCATGTAGAAGTTGGGTTGCTGATTTAAACTGTTTGAATCTCTCTAAAATTTGGATATTCTATGAGAGAACAACCAGTGCCGTGTCTTGAAATCTATTCCTTCCTCAAAATTTGTGCCAAAACTATCAAACTTTTTCTATTTCTCGTGTGAGATTTTAGCTTTCTGTGCATTTCCTCATGTGAGACATCATTTCATCATGTGCAGTATGGAATTTTCTTGCACAGGACATCATTTCCTCACGTGAGACTATTCCCCTCTTTTCAAAAATAGTGAGCTTATTCCCGTTGATTGGTCAATTTTCTGTCTAATCTAGTTTTTGTCTGAGGTCTGTATGCCTATATTCCTATTGTACACTACCTAAAACTAGATGTATCAAGCTAAGAGCCAAGTGATTACTATTTAAACTCATGTTGCCTCCTTGTTATCTGTCCTTATCTATTGTGCTCTTGTACCTTGCAACATGATAGTCACATCTCGGTTGTTC
Organism: Chamaecyparis obtusa; assembly: GCA_027943335.1. NCBI lineage: Eukaryota > Viridiplantae > Streptophyta > Pinopsida > Cupressales > Cupressaceae > Chamaecyparis > Chamaecyparis obtusa. The sequence continues at coordinate 439,739 of BSBK01006958.1, forward strand.
TAGCCTCACTCTCGATGATTCATGTTGGGTGCATTTCACCTTTATCACTCTTTTCTATTCCTAGAGATAGAGTTATGAGCATAATATTAGTTCTCTCTTGTTACTTAATCCTTGTCTATGCTTGTAATGACTAGAAGCGGCAATGTGTTCCCTCCACGCTTTACTAGATGGGATAGAGGTAGACCTTACAACTGAGGAAGAGGCCGTTTTGAGTTTTCCACACAATCAGAGAGCTATAAAGGATCTTCATGTTCTTCCTCCAAAACATATGGAGAGGAGTCCTTTTGATCTCCTTCTCCTATCATTCAACCTCATGTCTAGCGTACTCTTTCTATGAACTTCAGTCAGGCTAGGAATCCATTATTTTGAGAACCCCAAATATTTGAAGAATCATCATCAGAGATTGATCCTTTTGAGGCATCCCACATTTCTTTTCCCAAGATTGATCCTTTTGAGGAGCCCCATGTTTCCTTGCCAAAGCTTAATTTTTTTGCGACACCCAGGGTTCCCTTTCTAGAGATTAATCCTTTTTCAAAGCCCAAGGTTTTCTTAGCAGAAACTTCTCATCATAGTGAACCTCTATGTACTCAATCTGCTCACACTATGCACTTGCACACTAGCAAGATGTCACACAAATATCAAGAAGGTGAGTATAGTAGAGCTCATGATCATGATCAGGATCAAGCTCAAGATAACCAAGAAGAATACCATGCCCCAAGTATCTTTGAAATCCTTTTTAATGATGATAAAGAAATAACCCAACATGATGTTGAGGCTGCTTGGTCCAACAAAGTCTTTGCAAAATGATGGAGATTTTGATGAAAGAAGAGAAAGAGAAATACTTTCTTGAGCTAGCCAAACAAGGGGCCAAGTTACCCCCAGACTATAAAGTTGAGACCCTTGTAGTTAAAGAAGAGGAAATAGAGGTGGCTAAAATACAAAAACTAGTTCAAACCATGCAAGACCAGATCCAAAAAATCATGAAAACCAAGGAAAAACCAACAAACCAGTTCACACTAGAGAGCATCCATCCATTCCCTTTTGACAAGAGTCTTAGCATGCCACCTTTTGCCAAAGGTGTAGATCTCCCCAAGTATAATAAATATCTGGGTACCTCTGATCCTTAGGATCACTTGTGAGAGTTTGGCACTCTATCCATGGAGTTCATTAATGATCAGACTTATCTCATGCATCTCTTTCGACATAGTCTGGGTGGATATTCTATGGAGTGGTTCTCTCAACTTCCTACTGGTATCAAATATTTTGATGAGATTGCTAATATGTTCCTCCAACACTATTCACATAACATTCAACATTCGATCAATAACCATGATCTTTGTAATCTGAAATAATGATTTGGAGAACCTTTCCTGACATTTCTCCAGTGATGGAGACAACTCTATACCAAATATTCTTGAAAAATACTAGAATTTGAGAAACTTGATATCTTTCTCGACAATCTACTCCCCGATTTTGGATACCAAGTATAGCTGCAAGGTGCTTTAACCTTTGATGACATGATCAAGTAGGCTGTGAGAATAGAGGTGTTTATGGTAAAAAAAGGAGAGCTCACCCTACAAAAAGATAACAAACAAGGGTGATCCTCAAGAAAAGACAAGGCTAAAATTATCAACAAAAATCAGAATGTTGTGAATGATGGAGTCATTGATAATGTAACCCCAAAGCCTCCAACGACTATTTTTAATCTCACCTCCAGTATGTAGGTAGCCAAAGCCAGTGAAAAGGCTACGATAGATACTCAACCACCTTCATAATTTTCTAGAAACAAACCTTGGGCATCTTAGCTGAAACATGGGTTCACACCCCTAGGGGAACCTCTTGACATAGTCTACAAGACCCTTTTACAGAACTAGATACTCATGCCTCTAGATAATCTACGTCCTTATGATCCATAACCATGACTTGCCTGGTGGAATGAGTCTGCATAGTGTGATTACCATCAAAATAAGGGTCATAAGACTTCTACCTATATCCAACTTAGACACAAGATCCAAGATCTTATCGACAATGGTGATGTTGTTGTGAGCGGTCATAACAAGAACTTAGATCATCAAGCATTCAAAGACCCTTTTCATCCTCATGAGAAGGGTAAATCTTCTAAGGCCAAGACTACCAACAACAAGGTCAACTATACATACGCTACTAATGAAAATGTTATTAATATGGTTGAACCTATCAATGCTGAATATTATGATGTGATCACCATTAAGGGGAGTGATGATGCTCCTAGACCCAAAGCTCCATTCATTTTACAAGGCTATGCATCTTAGTCTTCTGAACCAAAATAGTCTCAAGTTTTTTGCAAATGTTGTCACTTGATCCAATGCAAAGATCCCTCTCAAAGGCCTCGAGCCTTCCACATCTGCACCGAAACAACCTACAAACAAGGATGTTGTTGGCCCTGCCAAAAAAATTCAAAATTGGTCCCTACACCTACTAATGCTAATTACAACATCCTAGACCAATTAAAATGTACCAATGCCTAGATCACTATATTTGAGTTGTTGAAGATCTCACCCACTCATAGGCAGATTCTGGATAAAGCCCTTACTGAGGAAAATGTCCCATAAGATCTTGATCTGAATCAGTTTCAATCCATGGTGGGTCACATGACTTCACCTCATTATCTATCTTTCTCTGAGGAAGAGGATCATTCGCTAAGCCATCCACATAATGATCCTCTGCATATTGAAGTCATGATTTCCCAAAAGCATGTCTACCATGTTCTCATTGATAATGGCACTGGTCTTAATATCTACTCTGCTAAGCTACTCACCCAACTAGGCTATGATGAAGATTGCATAGATGCCCATAGAAAGATTACCATCAAAGCATATCATGAATAAGAACACAAATCTAAAGGTTTAGTGGTGTTTCAAATTTGAGTTGGACCTATCAAGAGAGATGTTATCTTCCAAGTTCTAAACATCCCTCTTGCATACAATATACTATTGGGGAGACCGTGGATCCATGAGATGCAAGAAGTCCCTTCCACCTATCACCAATATATCTAGTTCCCATTTCATGAAGCAGAAGTGACTGTACCTACCAACACTAGCTATTCTTGCACCTCACTCACATAATCTACTGATAGCTTTGTCTTGGCCAAGAGAGATTCTAATGAATTTTTTGATGCCAGACTGAAAGAAATGGAAAAGACTCTAAAACTTATAGATTTAGGAATGGGGGAATATCAGATGGAGCCTATTTTGTCACTGACAACTTTACCCCTCTCTCCACATTCTTATGGGAGACCCACTGAATGTAAGAAACCTTCTATTGTCTCACCCCAAGTAGTCTATGATGGCACCTTTGCATAGGCTACTACTCCATTAGAATACGAGGAAGAAAATTGAGCTATTACAAATTGGATTTATAAAGGCAAAGACACATCTGAACAAATCACTCCTTCTTTAGATTTAGAACATGAATCAAATAGTGAAGGTTTCAAGCTCATGAAATGCTTCAACTATAAAGGGAGTGACCCTATAGGGGTGAATGATAATGGCTTGCTTAAACCAATTAAAGCCACAGGGTGAGGGAAAAAAGACACTATAGGTCTAGGCTTCAAGAAAATCCTATTTCATTTAGGCATCAATAAATTTGTACCAGATCCAGAATGTCCGCCAATATCTAGGGACACTATTTCAGCTAAAAATTTAGAGGATAATTCAGATGAGGATGCCTTTCCTTATCCTATTCCTCTAGATTTTTCCATGCTCTTTGCAAAGCCAGACAGTCTAGAGTACCATATCAGACACCTTGAAACTGATAGTGATTTTGATGACACCACCTTCATTACCCCTTTTTCATATGAGTGGTTAAGGAAGATGCAGACAGCTCACCCTAACTATCAATGGGAACTTTACATGCCATCATATTTCCAAGCACACTTTCAACAAGAACAAAACCAATAGAACATCAATGCTATGCAAGATGATAATGAGTTAGATGGTACAACAAGTGTTGATGGGGTTCCTATATCCAGTATTATAGATTCACATGAGTATGATTTTGATTCTCTATTTGACGCAACTTCTAACAAGGACATAGACACAATACACACATTTGAAAATCTCCTTGAAGTAGGTGAAGGGTCTAGTGTTAGGAACACCAAGTGTGATTCTACTAATGTTAATATACCCTCTACTTCTGACGTGAGGTCTCAAAGAGACTCAAACACACCTCTAGATGAGATATCTTTAGGTCTTGACTTGCTTGTTTGTTCTTTTGATGACTATACCGTGAATGTACTTGAACCTATCACTTCTCTTTCACTCCATCATCCTGAGCTGATAAACTGGAACCTTTGCTCTACATCCAATGAAGTCCTTACATGCTAGAATGACTATGGTCTTGCTTGCTACCTTAACACTATCAAACCTATAAGGTCTTCCACTAGTGAAAAAAATGTTAACATGAATGAAGCTAATATCAAGTATCTCAGTCATAAAATTAAGAGAAAAAGAAATAGGTGCTAGCTCTAATGGTGAAAACCACATTATCGCAGTGTAAGAGCCAAAAATAGTAAAAACAAAAGACGTATCCAAGGGTGAAAACCTCTTTGAGGTGCTCGAGGATGGGATACTTGATACACTTTTGAGTCATTTTCAAAAAAGATCTTCAATACTCATTGAGCCAAATCAACCGGTAAACTTGGGTATGAAAGTTGCACCTCAGATCATTCATTTGGAACATTCCTTATCCACAAAAGAGAAAGAGGAATTCACACAATTCTTTTGAAGCAAGAAAATCAAATTTTCCTGGACTTATTCAGATATTCCTAGATTAGATCCTATTCTGATTATGCATTACTTATCTATTACACTAGGCATCAAACCTTTCAAGAAAAAGCTTCGTAAGATGCACCCACATGTGGCACTTTTAGTCAAAGCTGAATTAGAAAAACTTCTCAAATTTGGTTTCATTAGAGCAATTGACTATGCAAAATGGATCTCTAATATTGTCCCAGTTGCTAAGCATGATAAATCTATCAGGGTCTACATAGATTTCAGAGATTTGAACAAAGCTTGTCCCAAGGATGATTTCCCATTACCCAATATTGACATGATTGTAGATATGATGATAGGTTATGAAATGTACACATTGATGGATGGTTTCTCTAGCTACAACCAAATCAAAATTGTACTAGAGGACCAAGAGAAGACTTCCTTCACATGTGCTTTGGGAACTTTCTATTGGAATGTCATGCCCTTCAGACTTAAAAATGATGGAGCTACATATCAAAGAGTTTTTACCACTATCTTTCATGACATGATGCATAAGATGATGTAAGATTATGTGGATGATAAATTAGCTAAGAGAATGGAATGAAAAGTACATCTTGTAGACCTAGGCCCTATACTAGATTGAATGGAATAATTTAGTTTAAGAATCAATCCAAAAAAGTGTGCATTTGGAGTCACATCTGGTAAACTATTAGGCTATATCATATCTGCTAAAGGCGTAGAGGTAGATCCATAAAAGGTCCAAGCTATCATGGAGATGCCTTTATGTCATAGCATCAGTCAGATGAGAGGTCTCCAAGGTGGGTTACAATCTTTTTGGTGCTTCATTGCACAACTAGAAGACAAGTCACAACCATTCACTAAGACCCTACATAAAGGTGTGACCTATGAATGGAATGAAGACTTTGAGAAAGGACTCCAATAGATCAAACAATATCTTGCTAATCCACCAATATTAATGCCTCCTATTCATGGGAAGACACTTATTCTCTATCTCTCCACCATAGGTACATCAATGGGTGTCTTACTGGCTCAAGAAGATCAGAACAACAAAGAAAGAGCTATCTATTACATTAGTAGAACTCTGGTCTCTTATGAAATGAACTATTTTATCATTGGGAAAGCTTATCTAGCTGTGGTATTTTCTTCACAAAAATTATGACACTACATGCTTTCTCACACTACATGTCTTATTGCTAAAATTGATCCATTAAAATACTTGCTCAGTAAAGTTTCCCTTATAGGTAGATTAGCAAAATGGGTCATGATACTCAGTGAGTTTGACATTGAGTATGTAGAAAGAAAAGCCATTAAAGGACAAGCAATTGTAGATTAGTTGGCTGAAGCACCTATAGCAAATTACAAACCATTGAGCATTGAGTTTCCAAATGGATCCATAATGCTTCTCACACATTAGACATGGACTATGTTCTTTGATGGATTATTTACCCAACAAGGATCAGTTGCTGGAATACTATTCATTACCCCACAGAGGTACTCTTTACCAAAGGCATACAAAATGTTGTTTCCTTGTACAAATAACATTACTGAGTATGAAGCCCTAATCAATGGCATGAAGATAGCCATACAATGGAGAGTAGATGAACTAAATATCTTTGGAGATTCATAGTTAGTCATCAATCAATTCAATGAAATTTATCAAAAAAAAGATGACAAATTGGTACCTTACAAATGGATGGTCGATGACCTAAGAAAATACTTTGCATATGTCACTTTCCAGTAGATTCCATGAGAAGAAAATAAAGCAGCCGATGCCATGGCTACTCTTGCTTCCATGTTACAATTTCCAAAAACTAATTTCGGACATGAATTCCTTGTGGAGACATTATGCTACCCAGCCCATGACTCCCCTAAATCTAGGATGATCTATTCAGTCATTGGCCATGATTTATCTCGCTACCATCATATCTATTCCTACCTCTATGACAAGATTATTCCAGATAGTTACACCAGGAATGAGAAACATCACCTAACCCGTAGTAATTCATGGTATGTTATCATAGCTAATGATTTGTATAGGCGAGGTCTAGATGGTACCCTCCTTAGGTGTTTAGAACTTGATGAGTCCAAACATGTGTTAGCTGAGGTGCATGAAGGCATCTATGGGTCTCATTCGAGTGGTTTGACACTGGCTCATAAAATTATTAGAGCTGATTACTATTGGCTTAATATGGAGAAATAAGTTATACAATATGCTAAGTCTTGTAAAAAGTATCAATTTCATGGGAATTTGATTCACGCTCCTGCCAAGGAGCTAATCCCATTCATTACTTTTTGGTCATTTCAACAATGGGCCTTTGATTTGGTGGGTCAAATTTACCCTTCTTCATCAAACGGACAAAAGTTCATTCTCCCCGCTACAAACTATTTCATTAGTGGGTCGAGGTAGTACCTCTAACTATGGAAAATGGCAAGTTTATAGCCATGTTTATCCTGAATTACATCATTTGCAGATATGGTGTACCCTCCTCAATAATCACTGACAATGGGGGTAGTTCAATAATAAGGATCTAAAAGAGCTTTTCTCTAAGTTTAAGATTACTTAGCATTGGTCTTCCATCTATTATCCCCAAGATAATGGATAGGCGGAAGCATCCAACAAGGTGATCCTTAAGATCTTACACCGCACAGTACACAAATCTGGTAGAGATTGGCACCTCTAGATTAATCCAATTTTATGGGCCTGTAGAACAAGTATTCAAACAATAATAGGGGTGACACCCTTTTCTTTAGTTTATAGTGCAGATGTTGTACTACCTATTAAGGTCAAGATTCCTACTTTATGAGTCACTCTAAAAGGCCTCATCACTAATGAAGACATTAGAATATCTTGGCTACAAGAGCTAGAACTACTAGATGACCATCGACAAGTGGCATTTGATTATCTCTGAGCATATCAAAAGAGGATGTCTAAGAGCTCCAATAAGAAAGTTAAACCAAGGGACTTCCAAGTGGGTGATCTCATCCTAAGAGAAAACCCTATGAATAAACAACAAAAGATATAAAAGGGAAAGTTTGAACCAAATTGGCTTGGTCCATATATTGTTACTACAACATTTGGGTCTAGTGCATATCAACTATCTACTACTGAAGGAGACCAACTCAAAGATCTAATCAATGCTCTGCACCTGAAGAGATTCTACAACTAAGACATCTTTTGCATGCTCCATGTACATACTTTATTATGAAAAAATCCTAAAAATTGTAAAATGTCCTAAAAAAATCTATTATCCTGGTCAAAACATGGTAAATAGGCACCTTGATAATACCAAAAAAATTCAAAAATTCAAAAGTACAAAAAAATAAAAAAGATAAAAATACAAAAAAATATTGAAAAACAAGAAAATGTGTCATTGATGAAAACCTAGTAAATAGGCGTCATGGTAGAAAAAGTAATAAAATCTCACAAAGATGGTGAAAACCTGGTAAACATATGCCTCTTGTTCTATAATGCTATACCTATCAAAACACCACTTGGCCCTGTATAGTTGCTTTCATGTTTTCCATGCTTTAGTTTGCTAGCTCATGCACTTGCTCTCAGTTATCTTCAAGATTATGCTCAACTATACATGGATTGAAACTAGTCACACTTGGGGGGCACTCTTCCTAGTCTAGGGGGCCTTGTCCTAAAATTTTTGGAGGACCTTCCTCACATCAGTCACCAGTGGTTCTCACTACACCTACCTAAAAATTCTTAGCTATAGGATTTTCCTCACATCAGTCACCAGTGGTTCTCACTACATCTACCTACTGATGCTTAGCTATAGGATCTTCCTCACATTAGTCACTAGTGCTTATCACTATGTCTACCTATTGATGTTTAGCTATCACTCAGATTTATCTCCTTGAGAATCTTCCTCGTATCAGTCACCAATGGTTCTCACTGCATCTACCTACTGATATTTAGCTATCACTTAGATTTCTCTCCTTGAGAATCTTCCTTGTATTGGTCACCAGTGGTTCCCACTATGTCTTCCTACTGATACTTAGGCTATGCTATGATCTCTCCTTGAGACTCTCTCTTGCATCAATAACTAGTGGTTCTCACTACGTTTGTCTACTGTCGTTACCTTGATGAGACTTCTCATGAACACTATATACTTTCGATCTGACATCAATCCGTTGAAACTAAAAATTGAATGTGTAAATTTTCTGAGGGATTTTGAGGTTTTCTTTTGTGTTTTTGTCTTTTGTCTTTTTCATTTCTCCTTGAGCAACTCAAAGACATCTATCTTGACCAAGAGATGCGAAGACTACGGGCATGATCTTTTCTTTTCTTTTTGTTTGCTGGTTTAGTTCCAATGATCCAATGAATCTATACAAAATGGATATCCACTATGAGAGCCTCTATCTTAGGTTAGATGGCCATGTGTACCTTGACTCCTTTTATATGGAAAATTTAGGGAGGTTGGTTCTTTTCCTTGTCTATTTGAGTGACCTCTTTTTGCTATAAGTGAAATTGCAAATGCTCATCCTGCTAAGTGAATGTATGGGTCACTGTGAGCATTCTCACATATACTCATTGATCACTTAGAAAAAGAAGCCACTCTCATGTGTCTGGTGTGTTTGTATGCAAGAAACATTCAAGTCATCTTAGAAATTATGCTTTGATGCTTATGCTAACTTGCTAAATCAAAAGGAATAGGTGTTCAGGTCATTCTGGCTTCTTGTGCCTTAATGCTTACACCTTGTTCCAACAAATCTAAGACTAATGTCATATTCATATTCTCATGACTTTCATATCAATGAGAGTTTTATGACATCTTGTGATCATCTGACACTAAAATTCTCAGTGATGATAAATATCTAATGGGTCCAACAACCAAGTCCTAGGGTTTGAGTCTAGTTTAGGTTTGCATTTTGATTCTTGGCATGCATTACAATAGTACTTTGTGGTTCTCTTTGTTGTATTCTTCTAGGTTCCTAGGAGGGTTCTCATCTTACATTCTGGTTTCACCTTGATTGCACAAGTGTCTGATTCTCATTCTTAATCTTCAAGAACATTCTTTTGGTTAGTACTTGTCATGTATTGCGATATCCTGCATGAGATGATTAGTACCACATACATTGCATTACATCCATCAAAGTGCATTCTCATAATCCATATACATACATTTACATTTACATATTCATCTACATGTGCATTCATTACATACATAAAATCAAATCATACATTGCATTTATCCATCATTACATTTCACATTGCATACATACATAACAATAAAAACATTTTCATATTCATATTCGTACATGCCATACATCTCCTATCTACTCATATAATTATTTAAGATATATATCACAAAGCATAAATAAATCCAAAGCAATATACACAAGTACAATCATACCAAAAGATGAGCTCATATCTATATATCCTAAGAGTGTCAGTACAAAAATGGTGCTACTCAAGGACAATCTATCTCAAAATAGGGCTACAATATATCATGATATCCTAATCTAGGCTTGACCATCACCACCTAGAGGAGGTGGCATGTCATGCTACAATGGTTCCTATGGCGGAGATCCCTATGGTACAACTGGTGCCCCAACATACTTTAAAAATTGCGGAACCTAGTTTGCTACCTCTATCATTGCACCTACATAGGCTATGTAATAGTAGGCTGACTGGGTGGCCTCATATTGAGTCTCTATCTGTGCCCTCACCAACACCTCCTGTATCTCTCTAATCTCTCAATTTCTCTCAGCCACTCAGGTATCTTAGATGGAAACCTATATGTAGAGTTCACTCACCTCCCTCTACTACTACTGCACCCTCTCTCAGCTCCTTCACAATGCATCCTACAACTAAGTGACTTGATCTCCAAGAGGGGGACCCTATGTAGCCTGATCTTTCATAATATCATCATGTACATTTGTGGATGGGGGCTTCTGTGATGTCTCTATAGTCTTCTACCTCATCGATCTCTCCCGACCTCCACTGCTACCCGCACCAAGATCTATCCCCATCATTTTCAGAGGAATGGGAGTCTGCCTAGTCCTCTATCATGGTAATTACTATTGTTGTGGTGGTGGTTGTGCCTCTTGATGCTACATGCCTACTAGATATGTGAGTTGGGGGAATGGATGTGCCAATAGATGATCCCTATATGCTGGTACCATCCCCCCATCAGTCACCCCTAGCATGTAATCCCATTAGGCTGGCATTGCCTCTATCATGCATCAACCTTGATATAGTCTCACCCTCTAGGCCTTCTTCACCTCATCAGTGAAGCAAGAATATGCATAGTACTACTAGGATATGTCCTATGGCCTACCAAACTACCTCAAGACCTATGATAGTGGAAACCACTCAATGATACTAATAGTGCAACTGATCAAAGGATGTGAACAAAACATATATAGTAGCTCATGTCTGGCATCATCCCAAACCTCAATACCTATCCATGGTCCTCATACCATTGCTACCATGTCATCTAGCTGAGCTCACCTTTGCTCAGTCTTACCTAGTGCAGGTTGGGTCATAGGGCCACCGTACCTATATATGTATGGCTCCAAGGGCTGTCTAGTATCATGAAAAATTGGCTTGCAAATAGGAAGATACTCCCAAGCCCATATCTATAATATCACCACTCATGTGACCATGCTCCGAGAACCTCGATACATGATCTCATGCATCTCATGATACATCTATGCTAATATACACTAACCCTATCCAAATCTCATCAGTGGCTGTTGTAACATCATGTGTAGCATCCTACCCCAGCTAGACTCTAGTCCATGCTATCCCCTGTTCGACATCAAGTAGCAGCCCAAGAATGTTGCTAAAACAATTTCTAATCAATGTCCCACCCCATACTGGCTGATTGGGTCATCCCATGGGATCACCTGTCCCATCACTAAATCATCCAAGAAGATCTCTTTGAGTGCCAATGTGTCATACTCCACATGTGTGCCATAGAAAGGTACTCTTAGGATCCTATATATATCCTCTTGGCTCACTGTCATCTCCCCCTATGGCAAATGGAATGTGTTCACCTCTAAATGGAAACACTCAACTAGTGCACCTAACAGTCTATGATTTACCCATATATCAAGTACATCACATAGATATAATAGTCCTAGTCCATCAATGTGTGCAGACTCTACATCATCTAGCTGCTGCACTATCACCCCAATCACAAGTTGATGAGAATGAAACACAATGTCCAGGAAGTCAACCTATAATGCAAGTAAAAAAACATGATCAATATCCCCAATCATGATGGTTTTCAAAGAAAAATAGAAATTAAAGCTATAAACCTATCCTAAGACCGACTCTCTGATACTCTACTTGGTTATTTCTATGAAAATTTGGGCATATATTTTGATTCTTTGCAATAGTTTCCAACATGAGGAAGTACTAGCATCATGCGAGATTTGGCTATCGTGTGAGCCTTTATCTCAACTCATGTGAGAGATCTTCCCTAAGCAATATTTATCATGTGGCATCATCGACCACCTCACGCGAGCATATAGAGGCACCCCATGTGAGGAAGCCTTATTTGGGTCTTTCCTCACATGAGATGCCTTCCTGACTCCTACAAGGAAACCATTTCATCATGCAAAGTTTGGCGAGAAAGTTCGTAAACTTCCCTAAATCAACCTAAATCTATCAAAATGCATTAAAAACTTGAAATACAAGCTAAGTTATTGACTACTCACAAGTGGGTCATAGTCCGCCGACTGGCAGTGACGTCAGGAGCACTTGAATTAGTGAAATCTCACTGGTACACTCTCCATTTTGCTATGAGCTCTCTCAATCACCAAAGGTCAAAGGTTACAAATGAATTGAAAATGACCCTTCTAGACCTAATATAGGTTTTGACCTAATTTTCAAAAGTGCTCCATTTTGCATGAAAAACTCACCCTTGGATAAATCAACCACTCTAAATCCATTTTCAGGATTGAAATTGAAATCTGACACTCCTAAATAGTTCAAAATTGTGTTTTAAAATTTTTGGGTTTGATGTGATCGGATGCTTGTGCAGTCAACCTTATGATGTCGTATTCTTGATAGAATAAGATCTCATGATCATTTTCTCAACTTCTTTATCTTTTTCATCAAAAGTAAACTCTAGTCAACCATGGTTAAACTTGGTCAACTAAACCTCCAGATCACTTCAGACCACTTTTGCATCTTCTTGATTCTTCCGTAATCTATCCTAAGTTCTAGATTGCTGATTTTATCTCTATCTGCAACCTTTTGCTATCAATTATATTTCATGACATGTCATCTTTCTATTTTTCTCTCGAGGGGGCAGGATGATTGCATCATTGAATCTTATCAACCTTGAATCAATCTGATCTAAATCAAAATTCCTTATCACTAGGAGCATCTTTGTGCCTTGCATCTTGTCACCATATTGCTAATCTAACTTAGATCCCTAAGACTCAAGCTTCATACTAAAGATGGTTCTCAAAATATCTTTAGGTATCCAAGTGATCTAAGTCAGATTCCTGGGAATCAAGCTTCATTCTAGAGGTGATTCTCGAAATCCCTCTTAGGTATTGTGGCAATCTAACCCTAATTCCTAAAAGTCAATCTTCATTTTGGAGATGGCTCTCGAAATCTCTTTTACTAGTATCGGGGCAATCTAACCCAAGTCTCAGAGGACTAAGCATCATTCTGGAGATAGTCCTAAAAATCTATATCATGTTTCATTTAATCAATGGGTATTGGGGCAATCTAACCCTGACTCCTAGAGATTGAGCCTCATTTTGGGGACAATTTTACTAACAGTGATAACCTGACTGATGTCTTCACAATCTAACTTAGACTTCAGAGAATCAAGCTTCATTCTGGAGATGGTTCTACAACTTGATCCAATTGGTGTCTTGGCAATCTAACCTCGACTTCTGAGGGTTAAGCTTTGTTTTGGAGATAATCTTGAAAACCTCATTAGTTGTCACATTCAGACTATTGTTTGAATCAATGTGCTACTCACACATCAATTCAAAGAGGGGAAAAATGTAATACCCCAAAATTGGCATCTTGCAATCCTAACCAATTTTGTTGCATTTAGTCTCATTCTATCAATTTCAAAATCATCAAAGTCCTATTGTACTAGGAAATTTTGTCTTCTAATTGACTCTTCTTAACTTAGTGTCAAATGCAGAAAACCTTAAATTTGCATTAAACATATATCATATTTAATTCCTAAATATCAACATTTATTGGCTAAATAAACCCTATGATCAATTAATTTAATTACAAAGTCCTAGCAGTTTAATTAAATTAAATCCACCCTCTTTAGCTAAAATACATGAAAAAGGAATTAAATAAATATTTGGTTTTAAATAAATATCCTCATCTCAATAAATGAATTTAATTATTCAAATAATTGAGAAAATCCATTTATGAGGTAATATTCAATTTATTTAATCAAATATTCTCCACAAAATCTTCTCTTTAGTTCAAAAAAGGAAACTTTGATTTAATTAAAAATAAAAAAAGAGGAATAAAATAGTTAATAGCTTTAAAAAAGACAAAAACAGGCAGTTGATTGTCTCTCTACTGAAAACTTTCTATTCTGAACTGATCTCTCATTCAATCTCCACCGTTCATCTGATTCAATCTCGACCAGTGATTGAACCTGGGATTCTATAAAAGAACCCTCAATTCTCATTCAGAGGATCCCAACTTTTTGAGCAATGAAGTGTTGTCGCTTTGTCACTAGAACTTCTTTTGCATTGAAGCTTTCAATTCTTAGCATAATATTCATTTCTAGATTAGTATATCATCTTTAGCTTAATCATGCACTTCATTTTTCTTAGTCTAGTTTGCTTTCATTGTTACTAGTTTAATCTCATTTTCTAGATTTCATATTCATTTCTAGATTAAAATTGCATAAATCCTTCATTCTAGTGTTAGTCTATGGTTGCAGGACTCTCAATTCTAAGAGAAAATTTCAAACACTACCTAGATAGAAGGCAATAGGTCGAATCATCCAGAAAGATGAGATGAATAATCTGATATTCATTCTTGACTATAGCTGGTGAATAATGACTATGTTGAAGTGTGGAGCTAAATCAGAGGCCCATATTTAGTTCATACACCAATCAGAGTACCTATGACTCCTGGTAGCATCGGAAAGGAAAGAAACTGGGCCCACTGGATATGATCATCTCCAATGGTGAGATCCAGAAAGACCCACCAACATGCTGACCCATCATACATAGAATCATAATAAACCAGCTCTCCTTTGGTAGGCAAGCAAAGGATACGATACACATCTCACTAGCAAATTTTATCTTTTTTTTTTATGAGGATTAGTCAATTTTTAGATGCCAATTGGTTGACCAAATGACCATAACTATTGTCGAAGTTTTTTCGTTGATTATATGACACAGTTAATGGTCATCACAATTGTGAGGTATGTTGAGGTTGATTTATTGATGGACCCATCATCGAAGCAAGCACCTCAACCTAGAAGAATTATCGTCCATGCCTTTCATCTATGTGACCAATGTTGGTCAAAATTGTGACATCTTATGGTCAGAATAGTCATCGAGTGTATAGCATTCTCATCAAAATGAAAATGCATTGTTGGTCAAAATGGAGACAAGAATTGGTCAGAATAGTCATCAAGTACATTGCATTCTCATCGATATGATATTCTTTTGACCATTGAAAAAGTGACCGAACATTTAATTTTTTTATAAAAAAATATCTATTACTAATTGTTATTTGATAAAATTTAATTTTTAGTAATTATCTACATTTAATCTGCCAATTACTAATAGTTTTGTACTACACATGCAACGTATTACCATGTGTGATGGTTAACTAGTAATGGGAAAGTTATGATGATGGAAGAAGACAATGTAATGAACTACCAAGCAATAAACTTTTAATTCTTTACAAACACTCATTTTTCTACTCGTGAAGACATAGTCTGGTGTTTATATTATTAAACTCTCTATTCAATGCAACATTGATAGGAAAAGCATTCATTCATTGGTATTATAAGTTTTGATCATTCCATGTACTGATTATATTGTTTTGAAGTCTTAAAATCAAAGAATTTTATTCCTTTTATTGACTATTCCTGTACAATACTTAGCATGCAAACAATCTTTGTATTAAAGAACCAATGATTTCCTAGGCTCTATCAAATAGTTGGCCAGCAATGATGTATTCAATATTTCTAAAGTTCTTCAAAAGGCTTAAACTCACCAAGACTCTTCACCAATACACCCCCCATCCCACCATCCACACCCATCCACTCATGTCAAGATCTTGTCTAAAATCATGTTGAAATATCCATTGACCTAACTCAAGATCCTTCCCTCTTGTTAGCACTCTGAAAAAATTTCATGGCTCTAGCTCTTTTCTTTTGCTCTCTGCAATTGCTTTTAGGTCTCTGGCATAATCCCCTAGTTCAAATTTTTGAAAATCTAGCTATTGGTGGAAATAAACCCTTAGTCTACCCAGGCCCTGTTCTATTTTTAAGTTACCTTTTTAGGCCACTTAAAAGTCCTAATTCGCATGTGCTAAATTGTTAACCCTTTGTCGCATGATCGCGTGAACCTTTTTGTGTTATGGGATCTTGCAACTAAAGGTTTTATGTCGGACCCCTTTAATATTTCCTTAGGTTAGTCAGCTTTAATATTCCCTAAGTCCAACATTTTAATTTTTCCTGTGTTTTAGCCTTAATATTTTCTGGGCCCGATCTTCTAACAACATCTCCATCCGATAGTTAGTGTAAGTTCTCATAGGATTTGTCAGAAGCTTGAGCTCTTACACCAATCATTGATCTTTCCTGATGATGCAGTGTTTCAAAGAAGTGGGCTTTTCGATAGGTGTGCATGATTGGTAGTCTCTCATTGGTCCACCTATTTATGATTTGGTAGTTGTCAGTGGGTCTTAGGTTGCTAGTGTGTCAGAGGGTCCCGACATCTACAAAGGATCAACGGTGGGCGTATCTTCGCAAGGGGTGTGTCAGATATATGAGATTTTGAGACAACCATTGATTCTTTTGTGTGATGTAACCTTTTCTTTCGGCAGGTCCACTGCTAGGTATTCTTAGTTGGTGAACTATGATTGGTCCACATTGTGTGAGTTGGACATGTTGTCAAGTGGGCACTTGATCTCATGGAATCTTCCAGGCCTTTAAGATCATGCACCATCCATTCAATTTTCTAGGTGGTATGATGTTCTCAGTGGGGCCATTTGCCAGGTGGTGCCTAGTTGTTCAAATCTTATTGGTCGACACAAGGAATCAACAAGGTGGGGTCATTGTTAGAAGGATTAGTGATAGGGACAAAATCTATGGTTGGCGTAAGTTCTCATTGATTATGTCAGAGCCATGAGATCTTATACTCGCCATCCATTTTAAAAGGCCTAGCTAGGTGGGTCTTGTGTTAGTGGTGACCGAGCAGTGACAGTGAATGATGTAGTGACAAATGGCATGAAATGGGCCCAGGTGGGGTCTAAGGTCTTAGCAGTCCAGACAAAAGTGCTTAGTGGTTCTGATAGTTTTCAAAGGGTTCACTCATTCACAAAGTAAGATGGTAGTTCTCTAAATGTTTTAGCGGTTCAGCAAACAACTATTCACGTAATCGCTAAACTTTCTAGTGGTATTATAAATTATTTAACGAACTGGCAAAAACCTTCAGTCGCTAGTTCGCTAAATTTAACTAGGGCCCTTTTAAGAGATAAGTCATAAAGACCACAAAAAGGAGAGATCTAACAGTTAGGACTTAAAGTTGGTCGAGATTCAAATGTGGACCACCAATTTGTTGCTGGCACCATGGAAATGACCATTTAGTATCAAATTCAAATTTGTAGAGGGTTTCTCAATGACAGAAAGGACTAGAATTGAATGCTTTCATGGTTGGATTTGATTTGTTTGGTGGTGCTTACTGTAATAGTGTGGTCTAGGGTGTTCCATGATCATTTGCAAGGGTCTGTACTATGTTTTTTGTGCTTGAGGCATGCTCTAGGTGGCCAAATAGGTTGACATTTGGGTATTTTTGTGGTTCTCAGTACCTTCTCAGTGAAATTATCATGATTGAGGATCACTCTGGGATTTGTTTCCTCCTGGTTGCCTGGGTTTCTTCCCTTGTTTTTAAATTTTTAACTATTTTCAGTGGGTTGGGTGGTTGAAACCCTAACCCTAGTCACCCGAAGCTTGATGCATCATCTTTGAGGATTCCAAGGTGACTAGTGGTGGTATATATTGAAAAAGGTGATATCTTGTAAGGGTTGTTGTTGATGGTATTATACTGAGCAAGGAAAACCTAGATTTTGGGTCTATTTCCTTGGCACTTTTTTGTTTGATGATGTATTGATTCTGCAAGTCTTTATTAGAATATAGTTGAATTCCAATCTCATAGTGGTGTATGTCTTCTTGTTTTTGTTCTTGAGCTCATATATGTTAATTTCACAAAGTGGGTTAGCATATGGTAAACAAAGAGTATTCTGAAATTATCTTTAAGTTCCTGACAAAGTTAGGATTAAAGTCTTTGAGGTAGTTTCAGTGAGTTCATGGCTTGATAAGAATTTGATGTCCTAGTATGTGAGTGAGAGGGATAATAGGCAAAGCACTTATCCTGAATTCAAGTGTATTTGAGTTAGGGTTTTCGGTTGATGTATGCTATTAGGTGACTCTATGCCCTGGTTAAGGCACTGATCCCTTCTTTGGATGTAGTCCATCATCATCAATCACACACACATTCAAATTATAAAATATTTAATCAATTGGTAAGGGTATAGTTGTATATTGTTTGAGACTCCTTTGGAGAAGTGAGTCAAGGGTACACCCGCCTGAGCAATAAGGCTCAAAGTGTAGGAGGATCTCATTGTTGATCCTTGTTAATTGGACCTCTTCCTTGTAGACTTTGGAGTGGTGATAGTGATGGAGAGTGCTCCCCTTAATACCACAAACACATAAAAAAAATAGAGAAACAACAACAATAATATGCAAGAATAGAAAATTGGCTTCTTATTATCTCCACAAATGTGGAATTACAAACTTTCAGAATTACAATATGCAAAGCCACATGGGCATTGCCTTACAATATTCTGTAGGAAAAAGCCTTGAATCAATACCCAGATCTACTACCCAGAACAGCCCTAGACAATACTACGGGCCTTCTTTATATAGGCAATTTCCACCGCTCGAGAAGGTTCTAGAAATTTAGCCCTAAGGGCTGACCAAACTTAGAATTATTTTATTTTACAATTTATTACATCAAAGTCAGCTCAAAATGAATTTTGAAACTTGAACATAAATTTTGAAGGAAAATTATTTTTCGCCATTTTAGGTGGCCCGACTTCCGGAGACCATAAGTCATCACCAATTGACCTGATTGACTATTATAACCCCATTTCAGAAACACCACGAAGAGCTCTATAGTCTTGACCCATGCAACGCACCCATCACCTAATTTTTTGACCTCATCTAGGGCCTCTAAAGCCTTCAAAATTGAGTTCAAAGTTTTTGTACCTTGCTACCAATACCGAAAATCTTCAATATCTTCAAAACTAGACCTGATCTAGCCATGAAACTTTGCTGGCAGGCTGATATGACTGAGATGAACCTCCACATGTAAAATTAGAACATTCCAAGATCGTAAGACCAACTTACTAAAAATAGAAAGTTTCCATAAATAGAAACTCTGCACAAGATAGCCCTTATTGCATACAAAAATAGAAACATTTTTGGGTGATGCAAGATTGCCCTTACACCCTGGATGCTCCTGCATCAGACACCTGGGGTAATTTGAGAAGTGACCCTATCATGACTCAGGTGTGCAGAGGAAAACCAAGATGATTAACCTCCCCCTTTGTTAGCCATGATGAATCTTCAACAGGACATCCTTTCCATTTGACCAAATATTCTTCATATGTCTTGTTGCTTGTACTTCTACCAACACAACTGTCCAGTATGTCTTCAATCTCCTTGATATCTAAACTAGTTGCTAGAATACTCCATTGTGCCCCTGCGATCTCATCTTCAACACTTCCTTCATGATACTCTATCAAATCTAAAATGTTAAACACTGGTGAAATGTTCAGCTCACTAGGCAAGTCTACCTCATATGCATTTCCTAAATCATGCTTCTTCAGTATCTTACATGACCCAAACTTCTTCATTTTAAACTTGTTATATGTACCAACCAAAAATTGCTCCTTCCGCAAATGAACCATGACATCATCTCCAACCTAAAATTCCTTATGCCTCCTTTTCTCATCTACCTTATCCTTGTACTGCGCATTCATCTTGGTAATATGCTTCCTCACCTCCTCATGGATGTTCTTCAAGTGCTCTACAAAATCCTCAGCTTTAGCACTACTTATTTCTCCTTTATCTATCTTTCTCAATTCAGATGCATTTCTTGGACTACTTCCATATACAATCTGGAATGGTGATTTACCAGTGCTCCTATTGATAAAATTATTGTATGCAAATTCTACCTGTGGTAAAATCAAATTCCATCCTGTTGGCTTATCTCCAACCAAACATCTCAGCAGATTTTCCAAACTTCTATTCACCACCTCTGTCTATCCATTAGTCTATCGATAATGTGATGAACTGAACTTCAAATCTATCTTCAACTTCTTCCACAATGTACGCCAGAAATATCCAACAAACTTAGTGTCTCTATCTGAAACTATGGTCTTTGGCAAACCATGTAGTCTCACTACTTCTCTGCAAAATAATTCTGCTACATGAACAACATCATTAGTCTTTTTGCAGGGAATGAAATGTGCCATCTTCAAAAATCTGTCAACTACTACAAAAATTGAATCATGTCCCCGCTGTGTCCTCGGTAAACCAAGAACAAAGTCCATACTAATATCCTCCCAAGGCTTCTCTGGTATAGGTAATGGCTGATATAACCCTGTATTCTACTTCACTCCCTTCGCCATTTGACATACTCTACAACTCTATACAAACTTCTTCACATCTTGTTGTAACTGTGGCCAATAATAATTTTCACTAACCAAAGCAAGGGTTTTATCATGACCAAAATGTCCAGCCAATCCTCCACTATGCTTCTCTTTGATGAGATTCTCCCTCATAGAAATTCTTGGAATGCACAACTGACTCCCTTTGAATAGCATATCATCCTGGATGATAAAATCCAACCATTTCATCCTATCTAGAGTAACAGGTTCTATACAAGCTTTCCAAGCTTCACCAAAATCAGGATCCTCTGGATACAAATTCTTGAGTTCCTTGAACCCAACCACCTCAATCTACATCTCTGTCAGCAATAGTTGCCTTTTGCTAAGAGCATCTGCAACCCTATTAGATTTTCCACTTCTGTGTTTCAAAACAAATGTACAACTCTACAAAAATTCAACCCATTTCAAATGCCTTTGATTCAACTTTCCTTGACTATTCAAATATTGCAAAGCTTGATGATCAGTATACAAGACAAACTCTTTAGGAAGTAGATAATGTCTCCACTTCTTTAATGCTTTAACTATAGCATAAAATTCTTGATCATAAACATAATACTTCCTCTTGGCATCATTTAACTTCTCACTGAAATAAGCAACAGGTTTACCTTCTTGGCTCATAATAGCTCCTATTGCAGTACCACTAGCATCACAATCTACTTGAAACACCTTATTAAAATATGGAAGTGCTAAAACAGGTTGTTTTGTAACTTTTTGTTTCAACAATTGAAAACTACTTTCTGCCCCATTAGTCCACTTAAACTCTTTTCTATTCCGTCTCATTGTCTCAGTCAAGGGACCACAAATACTACTAAAATTTTTAATAAACTTTCTGTAAAAACTAGCTAGACTATGAAAAGATCTTACCTTAGTAGCACTCCTTGGAGTAGGCCATTCAAGGATAGCCCGTACCTTATTTGGGTCCATTTTAGGACCTTTTGCTGAAACTAAAAATTCCAAATACACTAACTCTTTTTTCACAAAACTGTACTTCTTCCAATTAATCAACAATTTCTCATCTCTCAATTTCTCAAACACCATACAAATATGCATCATATGTTCCTCCAATGTCTTGCTAAAGATCAAAATGTCATCTAGGTAAACAATGACAAACTTACCCAGAAATTTTTTCAGAACCTCATTCATGAGCCACATGAAAGTGCTCAGTGCATTGGTTAGCCCAAAAGGCATGACTAACCACTCATACAGTCCTTCCTTTGTCTTGAAGGTAGTCTTCCATTCATCTCCTTCTCTGATCTGAATTTGGTGATATCCACTCTTCAGATCTATCTTTGAGAAATACACAGCTCCACTCAAACAGTCTATAATATCATCCATTCATGGAAATGGAAACCCATACTTGATTGTGATCTTATTTATTGCTCTAGAATCTATACACATCCTCCATTCTCCATTCTTCTTTGGTGCTAATACTGCTGGTACAACACATGGACTCAGGCTCTCTTGAATCAATCCCTTCTATAACAACTCATGTACTTGTTTGTTCAACTATTCACTTTCTACTGGTGTCATTTTGTGTGCTACCTTGTTTGGCAAACTGGCTCCTAGAATCAAATCGATCTGATGACTGATCTTCCTTATGGGTGGTAATCCATTAGGTACATTATCAGATACAATATCCTAAAACTCATTCAAAAAATTTGCAACCTCTACAGGTACATCCTCTACTTCTTTACTAGCTTTTGGAATTAAAGCAAAACAAACATGCTCATGCCTCATACCATCTAGGAATTTTCTTCCATCAACAAATGTTATTCTTGCATTACCACATACCTTTTCTTCAGTCTCCTTCAATGGCTTTAGCTTATGTCGCACTCCATCCTTTGTCAAGGAATAGGTATTCGCATGACCATCATGTACAACACATCTGTCAAACTGCCATGGTCTACCCAACAACATATGACATGCATCCATAGATATTATATAACATAGTACCTCATCTTGGTACCCGCTGATCTTGAACTTTACTAGGCACTGTTCACTGACCATGACCTTGTGGTCATCCTGCCTCCAGGCAATCTGATATGGATGTCGGTTTTTCTATCTCTTGAGCTTCAAATTTGTCACCATCTTTTTTGACACCAAATTGTCAGTGCTTCCACTATTGATAATCACATCACAACATTTACCCTCACACTTGCATCTAGTTTGAAATAAGCTCCTCCTTTGTTCAGGTTCATTCTCACCACTCAGCAAGACTTTTCTATTAATTAGCATTTCTCCTCTTTCAACATCTTCAGAATTTGATGATCTGGCATCTTCATCTACATGTGCAACTCTGGCATGGCCTTCATTTCTTCTGTCTATTCTGCCTTGGTGCTGAGGACATTCAAATGCCCTATGACCTTCTTCTCCACTGTGAAAACATGTTCCACAGAAGCCTCCTCTTCCTGAACCTTGTCCTCTTCCTCTTCCTCTCTGATCTCTATTATTCTGATCTTGGAAATGATTAGAATTATTTCCTCTCTGATTCTAGCTGCTACTGGCCTCATCCTTCTTTTTTGGATCTTCATTTTGGCCACCATATGACTATCCACCAGATCTTCCACCATGACCTCTTCCATTTTGTCTGCTCTTAAACATCTTGTTTAGCTTTTCCTCTACTTTTAGGGAAAACTGGTATGCCTCCTCAATACTATTCATTCGAACCAGATTCAACTCCTCCTGAATGCTTGGCCTTAACCCATTAAGGTATCGGGCAACTTTCTCCTTATCAACTTTTGCATGGCCTATTCTAATGAGGAGTCGATAGAACTCTTCTTTATACTCTTGAACAGATCTTCCTGCTTGCTTCAAACTTTGCATTTTCTTTAGTAGGTCAAGCTCATAATCAACAAGGATGAACTGTCGCTTCAATTTATCCACCATCCAATCCCATCTTGTGATTTTATCTTTCCCTCTTCTATTTCACTCCAATTGAATTTCTTGCCACCAAATCTTCACATGACCTTTCAGTCTGGCCTTTGCAAATTTGACCCTATCAGGATCCTCAACATCTTCATACTCAAAATATTCCTCACATTCATTGATCCAGTCGATCAATTCCTTTGGGTTAAGATTTCTAGAAAATGTAGGAACCTCAATCTTAGGTCTTTTCCCAATCTTGAAAATGGCCCGAAAAAGTCTTTCTTCCTCCTGGTTCACAATTTTGGCTTCTCCTTCTTGATATTCTTCTTCAGCTTCATCCTCTCTTTCATCTCTGACATTAAGATTCATTCCTCTATGAATCTCTTCTTGTAATGCTCGCACTTGTCTCTGCAGCTCTCTAACCTTAGGTGTCATAGCACCAGCTCTTCCACCACGTTCTCTTTGTGGAGGCATTTTCATGATGCGCACTGAAACCCTAACCACAGTCGTAGTGCAAACTGCCTCACAGTCAGTGATCTGTTTACACACTCAGGAACTTCTTCTCTGATACCACTTGATGAAGGGTGCTCCCCTTAATACCACAAACACATAATTAAAATAGAGAAACAACAACAATAATATGCAAGAACAAAAAATTGGCTTCTTATTATCTCCACAAATGTGGAAGTACAAACTTTCAGAATTACAATATGCAAAGCCAGATGGGCATTCCCTTACAATTTTCTATAGGACAAAGCTTTGAATCAATACCCAGATCTACTACCTAGAACTGCCGTAGACAACACTACGGGCCTTCTTTATATAGGCAATTTCCACCGCCCAAGAAGGTTCTAGAAATTTAGCCCTAAGGGCTGACCAAACTTAGAATTATTTTATTTTACAATTTATTACATCAAAGTCAGCTCAAAATGAGTTTTGAAATTTGAACAAAAATTTTGAAGGAAAATTATTTTTCGCCATTTCAAGTGTCCCGACTTTCGGAGACCATAAGTCATCACCAATTGACCCAATTGACTATTATAACCCCATTTCAGAAATGCCATGAAGTTCTCTACAAGATTGACTCATGCAATGCACGTATCACCCAACTTTTTGACCTCATCCAGGGCCTCTAAAGCCTTCAAAACTAAGTTCAAAGTTTCTGTACCCTGCTGCCAATACTAAAAATCTTCAATATCTTCAAAACTAGATCTGATCTAGCCATGAAACTTTGCTGGCATGCTGATATGACTGAGATGAACCTCCACATGTAAAATTAGAACATTTCAAGATCGTAAGACCAACTTACTAAAAATAGCAAGTTTCCATAAATAGCAACTCTGCACAAGCTAGCCCTTATTGAATACAAAAATAGAAATATTTTTGGGTGATGCAAGATTGCCCTTACACCCAGGATGCTCCTACATCAGATAGAGTCAAGGTTACATTAAAGTTATCCATCAGAGTATAAATCTACAAGTTGAAGATCAAAGGGAACTCCCAACAAAATGACGACTCTACTTGGGAGAGTTTAGAGATAAAGCTATTAAGTGCACTCTTGTTTTCCTGTTGTATTTAGTTAAAGGATTTTCCACTTTGGTGGGTGGTGACTCAAGAGGTTAGAACCAATGCTATAAAATGTAAAATGGAAAAGAGAAGGAATACTAGGTCATTTGTTAGAAAAAATCTGGAGGTCACTCTGGAATAATTACCTAGATAGGAGAAGAAGAGTTGGATCAGGAGAAATGGCAAGTCTACTAGTGCTCCCATAAGAGAATAAAGAAATACCAGAGGTAGAGCACCACATGTTTCCTCAAGTGAGGAAGGTTCACAAGATAGAGTTTCTAGATCAGATGGTGGTCACTTCGAAGATAGATTTTATGAGACCCCAAAGGCTGTATTTCAAGATAAGGGCCCATTGCCTGCAAGTTAGGATGAACAAACCAGGGAGATGGGTTTGGAGATTGATTTAGATCTTGATGAGGATAATTTCAGAAGGGAGCCCATGAGACCAAGGTAAGTTCATTTCCTATATCAAAACCTCACTAATATGGATGTGTCATCAGGTTCTGATGATGTTATGATAGACCGAGATGATTTGAATGCACTGAGGTTGCATTTGGCAGAGCAAGATTGCATACATAAGAGGTTACAAGATGACAGAGATGCTGAAAATGTGAATGCTCTAATAGAAAGACAGTCTCTCCTTATAAAAATTAATCAAACGAAGGAGAGAAACAAGATGCTTGCTTCTTCTCCTAAGGTGTTGTAGCATGATGTTTTTGGTGATCTTGAAGCTCTAAGAAGTGAGTAGGAATGCTTGTTGCAAGACCATGAGTTTGATGAAGAAGGCCCTATGATCAGACAAGTGTAAAGTTATGCTCCATTGCCCAAGGGTAAGGATGGACATGAGATCACCAGGCCTACTATAGTTATTAATGAAAAAGGAAAGCAGAAGATGGTGGGTGTCCAAACAAGAAAACCAGTGACAATACCAAGGATCCCACCACCTAAATCAAATAGGGAGACATAGATAGAAAGAAAAAGAAAAGAGGATGAAGCTCTTGCTCAAGAGTTGGAAAGAGCTAAAGTTGATGTTGCTATTGCACAGAAAAGAAGAAAGATCTAGTTCTTGAAGGCTTCAGCAACTAATGTTCATGGCCCTTCTACTACTTAACTAGGTATGCCATCTATGAACACTATTGTTCCACTTAGCAATGCTACTACTAGTAATCCAATTCCTAATGTATCTACCAAATCATTTGTTGATCTTAATAGATAGTCAAATGTGCAAGTGGGTGGGAATGTAGATAAAAATAATAACTCTAGTGGGAACACTAGTTTAGGATTTCAAAGAAGACCTATGCAACTAGAAGGCTATAGGCAAATTAGTTTTGATGGGATACCAGGCTACCCGAATGCTTTTCCAAATGATATAAGAGATAAGGTACCTAAGTTTTTTGGTAATAATGCTATTAGTTGTGAGGAGCATCTTAGGCTATTTGTTGATATGCTTAATGATTATGAGGTAGAGCATGAGGATGTAGTCATGAAATTGTTTGTTTAATCTCTAATGGAGGATGCTAGAGATTGGTTTAAGAGATTTCCTGATAAATGTATTGATACTTGGGATTCCTTTGAGAGATGTTTTAAAGAGTAGTATGGTGATAGACCTAATGCTAGTTTCATGTTGAATGAATTCAATACCATAAGGAAAATTAGAATGAGTCTGCAGCTGAATTCAACATGAGATTTCAGAAGGGTATGTATAAGTTGTTCCAAGTTATGCAGTTAGATGACAATGTTTGTCTAACTGCATACTTCAATGCATTTGATGGAAAGATGGGATACTTTTTGAGGGAAAAAGAACTGAGAAATCTTAGAGATTCTTTTAGGATTGCTTTCAATATTGAGAACAATATGAAGATATTAGGGAAGTTGGGTGGGAAAAGAGATGACCCTAAGTTGTTTGGGGACAAGAAATACAAAAAAGAAAATGATAGGAATGTTGGAACTAGGAGGCAAGAAGAAGATAAATTGGATAAGGTGCTCAATGCATTGAAGGATTTGAAGACACTTGCAAATAGGAACATCAGTGCTCCTACCAATGAAAGGCCTTAGTTCAACAACAATTTCAATAAGCAGAATAGATTGCAGAACTACCCCTACAACACCCAATAGAAGGATGGAAAGCCTATTGTCCTTGTTGCAAGAGGAAACAATGATAGAGGTGTCCCTGAACCTCTACAAAAAGATTCAATAAATGTCATGGAGGACATACCTTGGTGTGTTGCATTCCAATCCCCTCATTCTACAGAGCATTATGTGGTTGCACATTCCATGGCTGCAAATCAAGATTGTGGCAGTGAGGAGATAGATCAAGAAGAAGATCAAGATGATGTTGGATGCAACATGGCTACTTCATATCTAGGATATGAAGATGACTCTAATTTTGATGAAGAAGAAGATATAAATGTGAAGAGACACAATCAGGCCCTTTTTCATCAAGAGGTTTTTTCTGATAGTGAAGACATTGATAAGAAGACATGTAACATGAACTCTTCTTCTAAGCCAGTAAATTTAACAAGACCTTCTAGAGAAGAGATGGATAGGATTACTATAGAAATGATTTCTCAAAGGAAAACTAGAGGCATGGTGGCAAGGGATACAAATGGAAAAGTTGCAGGAATGTTTATAAAGAGTACCAACTCTGGAGAGCCTAATGAGAACAAATCAAAAGCTGATCACATGGTGAAATTCAAGAATGTAAAAGGTAAGAATTGTGAGCCTAAGGGAGTTGGAGTTGAAATATTTTTTAGTGAGATTGAGAAGCCAGTTAACACAATGACTAAGAATGAAAAAATGAGGGTGGCCAATACACCTAATGTATTAGATAAGCAAAGAGATACTAAGGCAGTGCAGATTGAGATTCCTTCCTCTATTCCTGTTGATATGTTATCTGTATTGTCCCAAATTAGAGTTAAGGTTCCATTTTCAAAATTGTTGAGGATCCCTAAACACAAGGACATAGCTATTGCATGGGTAGATAATGTTCATAACAATGATGTTACATGCAATGGATCTCAAGATAAAGCTTTGAAAGGTGTTGCTGCTTAGGGAATTATATCTCAAATTCCTCCTATATCTTTGGATAGTTCTATCAATGCTAGCCTTGAAAATATTGATCCATTCTTTTTAAGTGTCCTTGTGAATGGAATGAAGTTAAGAAATTGTATGATTGATAGTGGTGCCTCTAGTACTATCATGCCTTTTAAGATTATGGAAAAGTTGGGCCTTAAAGTTGATACAGTTTAAGGTAGATGTTGTGCAATGGATCAGAGGGAGGTACCAGTCATTGGGACTATCAATGCAATGCCATATAGGCTAGCATCATATCCAGAGAAGGAGTTAACAATGAGTGTTTTGGTGGTGGACATCCCTCCTCATTATGGGATGCTACTATCTAGAAGGTGGAGTGATACTATGGGTGGAAGTTTATAGTGTGATCTATCCTATGCCACTTTCAAGATTGATGATCAGTTTGTCAAGATTGAGTGACAACCAAGAATATGCCACATGATTGAAAGGAATATTGACAATGAGACTACATGTTTTATGGATACTGATATTAATGCTTTTAGAGAAGAGATCCCTGTACTTGAGAAGGAACCTATTCTGTCACCTATCTCTATTGAGGTAAGTGTTATTTTTGTGAAGGGTGATTTGTGGGTAATGTACTTTGATGGTGCAAATTAAAAGGATGGAGTAGGAGTAGGTATTTTACTTATTTCTCCTAATGGAAACACCTACAAATTTTATTTCACATTGAATTTCTTTTGTACCAACAATATAGTAGAATATGAGGTATTTTTGTTAGGACTGAGGTTGGCACAAAAACATGGTATTAAGTGCTTAAGTGTTGTTGGTGATTCTGAGTTGGTGGTGTCCCAAGTCAGGTCAATATATGCTTCCAAGAAAAAAAGGTTAAAACAATATAGGAATGTAGTTTGGGATTTGATTGAACATTTTGATGCCTTCAATATTGAGTGGAAGGATAGGAGTAATAATAAGATGGCTAACTTGTTAGCCAATATCGCAATCAATCCCAGTGATATTACTTTTGCTGGTATCTCTAAAGTTGAAATTTAGGCTAGGCCTAGTATACTAGACAATATTGAAAATTGGAAAGTTTTTGGTGATGATAATGATATCTTGAAGTTTATGAGTTGTGAAGATCAGTATCATGGTTACAAATTTGATTTTTCAGCCTTGGTTGAGTCAGTAGAAGGAAGGGAGGTTGTCTTTGGCAATGAAGTTATTCAACTTAGAACTAACAAGGTGCCCAAGGGGCTTGTTGTTTTGGAAACTATCTTTGATAACTAGGATAGAGTTCAAAAGAATATCAAAAGAGAAGATCATGCTGATCTAGAGGAGATAAATCTTGGAACACATGAGGCACCTAAGAAGGTATACATTGGTAGAGACATGTCTCATAATGTGAGAAAACCTTTGATTGAATTATTGAGAAAATTTAGGCATGTTTTTGCATGGTCATATGATGACCTAAAGGTTTATAGAGAAGATTTGTTTTAGCATATCATTCCTTTGAGAGAAGATGCTAAACCTTTCAGGCAAAAACAAAGGCCTATAAATCCCACTTTGGCACCCAAGATGCAGGAAGAGTTAATGAAGCTAACAAATGTTGGAATCATCAAGCCTATAAGGCATTCCTCTTGGGTGTCAAACCTTGTTCCTGTGAGAAAGAAAATAGGTGACATCAGGCTTTGTGTGAACTTCAGGAATTTGAACATCAGCTCATTGAAGGATAATTATTGTCTGCCCAATATGGAAGCTATGTTGTAGAGAGTAACTAGATCAGAATTGATGTCTATGATGGATGGTTTCTTTGGTTACAATCAGGTAATTGTAAAAGAATCAGAGAAATTTAAGACAACTTTTACAACACCTTGGGGGACATATGTTTATGTGAGAATGCCTTTTGGTCTCACAAATGTTGGTGCTACTTTTTAGAGAGCAATGGATGTTGCTTTTGCAGATTTTATCAATGATTTCCTTGTTGTCTATCAAGATGATTTAACTACCTATTCCAAGAAGGAAGAAGACCATTGTACTCATTTAGAGGAAATATTTGTAAGGGCTTTGGAATATGGCATTTCATTAAACCCAAAGAAATGTACATTTGGTGTCACTGAGGGTAAGTTGCTTGGCCACATAGTTGGGAAGCAAGGAGTGAGAATTGACCCTAAGAGGGTAGCAGTTATTGATAAAATTTAGAGGCCAAAGAATATTAAAGGAATTCAGTCCTTCTTTGGTTAGGTCAATTTCTTAAGGATATTTGTAACAAATTTTGCAGAGGTTACTAGACCTATTTCTAAGATGTTGAAGAAGGGATCTGCAATCAATTGGGAGGGTGAGCTTGATGATGCTTTCAAAAATATCAAGTAGGCTATCAAAGATGCACAAGTGCTTAAGGCACCTAATTATAATATCCCAATGCACATCTTTTCCTTTGCATCTTTTCACACTATTGCTGCAATGTTGTTACAAAAGAATAAACATGATTTTGAGTAGCCTATTGCATTCTTTAGTAAATCTTTGCAGGCTACTGAATTGAAGTATGATATAAATGAGAAACAAGCATATGCACTTGTGAAGGTAGTCAAGGCTGTTAGGTGTTACTTGATGGGGGAAGTTGTGATTGCTTTTGTGCCAAGTGTAGCTGTGAAGGATATTTTCTCACAGTAGGTGTCTGGAAGAATATGCAGATGGATCAATAGGATCCAAGAATTCAATGTTGATGTCTAGATTACTAAATTGGTTAGAGGACAAGGATTTGGAAAAAATAATGGCTCAATCCAATCTTGATGTAAATTAGGTAAATCATTCTAAAATTGATTATACATGTGATATGGATGATTGTATCTGGTATCAAGATATTATCTACTATTTGAGAAACATGAGATGTCCAGTACACATGGATGATAATAAGAAGAGGACATTAAAATTACAGGCTAGTATGTAATTGTGAAGTGTAAATTATATAGAAAGAATTTAGATTGCATACTTTTGAAATGTGTTGATGAAGATTAGGTTAACAAATTTTTAAAGGAAATTCATGAGGGAATTTGTGGTGGACTTTACATGGGTAAAACAACTGCTCATAAAATCTTGAGAGTAGGATTCTGGTGGCCTACAATCTTCAAGGATGCAGAACAGTTGGTAAGGAGGTGTGATGCTTATCAAATGTTCTCTGGTAAGATTAAATTTTTAGGTAACATGCCATTAAAACTAGTAGAAGTACAGGCTCCTTTCCAACAATGGGGAATTGATTTCATAGGGGAGATACCAAACAAGTCAAGTGGAGGACACTCCTGGATCTTAGTTGCCACTGATTACTTTACAAAGTGGGTAGAGGCTATACCTACAAGAAATGCAACTAGCAAGTTGGTAACTGATTTCATATTGAACAACATTGTTACAAGGTTTGGGTGCCCTAAAAGATTAGTAAGTGATAATGCCATGTGCTTCAGGTCTACTAAATATAAGGACTTTTACAAAGGTTTAGGAATTCAGATTTCTAATTCCTCACCTTATCATCCACAAGGAAATGGTCAGGAAGAATAAACAAATAAGAGTTTGATTAAGATCCTCAAGAGAATTCTTGAAAAGAATAAGAGGGCATGGAATTCAAAAATACCATTAGCTATATGGGCTGATAGGATAACTATGCAGAGGGAAATTGGTTGTGCACCATTTGACCTAGTATATGGAATACATGCAAGGATGCCTCAGAATAATTTATTAGAAATGTACAAGTTTTTGCAACTACATGATGATGACATAGATGATGAGATGCAGTTGAGAATTGAGGACCTCATTAGGATGGATGAAACTAGAAAAGAATCAGTTGCAAGGAATGCCAAGTTGCAGTTGCAGATTAAAAATTTATATGATAAGAAGGTTGTTGAGAGGAAGTTTGAACCTAGTGATTTGGTACTATTTTGGAATGCCAGATTGGAGGATAAAGAAAAGCATGGTAAGTTTGATCCCATCTAGCTAGGGCCATATTTAATTCATGAAAAATGGGGCCAGGATTCATACATTGTGAAAGAATTAAATGATGTTATTCAGGAATTGCCAGTTCATGGACAATTCTTGAAGAGATTCTTCTTTTGAGGTATTCTATTTTCCATGAACAGTAGCTTAGGTCTGTACATTTTGTAAATTCTATAAATAAGTTGCTTTCCCCTACCCTATTTTGTCCTGGTCTGTAAGGTTTTGGTCCTATTTTCTCTCTGTTGACAATTTTTCCAATGGGATGGTTTGCTTTAACTAGTGATCCTAGGTCCTTGCTATGCCTGTAGGAGGCATACATCCCCAGACACAGCCACTCTTAGCACTCTAAAAAAATTTCATGGCTCTAGCCCTTTTCTTCTGGTCTCTGCAATTGCTTTTAGGTCTCTGGCATAATCCCCTAGTTCAAATTTTGGAAAATCTAGCCATTGGTGGAAATAAACCCTAAGTCTACCCAAGCCTTGTTCTATTTTTAAGTTTCCTTTTTAGGCCACTTAAAAGTCCTAATTCACATGTGCTAAATTGTTAACCCTTTGTCACATGATCATGTGAAACTTTTTGTGTTATGCGATCTTGCGACTAAAGGTTTTATGTTAGACCCCTTTAATATTTCCCTAGGTTAGTCAGCTTTAATATTCCCTATGTCCAGCATTTTACTTTTTCCTATGTTTCAGCCTTAATATTTTCTGGGCCCAGTCTTTTGACAACATCTCCATCTGATAGTTAGCGTAAGTTCTCATAGGATTTGTTAGAATCTTGAGATCTTACACCAATCATTGATCTTTCCTGATGATGTAACATTTCAAAGAAGTGGGACCTTCCGACAGGTGTGCACCATTGATAGTCTCTCATTGGTCCACCTATTTATGATTTGGTAGTCATCAGTGGGTCCTAGGTTGCCGATGTGTCAGAGGGTTCTGACATCTGCAAAGGGTCGATGGTGGGCATATCTTCACAAGGGGTGTGTCAGATATATGAGATTTTGAGACAACCGTTGATTCTTTTGTGTGACGTAACCTTTTCTTTCAGTGGGTCCACTGCTACGTATTCTTAGTTGATGAACTATGATTGGTCCATGTTGTGTGAGATGGATGTGTTGTCAGGCAGGTTCTTGATCTCATGGAATCTTCTAGGCCTTTGAGATCATGCACCATCCATTAAATTTTCCAGGTGGTACAATGTTCTTAGTGGGGCCATTTAATAGGTGGTGCATAGTTGTTCAAATCTTATTGGTCGACATGAGGAATTAGCAAGGTGGGGTCATTGTCAGTAGGATCAGGGATGGGGACAAAATCTAGGGTTGGTGTAAGTTCTCATCGATTGTGTCAAAGCCATGAGATCTTACACCCATCATCCATTTTCAAAGGCCTAGGCATGTGGGTCCTATGTCAGTGGTGACTGAGTAGTGACAGCGAATGATGTAGTGACAAATGGCATAAAGTGGGCCCAAGTGGGGTCTAAGTTCTTAGTAGTCTGGACAAAAGTGCTTAGTGGTTCTGATAGATTTTAAAGGGTTCACTCATTTGCAAAGTAAGATGGTAGTTCTCTAAATGTTTTAGCGGTTCAGCGAACAAGCATTCACATAATCACTAAACTTTTTGGTGGTATTATAAAGTGTTTCACAAACTGGTGCAAACCTTCAGTTGCCAGTTCGCTAAATTTGACTAGGGCCCTTTTAAGAGATAAGTCATAAAGACCGTGAAAAGGAGAGATCTAATGGTCAGGACTTAAAGTTGGTCAAGATTCAAATGTGGACCGTCAATTTGCTACTGGCACCATGAAAATGACCATTTAGTTTCAAATTCAAATTTGCAGAGGGTTTCTCAGTGACAGAAAGGACCAGAATTGAATGCTTTCATGGTTGGATTTGATTTGTTTGGTGGCACTTTCTATTACAGTGTGGTCCAGGGTTTTCCATGATCATCTGCAAGGGTCTGTACTGTGTTTTTTGTGCTTGAGGTGTGCTGTAGGTGGCCAAACAGGTTGACATTTGGGCATTTTTGTGGTTCTCAGTACCTTCTTAGTAAAATTATCATGATTGAGGATCACTCCGAGATTTGTTTCCTCCTAGTTGCCTGGGTTTCTTCCCCTGTTTTTAAAATTTTGACTATTTTTAGTGGGTTGGGTGGTTGAAACCCTAACCCTAGTCACCTGAAGCTTGATGCATCCTCTTTGAGGATTCCAAGGTGACTAGTGGTGGTATATATATTGAAAAAGGTGATATCTTGTAAGGGTTGTTGTTGATGGTATTATACTGAGCAAGGAAAACTTGGATTTTGGGTCTGTTTCCTTGGCACTTTGTTGTTTGATGATGTATTGATTCTGCAAGTCTTAATGAGAATATAGTTGAATTCCAATCTCATAGTGGTGTATGTCTTCTTGTTTTTGTTCTTGAGCTCATATATGTTAATTTCACAAAGTGGGTTAGCATGTTGTAAACAAAGAGTATTTTGAAATTATCTTTAAGTTCCTGACAAAGTTAGGATTAAAGTCTTTGAGGTAGTTTTAGTGAGTTCATGGCTTGATAAGAATTTTATGTCCTATTATGTGAGTGAGAGGTATAATAGGCAAAGCACTTATCTTGAATTCAAGTGTATTTGAGTTAGGGTTTTCGGTTGATGTATGCTATTAGGTGACTCTATGCCCTGGTTAAGGCACTAATCCCTTCTCTAGATGTAGTTATGATATGTTACAAAGACATGAGGTCCAACATAAAAAAGGATCAAATAAATGGTAAATAGACTGACCAAGTAAAGTGAGAATAGAGACTTTTGAAAGGTTATAGATTCAAATATGGAGAAAGTAATGGTGCATTGATAGATATAGCACACCAAAAGTTACATTTTCATATATTAACTGAGTGAGTAGGTTACTAGACACATGTTCTTAGTTCATAGTCATTTGGTACAACTACAAATGAAATGCATAAAGAAGTGTTATAGCATGAACATGAGATAGTGGTATCTAAACAGAGGTAAGTTTTCAAAACTTGCATTCAAGGTATTGAAGGATAGTACATGAACAATCATTAATACCATGAATCTATGTCATTGGTTTAGTTTGAGCTTCACTTGGTTTCAAGAATAGTTTAATATTCTCTACTTAACAAGGCCAAGCACATGTAGGTGGAAGCTCTTTTGGCCCCTCCCCCCCCCCTAACATCACTCTAAATTCCTCATTTACATCTAATAACATTCATTCATCCATTTTTGAAATATAACATTCAATCATTATAATCACATGATAACATTCATTAACACATAAAATTTATTAACACATCATTCATCAACATTTACTAGTACAAAATTATATCCATTGACACAACGTTCTTTCATTAGCAAAAAATGTTAATTAAAATAATTTATTTTTTGGTTTCTTGCTCATTTTTCTAAGGTAACGGTTAAGCGGAGCATCAATATCATCGTCATTCCCATCCTCTACTAGTTCTAATGCCAACACATGTCTCCTCCTCATCTATTCAGGAACATGAGGCTTCTGTACCAAAGGGGGGTCCGCTACAATAACAACTATGTCATGGGTTAAATTCACACCATTTTATATTAGTGTTACAAGTATTTAATTAAGTAAAAGAACTATAAATCAAAAAAGAAATTTAAAAGAACAAACCATAGATTTTCTTTACCTAAATGTGCACCATGATCTACATGGTGATCACTCTGGACATCCTCCACTCATTCAGCATGACATTTTGTATGCTCTAAAATATATATACACAAAAATGGTTACACAAATTTCAATTTAAGATGTTAAATTGTATTAATAATTACATAATTAATTTTAAATAGAAAATGAACACCTCCATTGACACTACGATGCACATCAGGGGCTTCATCATGCAACGTAGGATCTGTGTTATGATTAGGAGGTTGCATTGCAATGTCATGCA
The DNA here is from genome assembly GCA_027943335.1 of Chamaecyparis obtusa. Taxonomy (NCBI): domain Eukaryota; kingdom Viridiplantae; phylum Streptophyta; class Pinopsida; order Cupressales; family Cupressaceae; genus Chamaecyparis; species Chamaecyparis obtusa. The sequence continues at coordinate 475,809 of BSBK01006958.1, forward strand.
CATTATTATCAAATAGATTGTTGTTCAAGTATTCAATTTCAAATATATTTTATTTGGCATATTTACCTGTTCAAATGATGCAGGAGACTCTTGGGTTGGGCCAATGGAAGCTTGGCGTAGGTGTTCAGTCATGGCTTGATAGCCTTCCTTGAAGGCAATTTTTTTGTGTTTTGTCATGGCCTCTAAATTAAATTCTAAGCCCTGCATTTTTTGATTAAATAAAATTATTTTCATTTTATTAATAATTTTTCTTTGGAATTCATTTACTGCTACTTACAATTTGTGCTTTAATTTTTTAATATCCACCAAAGCCAAGTTTGTGTTGCTCAATCTTTTGCAGTATGGCCTTTGTTGCTTTTGATGTGTCCTGCAACCTATGAAAAGTTTGAAATATGTTACATGATATAGATATAAAGATCACTAATTAGTGCATTATTACATTCTACTAGTAGTTAATACTATTGCATACCTTCTTCTCTCATTTTCTGGTATAATTCCTCTTTGAGCATCCCCTTTTTCCATTGCATTCAAAATGAACTTATTCCAATCCCTCACTTGAATAAAGGGAGGATGCTCGTACTTTGGGTTATGGACGAGACTCCTTATATATGAGTCCCTCACAGTCTTAAGATGTTTGGAAGATTTTTCTAAAATTTTCTTCTCCTCAAAAATATTACTACCAAACTCATGCTCTAAACCTTTAATGAGCTGATCTTTTAATTTTTTGTCTTGCAAGTTTCAACTTTTAAGAAAAGACACAAAATTGTTAGATAGAAAAATTAACTAAAGTTGTGTACCTTGAATATAGTAATAGAAAAGGCCTGAATGAAACAAAAAATACCATACCAATTAATGATATGAAATAAAAATAGTGAGATAGGGTTAGTTCACTTATGATGTTCCACCTTGTATGTATGGTGGGCTCGAATATCTTCAATGTGAAGTCATAAAGTGTCTTATATAAAGAATCATTTCCTGTAAAAATGTCATGGGATCATCAATCCAAAACTTGTTATGAATAGGTAAATGCATATTACAATATAAATAATAGTAATTTTAAAGTACCTGGAAGCTTAGGACATTTTAAAGGCATCGATTCTTTATCGAAAATCAACAATGAGGTCTACATAACTCCCATGCTAGAAACACAAGTAGATCGAGGAAACAATGGTGAATTATCACCAACACAGGTACTCTAATCTATATCTGACGTAGCAGATGGCACTGGTGTATCTCCTACTCCACAAAATTAATCCACAATGAGATGCACCCAAGATTAAAGTACAAATTATCAAATCATAATTAACACAAAACCAAATATAGAAAAACAAGGATTTACCAGGCATAGACCATGAAGGCATTGATGTTTGCATGCCCCTTGTTGCTAACATTGCACTCAAAAATCTCTAATGGATGTCGGTCAACCTCCTAGGAGGAGTCACTTGCACTTGATCACCTGAACAATACATTGTTTAAAAGTATCAGATTTCCACAATCCATTTCAAATGGTCAATATATATATAATGAGAAAAATATATGTAAATAACTGCACATATAAATGAGTATTATTAAGTATAGACCCATAGGTCTATATTTAATAATGCTTAAGTGTAAGGACCAAAAAACATTCTGAAATAATACATTGTTAGCAAAGACATTCTGAAATAATAAAAGTAAGAGTTAAGTTAAGAAGTTTTTGAATGTTCCAAAGAAAAAATTTCTTGTAACTTGTCAACTTAAGGATTATTTTACCTGGGGTGGCCGGAGGTCTGCTAGTATCAGCCTCACCACGATGTCCATGACCAGGTACTTGAGAAAGCAAAAAATCCTGTAACAAGAACATATACATATTTTAGTTCATGACATAAAAGAATATAAAATATAAACCTTTATTGAACTTTTGTTATAGCTAAAGATTCATCATTGCTTACTTCAAGATGATGTGCTTGAACCATCAATTCATCTAGGCTCTTTAGCATCTCCTCAATTGGATTTGCATCTTCCAAAATGCTAATAATTTATGTACTGACTCTTTTTAGTGTTTTCTTCAACATATTTATTAGATTAGGGATTTCTGGGATATCCTCATCTATATCTATAGCTATTGCCTATGTTGTTGCAGATGCTTTCCCCTAACCTAAACATCAAATTGTGATAGGAATATCAGTAAAACTATCATAATAACTCCAAAACCCTAAATAAAATAACATTTTTCAACTATGTAATTTTTACAATTTCAATAAGGTTTACCATTGCTGATGAATGGGTGGGAGGAGCATCCCTGTGGCCTCTATCATGTGGGGGATCCGTGTCATCCTATGACAAAGATTAAATATAAAAACTTCAGCAAACTGAAAGCAATAGACTTAGCCAAAAAAACTTATTAATAAAATGGTATATTGGAGTCATAAACTTGAGGTTAGTTTAAATAGTATATAGTACTTACCACCCTCATGATAGTAACTTTGTTTGTATCTATACGATTTAAATGGTAATCTATTAGTAGTTCTTCCCCTACACTTATTGATTTTATTGCACATACAAAAACTTGATTCCCCTCAAGCGCCTCAAAGATTTAATTGGGTTGCTTATTAGTTGAGGCAGGTCACGTACTATTTATAAAACCCATAATATTCCTTGTTGCTTTTGGTCTCCCATCAATGTACATAGAAAATCTTTTACTTTGATCATTTTCTTTTCATTGTATATAATTTGCTGATAGTGCATACCTACGTATACTTTTTTTATATTGAACAATCTGCATCCAATCATTGTAATTGTAACAAGGACTGACATACTCCATCAATTCAACAACTTTTTTGTGACATACCTTTATCCCATCCATTGAAAATAGGCCCAAACCATGTAATGAGGATGGATCTATGCGATATATCCTATCATTAACATAAAAATTAGTGTTAACTTGAGGTATCTTATTTGGTACCCATTCTTTCTCAAGATGTGTGTACCAAAAGGGCACCTTGATGTCACATTTGGTCTCATCATCATAAGAACATGACCCCCCTTTAGCAAGGAAAAATTGCATGCATTTATTGAATTTTTTTCTAATCTTTTGACCTCTAGTTGATCTCCCTATTTTAGCCATACTACATGTAGAACTTTCATCTACCATTCCCTTATTTTCATCATTTGATCTAGATAGATCTAACAAGTACCTATTTGGTGGGTCCTGCAATCCATCAAATGAGATATTGTCATGTCCCCACTTCAAATATAATTTTGATAATAATTAAATAATATATTTAGAATAATCAAGTCGTGACATGGCCCATATGATTATTCTTTGTCTATACGTGGGAGATATAAAATGTAAGTTGAAAGTGAAGGAAAGGCACAAAAATAGGAATCATATAAAAGGATAAACAATAAGAAAATAACATGTCAAACTTTCTGTGTTGATTATTCGACACATTATATGATTATATAATATGTCTATTTATAACATACGTGCTCAGTGATAAATAAGAAGAATATAAGAAAATTATGTCTATTTATTGACTTATACCTACTGATCCATGTCATTGTGCGGGATCCTCACCAAAGGGGTTAAGTTTCCTGCATATGTTAATCATTTATCTTAAGTTAGCTAAAAATTACATGATACGTATGCTAAAAATAATGTAGAAGACAACATGAACAATATGTAAGATCGTAAACATGAAAAAATTACCTTTACCTTATATATGGAATGCAAGATCGTCAACAATAAGGGTGATGATGTTTGTAGTCAATTGCCTATTTGCAAAAAGGGTGACAATCAAACAAAATATATACATGTATGAGCGGGAATTAATTGAGCATCATAAGCAAAACATTGGTAATTATAAATCACATATGTTGTAATCATTAGAATTGAAATCAATAAATCAATATTAAATATGTATACTAATCAATATAAATATATATAAATAATTAAATCACATTCATTGATCATCTTCTTCATCCATCTCATCATCATTTCCATCATCATCATCATCAACATCAACATCATCATCATCATCATCATCATCATCATCATCATCATCATCATCATCATCATCGTCATCGTCATCGTCGTCGTCATCATCATCATCATCATCATCATCATCATCATCATCATCATCATCATCATCATCATCATCATCATCATCATCACCACCACCATCATCATCATCATCATCATCATCATCATCATCATCATCACCATCATCACCATCATCTTCTTCATCATCTTCTTCTTCTTCATCATCTTCAATATCTTCTTCTTCCATAACATTATACTTTATTGGCCTTCCTCTTGGATCATGTCTAACAACAAATGACCAACCTTGTTTATGTGAAAACTCTAAGTAAAACACTTGCTCTGATTGGCTTGGAAGAACATAGGGCTCATCTCCAACTAGCTCAAATGACCTTGTATTAATAATTGTAAATCAATTATCATGTTGAATAACAGTTCTATTTGGATCATTTTGACAACAATACAATGGCAAGAAGAGTTGTTTGGGAGCCTTCGTATAGGGGCTCATGTGCCTTCTCAAGTATAAATACATCAAGGTCATCTACATCAACATCATCATCATGATCTTCTTGATCATCTTGATCATCATGATCTTCTTGATCATCGTGATCTTCTTCCATGGGATCATTACCTTCTACTTATATATTCACACCTCCATGTTCCCTCATTTGGAAATCCACATTCTCCAGATTGTCATGGTCCATAACATGAAACCTAGGGTGGTTGACCTATATCAAAATGATGACCTTAAATTAACCATGACCATGATGTCATCATCAAATCATGTCTTATGTATTTTATAAATTATTGAAATACATACCAATGGACAAAATTTGTTTCCTCCTTCAATGTGACCATGCTACCTACAATGTTCCTCAATTGTTTTGATTAGATATCTTCGATTCTTTAAGCCCTTACAAATTTTGCAAGGACAATAACATTTTCCATCACCTTTTCTTTTAAAGTTAGACCATAATCTAGCAATTGTCTCCCTATTTTTTTGTGGTTTGATATTGTCAAACATGGTCTTTCTTGAATGGAATGACTCGTTGGTGGAAGGATGATTTGTTTGCAACCTACAGATACAAATTGTCACTGAACAACCATTTTCTCAACTCTAACTTTCTCAACGTAAAGGGACATTTATCATACCATAGAAACATGATTATTTTTATATGGAATACACCAAGGAGTACCATAAAAAATATTAACCATTTACAATCATGAAAAGTAAACCTAAATCAAATAGCTCATTTTTTTATTAGCATGTGTAGTCTCTGTGTATATGAAAAATGAAAGAAATATCAAGCTGAAATAAAATAGTGAACAAAATAGTATTCCACATAGAGTGAATGGAATATACCATCAAAAGAAGGTGACAAATCTTGTCATGAAGCACAAACATAGGAAATCAAAAGGGACAAAAGACAAGAAATAAGGAAAATCATTACGACTATAGAAAATCATTAAGACTATAATCACAAAAAGAAACACTCTTTGTCAACAATGTTCAAAAACATTAGGACTATAGAAAAATCATTAAGACTATAGAAAATCAAATTCTAGAAATGGACGTTCTGATGCTTTTCCATTAAAACAATTGAGCATTCATCATTTGGTATTGTGTATTCCATTTAAGTATGTCAACAATGTTCAAAATCCTGTCACCAAGCATAGACATAGGAAATAAAAAAGGGACAAAAGGCAAAAAGTAAGAAAAATCATTAGGACTATAGAAAAATCAAGTTCTAGAATGGATGGTTCTGATGCTTTTCCATTACAACAATTGAGCATTCATCATTTGGTACTTCTTTGTGTATTCTATTTAAGTATGTCAGGCACAAAGTATTCCATTTACATTTGACAAACATGCAGATTTGACCAAGCATTTATGTAAGGGTCAAGGAACCTAAAACCTTTTAAAATTGCATTAGGATAGGAACCTAAAACCTTTTGAAAGATTAAAAATGAAGCAAGAAAGATTAAAGTGGTTGAAGTTGACAACTAGTGTGTATGGTCGAAGAAGACAATGTAATGAACTACCAAGCAATAAGCTTTTAATTCTTTACAAACAGTCACTTCTCTACTCATGAAGACACAGTACGGTGTTTATATATTTTTCAAGTATAGCTTACAAACATTAGAAGTCTTGTGAAGAGTCTTGGTGAGTTTAAGCACCCTTTTGAAGCACTTTAGAAATATTGAATACATCATTTCTTTGTCAAATAGTCTTGGTCTAATAGAACTCCCAACAATTCTTAAACATACTTTATCTTATATGATGAATTCTTAAACAATTAAGGTTGGAGTAGGCATAGTTATCACATAGTTTTTGTGTGGTATAAGGAAGAATTGGCTAGGTTAAATCTTCCTTCGTGCTAGCAGTCTACAAAATTAGACCTTTATTAAGAATTCATCATATTAGATAAAGTAATTTTGACCAACACGAGAATAGAAGTAAAAAAAATAAAATCAAATTTTATACATATATCCCGCCTATCGGCACATTTCATTTTGGCATATTTCACGAGCAAAGGAGTGTTGAAGGAGGTGGTATAAGGAGGGAAGTTGCACTAGGTTGACACTGCACTCTTATATGCAAATAAGTTCAAACCAGTGGTTGAATATCATGGAAGTGCAGATCGATGAGAAATAAAATCTTCATTTTAAATCTTAACTAATAGATTAATCATATTATTACTATGCTTAATGTTCCATTTAAATGCATTTAACACAAAAAAAAAAATTACAAAACTGAACCAATGGCATGTTTACAACAAAGGTCTAATAGAACTCCCAACAATTCTTAAACATACTTTATTTGATATGATGAATTCTTAAAAAATTATTAAAGAATTCATCATATTGGATAAAGTATGTTTAAGAATTGTTGGGATTGGTCCTTTGGCGTGTATTAAACACAATAGAATTTTTAGCATATTATTATCTTTCTATTTCTTTGTTGTAAACATGCCATTGGTTCAGTTTTGTAATTTATTTTTTGTGTTAAATGCATTTAAAATAATTTTTTGTGTTAAACTCACCAAAAATCTTTAGAAGACTTCTAAGTGATATATTTGGTGTTATTGACTTACATTTGCTTGGATTCAAGGACTTTAGAATATACTCCAAAAGTGATTATGTAATGAAGGAAGTGAGAGGGAAGGATATTGATTTAGGTCAATGTATATTTCAACATGATTTTGGACAAGATCTTGTCATGAGTGGATGGGTGTGGATGGTGGGATGGGGGGTGTATTGGTCAATGTGATTTGCTCATGAAGACACAGTCTGGTGTTTATATTATTAAACTCTTGATTCAATGCAACATTGATAGGAAAAGCATTCATTGATTTGTATTATAAATTTTGATCATTCCATGTATTGATTATATTGTTTTGAAGTCTTAAAATCAAAGAATTTCAGTCCTTTTATTGACTATTCTTGTACACTAGTGCTTGGCGTGCAAACAATCTTTGTCTTGAAGAACCAATGATTTCCTAGGCTCTATCAAATAGTTGGCAAGCAATGATGTATTCAATATTTCTAAAGTGCTTCAAAAGTCTTAAACTCACCAAGACTCTTCACAAGACTTCTAAGTGATATATTTGGTGTTATTGACTTACATTTGCTTGGATTCAAGGACTTCAGATATTGACTTACATGGGGGGTGTATTGGTGCAGGACACCTAGGCCATTTAGACCATCTTTGCAAACATTTTGGGGTTTTTTTTTTTCCATTTTCAAGACATGATTTTCTATCAGGGACTAAGAGCACATCATTATTTTCTATCTGCAACTAAGGGCACACAATTAACAGAGGGTTTATTCTAAATTTTTAACATTTCACAGTTAAACAAAGTTTCATTGGCTTGCAATTGAGTTTTTAATAGCTTTTATTTTCCATACTTCAGTGATATTCAACCACTTACTCAACATTTTTTTACAATGAAACCAAAAGTAGCATCAATTTTACCTTGAACTGAGTTGATGAGGAAACAAAGAACCCACCCTTAGTTGACTGCTCTGTATCTCTAGAAATTGAACACCATTAGAAGTGGAAATTCATGGGCCACTTCTAATGGTGTTCATGCCACTTATAATGGTGGTGTGAACAACATTAGAAGTGTGGAGATTAGGGTTTCAAACCCATGACAAATGAAAACAATTTGAAAAAAAATGTACCTCTTATAAATTTGAATTCATTGCAAACATTTTTGGGGGTTTTTTTTCCATGTTCAGGACATGATTTTCTGTCAAGGACTGAGAGCACATCATTATTTTCTATCTGCAACTAAGGGCACACAATTAACAAAGGTTTTATTCTAAATTTTTAACAACTCACAGTTAAACAAAATTTCATTGGCTTGCGATTGAGTTTTTAATAGCTTTTATTTTCTGCACTTCCATGATTTTCAACCACTTATTCAACATTTTTTAACAATGTAACCAAAAGTAGCATCAATTTTACCTTGAACTCAGTTGATGAGGAAACAAATAACCCACCCTTAGTTGACTACTCTATATTTTTGGAAATTGAACACCATTAGAAGTGGAAATTCATGGGCCACTTCTAATGGTGTTCATGCCACTTCTAATGGTGGCGTGAATATCAAATTAGAAGTGTAGAGATAAGGGTTTCAAACCCATGACAAATGAAACCAATTTGAAAAAAATAAAAAAGTGTACCTTTCATTAAGCAAATGCCAAAAAATTGAATCTCTTACCAAGGCTGCAATGAAATGGTTGAAATCGAATGCCTATTACTCTTGATGCTTGATTGGGTTTGAGAAGAGCAATGTGGAAGAGAAGAAGATGCCACAACTTACAAGCTATATGCATATAGGGGGTGTCCACATACAACTTCCCTCCTTACTGCCTCCTTCAGCACTCCTTTGCTCGCGAACTATATATGCAAAAATGAAATAAAATGAAATGTGCCGGTAGGCGGGATATATGTATAAAATTTGACTTTTTTTTTTACTTCTATTCCAGTGTTGGTTGGAATTATGACCCTAAAGATCGGTCATAATTCTAACCAACACGAGAATAGAATTACCAAAATCAAAATTTTCTTCTATAAACCGACCATGGAAAATCATTTTATTACTTGGTCAAAAATGTTGGTCTAAAAAGTGGTTCAAATGTACTAGTGTCCTCCGGGGTGATCGTCATCTCACCCATAGGCAAGTGGAAGGTGTTATGGTCTGAGTGCAATCTCTAAGCCATAGTAGTAATCAAACCCAAATTCACTCAAAATCAAGGTAGAGCCAGAAGGAAAGATAGACCACACAGACTGATATGTCTACGATCAACCACACTCAGGTCCTGGATCATACTCACAGGTAAGGGATATGAACCAAAAACACCTAATGACTTGAGCATAACCTGCAAAAAGCAAGTTCAAACACATCAGTTTTGAAATTAGTTATCATTTGGATTATCCTAAGTCAATCAAAAATTTACAAATATCAAACCACAATCAAATTTCTTGAGTCTACTCAAAGAGAATAGAAAATTCATCATCACCCATCATCTAAATCTAGATTGACAATCAAACATTCAAACTATGACTAACTCATACTGACATCTTATGACTCGCTATAATATCAAGTGTGATACCTTAACCAATCATCTAATTGATGACATTGAACAATTTGCAAAGTGGACTATGAAAATTTAAAATCTTTCCTAGGAGGGTAAAAGCACTATTTCAGGCTTTAAAAGTGCTAAAACGCAAAATCATTGTTCAAATGTGCTACCTAAAATTTCAAAAGTGCAACATCAAGCAAATGCGCTAAAACTATTTTAAAGTGCTATTTTAAAATTCATATGCGCTAATTTAAATGGAAAAATAGAAATCAAAATCATACATGCTATTTGACAAAGCAAAAGTGAATTCAGCCCTAGAACATGCGTCTAAACACACTATTCTAATTTGCGGAAGCACTGATTAAAACCGCAAAAGTGCTAGTTTAAGTGTAAAAGTGGTATTTGGAAAATAAAAAGAAAAAAAGGGGTTTTACTCCTAAAAATTCAATTTTTTTTAAATTTAAATGCATAAATCGACAAAACCAAGAGGTTTAGGCACTCATCAGAGATCCGTAGGTGAGTGGCCACTGATATCATCAACTGCGCTCAAATCTGTGCTCACGTATTGAGATCAACATCGTTAAAGAAGTCAAAGAAAGTCAAAGCTCAAAAGTCAAGAGTAAAAGTGAAAATGAATAGTAAAAAAGACTTTTTACCCCTTTATATAAAACTTTTGACCTAAAAATGTATCTTTGACCTAAAAAGGTAATCTTTGATTGGAGGGGGCCCGAGGACCCAATTTTTTTCACCAATTCTATCAAATCAGGGGCATTTATCATCAAACAGATGTGAAAACATTATCAGAAATGAAATCAAAATTCATTATAAATTGACCTAATCAACTTGAATTGACCTAAATCTTTAAAATTTAAAAACATCTATCAAATTTCATTTCATTTTCAAGGGGGCATAGCATCGAATAATCATCATCAGCAACAACATCATCAAATTAGGAGAATGACCATAAAATTAGAGCACAATCTTTTAACAGAAAATTTTTCTCTAATCAATCAAGAGGGGCATCAAATATCAAATCGAATCAAATTAGGTATCACATTAGAGATCTACCATTGAATTGACCATCAAGGACTATTAAACCAATCAGAACTACATCAAACCTATCATCAAAATCTGCATCCCATATCAAACATTGAATATCAAGATCGACCATCGACAGGAACCAGGACCTTTTATCAGTTGGATCAAGACATTCTTTGAATTGACATGCTTCGCATGTTGACTCAAAGAGGGGCATTTGTAATCACCAAAAAGTGGACAGGATCATTCATGTGATTAATCAAGGCAAATCAAGGATAAATCTGTAAAGGATAAAATATGGATGAGGTCCTAGAACAATGATTTGCACATAAAAGAGACCCCAAGACCAATATTTTACACTTACATGAGATTGTATTGATATAGAAAGTAAATATAGATGATTAATATTGAAATGAAGAAATAAAGGTACTTACCTCCGAAAAAGAATCGGCTGAAAACCCTGTCAAACAATCTCAAAAACTATTGATTTTTACAAGTAGAGACTGAAACTACGAGATCTACAAAACCCATAAATATTTTTCTGAGCTTAGATTAGATTGACTTTGACTCTTATAAAAGGTCAAAGGCTACATTTTTATTATGAAGGTCGATTTTGACTTTGTTCAAAAATCTCAGAAGTTTGCCGAAAAGGGTATCCAAACCCGCTCTTAGATCCAAAATTCCGCACTTGTACCTGATAGAAAAAATGGTTTTGTTTGTTGGGGGGGAGGGGTTTTCCTCAGTCAAACCCCAATTTAGGAATTAACCTTGAAATTGAATTGAAATTGTTGTAGTAAACAAAGTAAATGGAACAATTCACCTTGCTTATGTTGAAAACCCTTGTGGAGGATTCGAATCATTGAATCCACAAGAATAGATGAATGTAGAATTGAATGTAGGATGTCTCCAATCAATTGTCTTTAGATCTTCAACAAAAATCTTGAATGGATCTTGAATTAGGAAGAGGCTTGAATGGAAATGGAGGAATCTTCAACAAGAGAGCTCTGTAGAGCTTGAATCCTTCAATGGCTTCTAATGGATCTCCTTGATGAATTCAATGCTTGAATGCTTGATCTTGTTTCTTGCTTTCACTTGAGAGCTTGAAAGATTATGATATGAGATGGAGAAAATGAGAGAGGAAGGCTCCCTTTTATAGTGATCTAGGGCACAAGAGGGGCCTCGTAGAAAACAATAATTAAGGGCCCATGGCACAAAAATCTAGAGAGGTGCACATGGAGAGGAAATTAAATTAAAGTCTTGACACAAAAATCTAGGAGGGGACCACCCTTAATATAGAAATAAAATAATGTTTTAAGAGCCTTGTTACAAAATTTGAGGTAAGGCCAACCCCAAAGTTAATTTGAGCACTAGGCACAAAATTTGAGAAAGGCTAATCTCCAATAATAAATTAGGATTCCTATATAAATATCGAGAAAGGTCCACCTCAAATATTAATTTGAGAATTTGACACTTAATCCAAGAAATAGTGGCCTCAAAGAGGGAAAAGACAAGATTTTGATGAAACCCTAAAACTGGAAGCTAACCCCAAGGATCCTAGACCCTAGGGTCAAGGATGAGGTTGTTCTTGACTAGGTCAGGATCAAGGTTGATCCTGCCCAGGTTAGGATCAAGGTTGATCCTGACCAGGTTAGGATCAAGGTTGACTTTGACCTAAAAGGTCGACCTTGACCCCGAGGTCAAGAATCTCAAGTTCATAGTCCAAGATGCCAGGAAGAAGTGGAAAATGGGGAAGAACAGGGGAAAAAGCTAGATCCAAGTTGATAATCAATTTAAGGCATTCGACATGACCCCAAATCACTTCCTCAGAGGGCTAAATGCTCTTACCATGGAAGTGCTTCTATTTTAAGATGATACATTAAGCCCCCACTTTAGCAAGAGTATGGACTCGATGCCAACTCTTGGTAAAGGAGATCACAAAGAAAAAGATAATCTTATTGAAATCAAAGGGACAAAGGAATCCTCAAGCCTCTAGGGACTCAAGTCTTCATCAACTCTAAGATTGTAATAAGAGAGACATCACTAAAGAAAAGAGAGAAAAGGAGAGAGATGAGTGGTTAGCTCGCCCAGTAAGATGCATGTATCTCACTGTGAACCACAAAAAGGATAGGATGGCCCACCAAGCAAGCACTTGATAGTCACCCCATAAGGTTGTGCACCTTCTAGTGGCTTTGTGCATGTATGTAGTGTGTCTTCTGATGACTTTTATAAAGTACCCATGGATCCACCTTCTTGTATCACCATGAATATGAAATGTGTGTCTCCTCAGGATTTAGCAACTTATGTGTGTTACCTTCAAAATATTTAGCATATAGATGCATGTCTTTTCAAGATTTAGCGACTTATGTGCATTACCTTTCGAGATTTAGCATATTGAAAAATTTGAAAAATGTGTCTCCTAAGGATTTAGCAACTTATGTGTGTTACCTTCGAAAGATTTAGCATATTGAAAATTTTGAAAAATGCATGTGTCCTTAGGATTTAGCAGCTTATGTGCATTACCTTCGGAAGATTTAGCGTATTTGAAATTGGAAATGCGTGTCCCTTCAGGATTTAGCAACTTATGTGTGTTACCTTCCAAGATTTAGCATATTGAAAAATGTGTCTCCTTAGGATTTAGCAACTTATGTGTGTTACCTTTAAAAGATTTAGCATATTGAAAATTTTGAAAAATGCATGTCTCCTCAGGATTTAGCAACTTATGTGCATTACCTTCAAAAGATTTAGCATATTTGAAATTGGAAATGCGTGTCCCTTCAGGATTTAGTAACGTATGTGTGTTACCTTTAGAGGATTTAGCATGCTGCAAAACAAAAGGTTAGAACAAAAATACATAATATAGAATGAGGGAGGCCATATATATGCCCCCCTCCTTAAGATAGAAAAAACATACTATTTTGACATGTTAAGGAAAGAAAAGAACAAGGATAAAGCATTTTTCAACATCAAGACAATATCCATAGATAACACCCAATCCAAGCTAAGAAGGTCATAGCTCCTACAAGGCCATGGAAGGGACAAATGCAAAGAGATATCATGCAAAAAGTGAAAAAGTAACCCTTGTGAGGGATAGCATTGTGTTTAGTTTCCAAGGTGAGAGATATATCAACCATGGAAACCCAATGTCAAACAATGAAATAGGTTGTGATCAAGGACAAAGATCCTCAATGCAAACCAAAATTTTCATGTATGATTGGATATCACATAATAGATAGATACTACTTAACCAAGGAAAGAGGTGAATCCCAAAAAGATAGAAAAGAAGGAGATGACATCCTTGCCTCCCAAGTGTAGGAATAAAGATGGAAAGGGACCTATTATATCACTTGCAAAACTATACAAGACAACGAGCCCCCAAGGATTAGGCTAACATTATTTACATAATGTGGAGTTCTATAATAGGAACATAGATGTTATTTAGAGAAAATAGGATTGAAATACAACTCATTATCACATGATATATAAATAACATTACTATCAATGAGCTGCCTAATCTTATAATGTAAAGCTTTTTTTCATTAGTAGAGTGATCATGAAATCTATGATATAAACAAAAAGGAAGAGTGTTCAAGTGTGGAATATGTTTCTTTTTGTGTTTAGGTCTAGTAATCATCTTAGCCCAAAGGATTTTAGGCAAAAAAACTTCTTGGTCAAATTCCTTCATAGTTTCATCATGTTTTGAAGTGTTATTGGAGATGTTGTTAACATTGATTTGTTGTTGAGGATTAAATCCCAAGCCATAAGAATGCTCATGCCCCCTAGTGTGTAAAGGCATTTGAACTCCCTATTTATGTTTACCACATCCTTGACCATTAAATTCTTGTTTAACTAGGAAATGATAACCAGGACCATAACAAGAAGCCATATCAAAAGGAGTCAATGGAACTTGAGTAGTGACTATGTCGTCATTAGTAGGCTTGAAAAATTCATTGTGGGTAGAAGCAGTGACAAAGTTATTACAAAGGGGTTTAGAAGTAAAAACTCATTGTTCAAATTCTATTTGTTTCTTCATAAAATCAAGATCATTAACCATATACTCTTCAATAAAGGTAGGATTAAAATCTAAGGTTCCCCAATCATCATTAGGAAGAGCACTAGAGGAAGAAGGATTACTATTAGGAATAGGAGTAGTGTGAGTTTGAATATTCAAACAAGGATTAGGTGCATCATCCACATGAAGTGAATACATCTTATTATTATAAACTTGACTTTACAATGAAGGGTGGAAGGAACGACATGCATCTCATGCAACTAAGGTCTACCAAAAAGAAGATTATAATTGAGAGGTCCAAGCATAACATGAATAGGTGTATTCAGTATGACCGGTCCTACTTTGATAGGTAAGGTAATGATTCCTAAAGTGTTCTTAGCAATGTTATCAAAGCCACGCATAGGAACATTGGCAGGTTGAATAGTTGAAAGATCAGTGTTAATTGCTTTGAGCATGTCCATGCTACAAACATTAAGCCTAGATCGATTATGAATCAAGGTCCTATGAATGATACTTTTATTGATAGAAACAATAACCATAAGAGCATCATACTGATTCTAAACTTCTTTAGAAGATAAATCCTTTTGAGTAAATACAATGTTAGGAGGACTCGGGGTAGCATGCATGTATTGTAAGAAGTTATTGATGTTCTCTTGATTAGGAGGTGGAGTAGGAAGAGTTGCTAGAGCTTTTTTCAAGGCTTCATAGTAGGTAGGTGAATTTTGAAGAAGCTCCCATAAAGAAATATTGGAAGGGGTATTTTTCAATTGGTTAATCAAATCATACAACTTGCTAGGAAGATGGGGTGGAGGAGGAGGAATAGGTTGAGAAGGTGGAAAAGAAGTAGAAACCACTGGAGTAGGTTGAGGGTTATTCCTTGTATGATAAGTGTGAGCTATAGAATCTTGATTATTGAAAGACTCCATAGGTTTACCTTTGATAGTAAGGCAAGGACAACCTTTGACAATTAACAAGGGTTTAGGATAAACCATTTTAGTTGTCTCAACACTACAAATAGATTCACAAGAAGGAAGAAAATAGGACATCCTAGGAGGAGATGAGGTAAGATCTTGATTCTCCATAGGATCATCAGTAAAAGGGAGAGAATTAAGGGAATTCATATCATTCTCCACTAATGCCTCATCACTATAAGGAATCTCAAATGAAGGTAAGGGATCTATAATATCATCTTCTTTCGCTAAAATATCTACATGTGGTTTAGAAAAAGAGTTATCATCATGTATGAATATGTCATCTATTAATAAATCACCCTCTTGTATCAAAGCTTCTTTACAAGGAGGGGATAAATCAATGTCATTATCCAAGGGATCATCCACAATGGTGTCATGAGGAAGAGAGTAATAACCATCCAAATCCAAAGGTTCATCCCAAATAGGAGGATTATCATCCCTACCAATAAAGCACATTCTAGGGTTTCCATAATTCACTAAAGGTTGATCCCTAGAGGAGGAAGAAGGACATCTATTAGGAGAAGAATTAACATCAATCCTCAACTCCTCTCCATAAAGAGAAATATGAAGGAGATCAAATGTAATAAATGAAGTCTTTCTAGGTGTAACGCCATGCAACGTTTGAAACAACTTAGGTAACATGATAACAAATAGATCTAGATATATCCAAATGCATTCAAATGAGATCTATAAGCATGAAAAGGAAATCAAACACCATAAACACAATAGGGCATCTAATTCCACAAAAGAAAGAGTATTCATAAAATGGGTTCACCAAAATGTAAAGTGAAGGTGAATACACAAGGGAATATAAAGGAAGATCTAACACAATAGAGCATCTAAATCCAAAAAAGAAAGGATGGTAAGCATGTCAAGCTCACCAAAATATAAAGGATAAAATATGGATGAGGTCCTAGAACAATGATTTGCACATAAAAGAGAATCCAAGACCAATATTTTACACTTACATGAGATTTTATTGATATAGAAAGTAAATATAGATGATTAATATTGAAATGAAGAAATAAAGGTACCTACCTCCAAAAAAGAATCGGTTGAAAACCCTGTCAAACGATCTCAAAAACTGTTGATTTCAACACTCGAGAATTGAAACTGCGAGATCTACAAAACCTAGAAATATTTTTTTGAGATTAGATCATGTTGACTTTCACCCTTATAAAAGGTCAAAGGCTACATTTTTATTCTGAAGGTTGATTTTGACTTTGTTCGCAGATCTTGGAATTTTGCCAAAAAGGGTATCCAAATCTGCTCTCAGATCCAAAATTTTGCACCTGTACCTACAAGAAAAAATGGTTTTGTTTGTTGGGGGGGAGGCATTTGCCTCATTCAAACCCCAATTTAGAAATTAACCTTGAAATTGAATTGAAATTGTTGTAGTAAACAAAGTAAATGGAACAATTCACGTTGCTTATGTTGAAAACCCTTATGGAGGATTCAAATCCTTGAATCCACAAGAATGGATGAATGTAGAATTGAATGTAGGATGTCTCCAATCAATTGTCTTTAGATCTTTAACACCAATCTTTAATGGATCTTGAATTAGGAAGAATCTTGAATGAAAATGGAGGAATCTTCAACAAGAGAGCTCCATAGAGCTTGAATTCTCTAATGGCTTCTAATGGATCTCCTTGATGAATTGAATGCTTAAATGCTTGATCTTCTTGCTTGCTTTCACTTGAGAGCTTGAGAGATTATGATATGAGATGGAGAAAATGAGAGAGTAAGGCTCCCTTTTATAGTGATCTAGGGCATAAGAGGGGCCTCGTAGAAAACAATAATTAAGGGCGCATGGCACAAAACTTTAGAGAGGTGCACATGGAGAGGAAATTAAATTAAAGTCTTGACACAAAACTCTAGGAGGGGACCACCCTTAATATAGAAATAAAATAATTATTTAAGAGCCTTGTTACAAAATTTGAGGTAAGGACAACCCCAAAGTTAATTTGAGCACTAGGCACAAAACTTGAGAAAGGCTAATCTCCAATAATAAATTAGGATTCCTATACAAATATCGAGAAAGGTCCACCTAAAATATTAATTTGAGAATTTGACACTTAATCCAAGAAATAGTGGCCCTGAAGAGGGAAAAGACAAGATTTTGATGAAACCCCAAAACTGGAAGCTAACCCCGAGGATCCCAGACCCTAGGGTCAAGGACGAGGTTGTTCCTGACCAGGTCAGGATCGAGGTTGATCCTGACTAAGTCAGGATTGAGGTTGATCCTGACCTGGTCAAGATCGAGGTTGATCCTAACCAAGTTAGGGTTGAGGTCAACTTTGACCTGAAAGGTTGACCTTGACCCTAAGGTCAAGAATCTCAAGTTCATAGTCCAAGATGCTAGGAAGAAGTGGAAAATGGGGTAGAATAGGGGAAAAAGCTAGATCCAAGTCAATAATCCATTCAAGGCATTCGACATGACCATAAACCACTTACTCGGAGGGCTAAATTCTCTTACCATGGAAGTGATTCCATTGTAAGATGATATAAAATCAAATCAATTAAATCCAATCAAAATTAAAATCAAGCTTTAATTCAATTTATATAACAATCAAGAGTATTTTAATCAAGTTATATTAAATAAATTAGAAATTAATTTAATTAATTGTATAGTTGGATTTAAATGAAATCAACCCATTCAAGGGGTACACTTGGCTAAATAAATGAATTAAAATCAATTGATTAAATCCTAATTTCTCTCAACACCACATGGGAGGGAAAAGCCTCAACCAATAGGATTTAAGGAAAGGAGCTCACATGGATCAAGCCAAAATAAATCTCAATCACTCAATTGAAAAGACCATCTTCTCCACTCATCTTGTCTTCTTGTCGCAAGCTTTGAGGACACAATATTTAAATTGTCTTCAAAGGGTGGAACCAAATACTCAACTCAAGCCTAATCATGATAAACTCTACTACACCCCTACCCTTTCCAAATCCTATATAAGAAAGGCATAAATCACTCATAAATCATCCACAAATCTGAGAATTGCATCTAGAAAGGAAATTTAGAAGTTAATTTGATAATTTCTTTTTGGAATTGAATTAATTAGCTTAGCTTATCACTCATTTCTCATCCTAGGACTATCATTAATGGAGGCTTGCTGAGAGCCTCACCATTAACACTCTTAGTTAGAGAGTCGTACAATGCTTAATTGCTCATTTATTTGCTAAATAGATTTTCTATTTGTGGTAACTTAGTTTCTATTTGATTTATTTGACAATACTAATTCTATGAAGGTATAATTTCTAGTACATAGATAGTTTGGAGGAATGATTGGATGTTGGGGGATATTTGGAACAATCTTGTTAATGTTTTCAAAATACTCTTCATGATCTACAAGAATCTCACCATCATGTTGGCTAAGGTTTCCAAAGTATACATCATGATCAACAAGAATTTCATTATCATCAGGATAGGATGGAGTGGGAGAAGGGATGTAATAACCAAAGTCATCATAATAGCTTTGAGACATTTTGACTTGTAAATGAGTTGGATAGGGATGAAGGATGAAGATGGATTGGAAGAATAAGGCTTTGGATTAGGTTTGTGTTTGGCTCAAGATATGAGGAAAGAATGACTCTAGAGGAAGATAGAAAGGGGATGAGGAATGACCAAGATGACTCTGCTAACCTAGGAAAGGAGAACAAGTTTGGATGCAAGATGACTGGAAGACCATGATTTGGGAGACTAGGATGACAAGATTTTGCATGCTTGGATGAATTCTATAGTTTGATTTGATATGGCAAAGGTTTTGATGTATAAAACTCTTTGTTTGTGTATGCTTAACAGATGTTTTTCATTGAGTCTGAAACTTTAGAAACACATCAAGCATGAATTACCTAAAAAGTTAGGCTAGTATCAAAATTTTTACCTGTGCAGCTTGATATCCCAAAAAGGAATATAGGTGGTGAGTATCTTAAGGTGATCTGGGAAACCACTTGGATGGGTCAGCATGCTAAAATGTGTGAAGAGTGAACCTAACTTGTTCAGAAAAGGTGTAGACATTCAAACATTAGTTATTCAAAGCCTAACAACATATTCCTAACATATAGAAAATTACTATTCGCAAGGCAATTCAGATAGGGCTTAAACAGGAGCACCCTATCACCGTTTGATTTGCCCTTGAATTAGGGATATGGGTGTTCTATCCAATCACTTGGAGTGTGTCCCTAATGATGATTAGTGAGGATTAAGATGGATTAGGGACCATGAGAACCCCATAGTGGCATAAAATAAGATATAGAAGACCTTATTTTCCCCTAAGGCCTCAAGGATCCTAATGATGATGAAATGCAGATTAAGCTATGAATTCTTGTTCTAAGATTGTTTTTAAACAAAATGAGATGTGATATGATACATAAATGTTTAGAAAATATTGAATAAAACTAAGTTCAATGCATTAAACTTATTCTAGGATGTGTTAGAAAGCATGAAATCTAACAATATTATCAAAAAGCTAAGATCTAGAATGAATTTAACATGATAACAATGCATGAAGATAAAAATGAAGCTAATAATTTTCTCTTGGAAGGAGGAGTATTTATAGGATTTGAGGAAGGGCTTGGGTTAGGAAGGAGAGTTAGAGTCAGAGGTAAGGTCTGGGGTAGAGTTTGAGGTAAGGTTTGGGGTATGGTAACGTTTGACCATGGGTTAAGGTTTCTCACACATGTTTGAGAAACACTAGGGAAGTGTGCAAGGGGAACACGGGTGGAAGAGGAGACATGGGTCTCTTAATGAGGTTGTAAGAGGCCTTAAAGAGTGTGTAAGAGGCTATTAACGAGTCTGCAAGGCTCATTAAAGGAAGGGTCTGACCAAAAGTCAAAGAGGACTTGGATTTGGCTAAGAAATGTAGGAAACGTCTCCTAAATAGGTTTAGGAAAGGTTTAGGGAAGTTTAGGAAAGTCTAGGAAAGTCTAGAAGATTCTAGGGTTTTGAGGGATTTAAATAAATATTGCATTTATTTAAAGGGTTTGGTCAATTTATTAAATAATTAATAAATATTGGAGGGAAATGATGTTTAAATTATATTTAAACATTTCTGGAAGGGATTCCTTAATTAAATTTTTTTAATTAAGGTAGGAGGATTTAATGGCATAATAATAAATAAATTAATCAAATAAATAATTAATTAACAAATGATGATGTCATCAAGAGTTTTTGGAAAACAAAAATACTTTTATTTACCCAAGGATTTTTAGGTGTCTACAATGGGTACGTGGTTAAACCCATGATTTGTTATTTTTAAGGTTAAGTGAGCCTTTGAAAATCCTTTTTTTTTTTTTTGTAAGGCTTTGGCCTAGTGGTACTTCAATTTGTACTTTGATTGCTAATATTTTTCTGGATTGTTGATTTTGCGCTGATGGTTTTCTATTGTTTTGTTATGCTTTACCTTACGCAACTACTTATTTGTGTAGGGTTCCAGACCCCTCCCAAAATTTGTTTATGATTGGGTTTCAAAATCCCATCAAAATTTGTTTTTCCCCTAATAAAAACAAAATAATAAAAATGATAAATAAAAACCATTCTGAATTTTTTTGCATTAGACTTGATGTTTGTTTTCTAACACATATTAGAAAGAGTAAATATATAAAATATGAAAAAATAAATGAAAATAAGTCTAGTAAACAATGCAAATAAATAAAAATATTTTTTAATAAGAAAAATAATTTGAAAGTGATATTTATTCAATAGTTAAATAGTATACTTAGAAAAAATTATGTAAAAAGGAGCTCATAGATATAATTACCAAGGCAATAAAAAATAAAACAAATCATTTAAAAATAAATCAAATCAATTTTGGATTATAATGTGGATTTTTTTTGTTTTTCTTACATGAATTGTATTGAACTCCTATATACCTCATTGTCATTATAGAATGTGTATTGGCGAAACAAAAATGATATTCAACATTTTATATAAATTTTTTTATAGAAACATTTTATAATAAAGATTTTTTGTTATATTTTTTTGAAAAAAATAAAATTTTATTTAGATAAAAAGAATCACATATACATCAAAAGGACTTCGACTATAGCCATCAAGATAGATAGTAAGAGAGAAAACCATGGGGTGTTCCTACAATACCATCCAATATTACAATTGCTAATATCTAAACCCTCTTCAATAATACTATTTTCCCTAACCAACAACCCAATTTTATTCTATATATCATCATGGATAAGTTGAAGAAACTACTAATTTTTGTTTTGGGACAATTTTCCACTAGCTAAAATATTTTCTTTTATATTTGATATGAAAAAAAAAAACAAAGGATATTACGAGGATCTATAATCCATTAACTTGTAAGATATAAAACGCCCATAACATATAGAGATACTAAAAATATATAAACTATCCCCCAATACTATAACATACGCAATAGTTTTTTTGAAAAGTTACATCTATGACTGAAATGAAACCATTATTCTCACAACCCTTTGGCATTGCAATTATAGTCTGAATAATTACATTGATATGTTCCAATCAGCTCATTTTTTCACTCTACAACATCTTTGACAATTGGTTGATTGTAAACGAATTGTCCTCTTTTAGGTATGGTAGGTTATTTAATAGGGGGTTTAATGATTTGGTTCTTATCAATGTACTCATGAAACAATGCTAACTCCTCCTTGTTCAAGTTGTTCCTTCCATTGGGCAAGAAATAGGCTGATTTTATGTTTGTTCTGTATACTATAATTAATCCTTCTTCTAACAATATCATGAACCTATCTTTTGGTATTTCCAAGACAACATAAAATTGCAACCTAATGGTGAAAAAGTGAGCTCACTTGTAAAATCAATAAGGTACCACCTTTTTCCTTGAATAACATCCTCATTTCTTGTCTTTTAGATAAACTATAAAATTCTTTAGTAAAAATAAGCCAAAATTCATTAAGTTTAACAAGTAAAGCATTAGCATATCCAACAAGGAATTTAAACCATCTAAAGCCATATTTGCAATCCTGACCTAGAAGTGAACCTTAAAACATAAACCAAAATGAAAAGACATATTTACATTTGTATGATATAAAATGGTGAGCAATGCTAATATGTAGATCACTTACCAAATCCTACATACATTGAAATACAAAACCCTCACAAAGTGAATCTAATTAGCACAACCAAAAGGAGGATGGGTTCCAAAGCAAGATCTATGCTTAATGGTGTTTGTGTATTCCTTAATATAAATTTGATTTGATAAAGTAAGTGCAAGGGAAAAGAAGGGATAATAAATACACATGGAAACAAGATGGAGAAGGTAGGAATTTGAATCTAAATTTGACTATTGTTGGAATGTTGGATCTTGTTGTAACTTCATAGCTGGAAGGTATGGACTTTTATCTATTTGTCCTAAGATTTTTACTAACAAATGGTAGGGAAAAGTCAAATTTTAAGGGACAAGTCAAATTTTGACATGTTCCTAGCATAAACTGATGAAACTTTCTCAAATCCTATGGCTACACTTGTATTGTTCAGATATAGAATTTTAGCTTTACAACCTATTCCTGCACATAGAAAAATAGAGAAGGTTGAAGAAAGGGGTTTGCCTCATTCAAAACCTTGTTTAGGAGTCAACCTTGAAATGGAATGAAGTAGAGGAATATCATGTTGTCATGTAGCAGAGGCTAGATCTAGAAAATGAAGTATGTCATACCATGTACATGTAATTACTTCTTTAAATGTGAACAAGTATGTTGATGGAATAGGTTTGACTAAACACAAAAACCCAAAAGGAAATCATTAAAAGAAAAAACCTTATGAAATAGATGTTGTAAGCTTCCACAATGTTTCTTTATGGAAGACAGATAAGAAGAAAGATGAATGTGGATCTCCTTCCTTTATAGAAAACTCCTTTGTTTGGCCTGCAATGGGGAAAAGAAGCTAGATCTATGAAGATAACTTTATTACATGAGAGGAATGAAGACATGAATAATTGATGAATCTTGATGGCTTCCCTGCACTTGAATTCTTAATTTATTGAATGCTTGGTTACTAACTTGCTTACACTTAAATGATGGATGGCTTGCACATGACTAGCTTGCACTAAGATGTGTTATGCCAAATTATGGGAGAAGATGTCTTTTTATACTAAAATCCATCCATTTAGGGGCTCAAGTAAAATCAAGGCCAACTACAAATCTAAATCTTGAAGGAAAACCCCATCATCGAGCCCTAGGAAAATTGGGCCCAAAACTTGAGGGAAAAGTTGACTTTCAACTTGTTCGATGAAAAATGGGCTTAAAATTAATGGTTCTGTTGGGGAAGGTGAAAAAAAGGGGGGAGAAAATGAAGGTTGCTAAGGGTTCAGGACAAATCTTGAAATCTGAAAATAAATGAATGGGTTAGGTGAGGAAATAAATTATGGGATTGGATTAAAAAAGGGAAATCATGCCTAGAAGTGAGAACCAACCTTGAGTTAAAGAAATATTACTCATATTTGAATTAAGTATGTATTTAAGTGCAATATGAAGTCCTGCCATAGAAAACATACTAAAGTAGGCACAAAAAGGTCCCAAAATGAGCACAAGTTAGGTGCTTACATTTTAGGATGATACATTTAGCTGCTACTTTAGGAGTATGAGACAAGATCACGCTCATGGTAAAGGAAGAGATAGAAGAGAAAAAGAGGATGAAAGAGAGAGATGTTTAGGGGTGAATTTCAAAAGAGATGAGACAATAGTAAGTTAAAGGACATTTAATAAGCCCTGAATCAAAGCATCTCAAATCCACATCCACACACCAGGGAAAGAAAACAAAGAAAGTAGAACAGGAAAACAAAGACAAAATATACAACACACAAAAGGGGTTAGTACTAAAAATAAGACTCCAAATAAACTAGTGAAAGAGATCTTGATAAAAAATGTCTCATCCACTAATATCATATTTAGAAAGCTATTTGAAGAGCATAAGTGATCACATAGAAAGGGAAAGGATGTCATCAAAGATTATACAAACTCCATGATCAAACCCATTGTCATAGTTATGAGAGCATGTAAAGATTAGAGAAACCATGAATCCAACATGATAACAAGTTGTGTTATGCTAGGTGATCCAAGAGAAGAGAGAAAAAGATGAGTAGAAAGGATAGAAAGTTGTGTTATGCTAGCTTGACTCATCTCAAAGAGAGAGAAAGGAGAATTGGTAGTCTAACAATTTGTGTTATGCTAGTAAATTCTACCTTGAAAAATTTTCTGCTAATACACTTGATGCCAAATTTTGATGACAATTTTCCACGGAGGATACACTTTTTTGTGAAATTGGTTTTTTTTGTAATTATCCCACAAAAAGTTAGAATTCTGACAACTATTTATTAGACCATTTGAATTACGACTTCATCAGGCTATACAAGAAAAAAAGTGAAAACCAAATCATTTTTATTTTAAGTCCATCGCAGGAGCAAAGGAGGGCACGTGAAGTAGGGTATGTTGGCTCAAAAAAATTCATTTTGAGGTAGAGCGGTCTCACATTTGTAGATCTATTGCATTAGTAGATAGCCAAGAATAGAACATATAGCTAAGTGAGACCCAAGAGGAAGGTATTTCAAAATCAATTCATTCTCACAATTCTATACATTTTTGTTGCCAAAAAGGTTTCATGACTATTACCAAGGAGGTTCCTATAATATTGAAGAGGAATAAAATGTTAGAGACATAAGGACTCTCAAATCTCATATTGAAACCCATAATAATATAATATGTAATCACCAAAAGATCATGAACACGATAATATTGAGAAAGCACTTGCCAAAGACATGAAAGATGATGTTCATAATAATGATGTATAATAATGATTAGAATATTGTAATTAACAACAAAGGAAATAGTAAAAGATCAGTGTTGCATTTCCATTATGATATTGTATAATAATGATCAGAATATTGTATGAGAAAAGAGAGAGGCATTTGAATAATGAAACTCATTGATAAAAAAATTTCTTATAACCAGGGAATGCCAAATTTTTATAATGAGCAACAAATTTGGAGGGGTAAGCATCAATTCAAGGAGTAGGGTTTCATACGTTGTCTTTAAGGTATCATATTTGAGTGGTTAGAAGCAATGAAGGGGGGTGTTCTTTCTTATAGTTTATTTTTTAGAACTCACTGTCATAATATAAATAATGTGTATTCCAAAGAGAACTTAGTGACTTCTTGAATAGATTAATATTTTCTTTGATCTGATTTACAAAGCCTTGAGGGTTTCACAACATATCATGGCAATCTTACAATATGTCGACATAGTGACAACCAATTTTGCAAAGAAATAAGCAAGAGATTTGCACCACATAGATAGTGTATTATAGGTTTATCAATATAAAAATAATTCAAAGGTATAAGGTCATGGTCTATAATACAAACTTACTAGTTGAATGCCTTATTTAGTAGTAAGATATGTTGGAAAAGGTTTAAGATGTGTAATCATGGATAAAGATACAATCATGTAAAAAAAATGATCAGATGCATAATTGAGGATAGTTTAGGTGCATGGTTGTAGAACATGAATGTAAAAAAAAGGACCAAGACCATCATATAGGATAGTCCTTTCAGTGATTTAAGAAAGGCTAAAACATATACAAATTCCATAGTCCAAGAAATGGAAGACACTGGTGTAAAAACAATGAACTAAGGTGCTACTAGTAATATCATTGGAGATAACAAGGAGTTGCCAAAGAATTTCAAAATAATGAAAAACAAGGATTGAATCACAATACAATGAAACAAAAGTGTAAAATAGAGGTCACTGTCATATAGTGAAAATGCAATCTTTTAAAATGCTTGACACAATGAAGAGCATGTCAAAATCATTCTAAAAGTACCATCAAATAGTGATCCAATAAAATAAAAATGAACAAAGGATTCTTAATTTTATTTTAAAATACAATGAATCAATATATAATAGGTTATACCAATGAGAGAAATACCAACAATTTTCATGTTTAAAAAATACTTCAAGGCCTTTTCTATTCACTAATTTTGCAATAGGCATCAATCAGATAGTTATAAGTGACTTCATTATAATTTGAGCCTCCATCTAAGATCTTATTCATGTTTGAATATTCTCTAGAAAGATCTCTTTTCTTACTTAGCCCACCAATGTCTATGTTGTATGCCACTTCATCAAGTTTCAAATTTTTTGTTGTTTCTTGTGACATCTTGCCTACAATATTAATGTATCTTGTACTACAAGATGAACATAGAAAAGTATAACCTTTTTAGCTCAATGCTTTATATGCAGGTTTGGTTATATATTTTCTAGGAAATTGTCTCAATTTCATTTCCTTTAGATATACAACACAAGTTGGAAAATTTTTTCACTTACATAAAGGTGTTGAAAGCCTTATGAGACATGTAGAAAATAAAAATAATTTATCTGATCATTTTTGGTGCTTCATGGTTACTTCTTAGAGCTCTAGGGTCTATGCAATTTATATCTAATGTAGGTTTTTGTTATATTGTTTTGAAAGAGAAGGTGATAGGAAGACAACTATATTTTGAATTCTATCAACATAGATTTATATCTATATATTTTAATAGAAAAATAAATTATAGATGGAAGAAAGCTATACTTGTTTGCAAGATTACATTTATTTAGTCTTTTCAAATCAAAATTAGAGGTCAATTATAAAAATTGTAGGATCTTTACTTGTACAAAGGGTACTTATTTACATAGCTCTTATGGTTTTGGAACATCTTTCTTGGTGATTGGGTTTGTGTTTAAGAAGGTACATCAAGCCCTAGGTTGACTATTGCATGGATTTTTCCCAATGTGACTATAAAATTCACGTATTTTAGCAAAAAAAACCATTATAGAAGGTTTTGATGAGTGTATGTGGTTGAATGGAGTTAAGAAGGACCTAATATAATTTTTTCATGTTTGGAATGAAGAATTAAAATGATCCTTGAGGTTTGATCTTATGATGACAATCACTATTACTTAATCGTGACAGAGACAATTTGAGTTATTTGGGGTTTCAAATTCATTTTGATAGGGTAATGCAAGCATTGGTAGAATTTTGTATAAACCTTCACATATAATTATATTTTCCCCTTAATGTTACTATATTTTTGGATCCTTTCTAAGTGTTTCATATTGTGTATAAGGACTGATTACATTAGTCCCTGTCATTCTCTAATTGTAGCAGTCATTCTTGGTGTTCATATTGACTTTGTGTCCATTGAATGTGGTTATATGAAGTTGGAATAAAGAGGCTTTGACCTTTTCATTTCATTATTTGAAGGTCCCAATGGAGTTTCAATACTTCTTTAACTATTTTTTAATATAAAAAATTGTTATTTCATCTTGTGAACATTGTTTAGACACACCATTCCTTATCACTTAACTTACCATACCCTCATAGTTTTAATGATAGTCAATATTTAATAATCATCATATCTTTGTCAAGGAAGGATCAAACAAGTCTTGTAATTATTCTATATGTTTTGGAGTAAGAGTTTCACTTTATTTTTTACTATAAAGGAACTGATTGCATAAATACAATAATTTTGGGCCTAACTTTGTAATAGGGATAGAAAGTGATGATTTTGCATTCAATACTCTCTCCCAAACATTTAAAATGGTGAATGGTGTTAGATAAGGTTGTAAGGATCCTAAGCAACATTCTTAATCAGAGGTTAAATATTTAATGAATCCATTTGATCTCTCTCTTGGTGTCTACAGTCCTAATTCATAGATGTAGAAGTCAGTGGAAGTCATAACCTTTGAAGATCTGAACTTGTGTGATTATTGTGTTTAAAGTTGGTTGAGCATTGACACAATCCTTCTTGTCATTTCTTAAGGATACACCATTTATTACTTTAAATTATATTTGGTTTTATCTAATCAAATGACCAATGGAATGCAAGACCATTTTTGTGAATTTGTAAGACATAATCAAATAAGATGATAGTCAATGTTGATGAGATTATTTTTAAGAACTAACTTGCAGTAATTAGGTGCTCTGCACCAATAGATCATAGGACAAAGCTTATTTCATACCTTGGAAATTCTTTCTAGGAAGAAATAATAGGATACTATTTTTCTATTCTAAAGCCTCTTTATCTAAATGGGATCAAATTCCTTTCACTTCAATTGAATCAGGGTGCAGAGGTGCTCTACATTATTTGGGTATACCAAATAATTGAGTGTTATATCAAATCGATGCAAATAAACCTTTGCACCACTAGTTCCAATGAAGAGAGAAAGGAAATTGATAGCATTTGGATAAATAGGCTTCAACACAGAAAGATGGTATCATACCATTTGTACCATTTGATCCAATTTAGGTCCTTAATAGGATAACTAGGACATTTTTCTTAGAAGACTTATGTACTTAAAGATTTAAATAATTAAATAAGTTTTAATTAAAGATTTAAACTTATTAGTCTCAATATATCATTTTTAATGTTTACATTGAATGGCTCAAATGGCCATGTTTACATTATTTAAAGACCTTATGGGATCTTGTAATTAATGAATTGTGGATGTTTAAAGTCTCTATTGCACTCCCTTGGGATCATGTAATTGATGAATTGTGGATGTTGAAAATCTGTATGTTCAAGTATTTCAATTTGGTATTCTATACTAAAACATCATTTCATTTCTATATATTACTAGGTCTAAGAACATTTGTGTACTTTCAACATCATTTTTCTTAGTTTGTGAAGGTTATATAATGAAGTTTCCATAGCCCTATTTTTTTTCATGTGAAGAAGGATCATGTCAGATAATATAAGTGAAGAAAAAGATAGGGAGACAATTGCTAGATTGTGATCTAACTTCAAAAGAAAAGGTGATGGAAAATGTTATTGTCCCTACAAAATCTGTAAGGGCTTAAACACTAGAAGACTACTAATCAAAACAACTAAGAGACATTTTAGGGATAATGGTCACATTGAAGGTGGACATGATTATTATCCATTGGAAAGTTGTTCATTATATCATTTTAATAATTTATATACATAAGAAATCACTTGATGATGAGTTCATGGTACAAGTTTATTTATGTTCATCATTTTTATATAGGTTGAGATCCCCAAGGCACATGGTATCAACCACTAAAGCTCAGAGAATATGGTTTTCTAAGTGGAGGAACATGAAGGTGTAAATATCAAAGATGAAGATGATGATCCCATGGAAGATGATGATCATGTGCTAGAAAACACATTTAAATATGATGGTACAAATATGTTGATCCATGATACATTTGGTACTAGCATAGCTGATGATGATGGTGATCAAAATGACCTTGATGTCATCCATGATATACCTCTACTTGAGAAGATAGACAAAAACCTTTACGAAGGCTTCCAAATAACTCTTCTCTCTGCTATATTGTTGTTGGTGAACTTCAAAGTTACGAATGGTTTATCTAACATAATAATGTCACATATGTTAAGGTATGTCATATATGTCATTATAATTAATAAAAGGTGAATCATGTACCATTAATATTGTTTCTATTAACAATTTATATCTTTTTCTATAGATTGATAGGTGAGTGTTTGTTACCACTGTCAAATATTCTACCTCGCTCATACCAAGAATTATGAACCACTATGAAAGATATTATAATGGAGTAGCAAGCAATAGATGCTTGTCATAATGATCATATTATATATCATAAATAACATGAATTTGCAATAGAATGCCCTGAATATCATATGAATAGATATTGAATAGATCAAGTAACCAAAAAGGTACCTCATAATGTTCTTCGTTATATTCCCATTATTCCACACATGTAACGATTATTCAGGTGTAGTTTCTTGGCACAATTTATGAATTACCATGCACACAATAGAAGTCGAGATGAAATTATTCAAATTCTTATGGATGGTTCGACATTTATGGATTTAAAGGAAAAGTATCCACACTTAAAGAAGAACCTTGTAATCTCATGATTTCATTGGCAGCAGATGGTGTCAATCCATTTGGAGAGCTGAGATTTGCTTACTTGGCATGGCTTATTTTTTTTTATCAATAATAACATACCTCCATGGATGTCAATAAAGAGGGAGCACATTATGTTGACAATGACTGTTTCAGGTATTTTATCATTTAATAGTTATCTACATGTAATTATTAATCTTGAAGTAAAATGGTCACAATAATAATGTAATGATGTTGTTAATTCAACTAGGCAAGTGCCAAGTTAAAGATATGAATGTATATATATTGAGCCTCTTATCAATGAGTTGTTGGAGTTATAGAATGGTGTCACTATGTATGATGTCTCTAGATGAGTAGGACAAAGACAATTTTGATTCCATGTAATTCTTGTATGGACAATACATGATGCCCCAGAGCTAACACATTTTTGTGGTATGTTATAGTGAATTCAAGTTGCACATGATAATTTTAATTATAAAAATTAACATATTTAATCCAATTTTATCATTATCTTTTAAGTTTTCAAATAAAGGGAAAATTTTCATGTCCACTTTGTGGTCCAAAGATGACATCTCGTCATTCAAAAAGTTTAGGAAAGAAGATGTTTGATGAGTATAGGCACTTCCTCCACAAAAAGCATAAGTATCGAAGTACCAAAAAGTATATTTTCAATGGGAAAGAAGAGACTACATCAAAGCCATGAAGAATGAAACCTCACTTATGGAAGTTGGAATATAATAGAATTAATCGTCAAGGTAATGTTATTCCACCTAATGGTTTATGTTTGGAATTTATATTTTTTTTATTGTGTTTGGTTTATTGATTATGTAATTGATGATCATGAAGGTCATCAAGGCATTACTGACCACCTTCCAAAGGGACTAAAAAGTTATCCTAGACAATTTAGTAGGTTTTCCTACTACAAACAGCTACAAATTGTGCATTTGTTTGATACTATGCATATTGGAAAGAATGTAATAGAGACATTATGGAAAATATTCGATGGAAGGTGTGACAAAGAAGAAATTCTCAAAATTTGTAGTGATATTTATGAATCCAATCATGTAATGAAAAATTTCATTCAATCAAATATACACAGAGACTAGAATAATATAAGTGCCCTTCCTTGGTCATTAACGAACCATCAAAGAAATGCTATAAAAGAAGTCATACAAAAAAATTGATTTCCCTTAGGATTTTCTACGAACATAAACAATCTCATATCAAAGAAAAGTGAATTTGGGCTAGGGATGAAATGCATGAGTGGCATACCTTCATCAAGGTAATTCATGTTCTTCTTTATTTACAATATATTTGTAAATTGCATGTACTTTTCATTGTATTATATTATTATAAAATAATGAAATGATCAGTTTATAATTGGTCCAGTATGTGCTACCTCTATCTCTCCCAGAGAACTTCAACAATAAAATCAAACAAGTAATAAATGATTTTGGAAAATACATGAGGTAAATAATAATATTTGTTTAATTTTTTGTATATATTTATTATATTCATGATTTTTTTTCTTGTTATGTAAAATATTGTATAGTATTTTGTAAAGTCTCGTATTTATATATTTTTGTGTCTTGAATCTCTTGTAGGTGGTTGTCATCTAAAGAAATCCATAAAGAAGATATAAAATATTGGAAAAGAAAAATTCCTCATATAATGTGTGAAATGTAAAAGTGTCTACCTTCAACTTTTTTCAATGCACAAGCATACTACCTCATACACCAAGCTGAGGAGATTGAATTGTGTGGACCTCTACACACTAGGTCAATCCCGATAGTTGAGAGGAACTTGAAATATTTGAAGGATTTGGTTCAAAAAAAAGAACATCTTGAGGTTTTTATGGTGGAGGGATATATGGTATACCAGACTATGGTGTACAGTATTGAATATCTTCCTAAGTTTGCAGCAAATATCCATGTAGATCACATTTGAAATCCTGACGCCATTAACAAATTTGAAGGGGAGTACTCGATGGGGAAAGGTATATTGAGGAAAGTGAGAGGTAATTAATTATAAGATGTTATTGTATTTTATTAATTCTTAATCTTCAAAATAAATCAGTTGTAAGTTGTCTATTTATTTTTTGTATAGTTGGTCGAGAGTGGGATGCACTTCAATTGTATATTGTAAACAATCTTGATTAGATGATAGTATGGATTGAATGATGTCAACATTTTGGTCACACATTAACATGGGAAGGTGTGTCTTCATTAGTTACATAAGCTCATTGTAATAGAGATTCCAATGTTATGCAAAGGGAAATAGATTTACCATATGGTTTAAGAGATAAACAATTACGCATAAATTTATTAATCACCCATATGTTTATCAACCCACGATGCAATAATTTTTACATGTTTGACATATTATTTCAAGTCAAACACCACTCGGCTATGTTCTACAATGGTCATAAATTTCACATCAAAAAGTTGGATGACACGAAGAAAACTTGTGATTCTAGGATAATTGCATTCTTTCAGGTGACTAATATTTCATCTAGAAATGAATTACATATTGGAGAGTTTCAAAATTGATACTATGATATTTTGGATGATATACTTGAGTGTGAATTTAATTCTTTTAAATTATTTATCTTCGTTGTCAAATGGTATAGGCTACGACTTAATCAAAATGATCTTGATAGAACTATTATTTATACATGATAATGGATTTACAATGGTTAATAAAAGGTCATTTGGGCCAGTTGGGGATGAGACCTATGTTCTTCCAAGCCAATTTGAGTAGGTATTTATGTGTTTATTTCGCTTCAAGTATTCTTTCTTGGGGTTATTTCATAATGAATTTATTTTATGCAGTCGGAGATGTAGTACATGATGATGCAATGCCATTTACTGGATGTACACACATTGCTAGTATGAGAATGGTGAAGGACTACATATTTATCATGAGCGGTGAAGAAATGGCTCCATTAAAAGTAGTGAAGGTTCCAGGTACTTTAAAATTATTATTATATATAGTGTAATAGTAATTTACTTATTGATCAATCTTTTTCGACTAATGATCCCATGTTTTTTTGCAAGGAATGATGTTTTTTATAGAAAACTTAATGATGAGTGTTTGTGGATATTTGGGCCCACCATATGTAAATGGTGGAACATCATATCTGAACTAAAACCCCAATCCACTATTTTGATTTTATATCATTTCTAGAATAGTTTTCCTTTGATCCATATCTTGAACTATATTAAAGGTAGCTTCACTTGATTTTATATGAATCTAACAAGTTTTTTTTTTCTTAAAAGGTGGAATAACCAAGATAAAAATTTAAAGAATGATCTCATAGAGAATATGACCAAGTTGTTTGGAGCTCACACATTCGAGAAAAATAGGCTCCTTGAGAAAGCTGGGTTATGTATGAACTATTTGAGGGACCAGTATGGGACAATATTAGAGAATAGCTTGAAGTAAAAGCATCCCCCCTGTATTCTCAAGGGTGAGTGGCATAATCTAATTTTGGATACAAAGGAGAGAATTTAAAGGAAAAAAAGGAAATACACCACCAGATGCCAGGAGAATCTATGGGATACTATTAAGAATGTAATTATGTATTGAATGAGGTGAAATAGTAGTTCACCAAAATGAATAGGGAGTGAACATAGAAGATAAGACAAAGGAAAATATAACACCAAAAAGAAAGAGAGTAAGCTCATTGGGTTAAGCAAAATGAATAAAGGTGAAATGGATGCACCTCTATGAAGGGGGTTGGAATTTGAATAGGGGTAGGATATAGGACCTATCCTCAATCCAAATTCTCAAAAGGAAAGATCCAAATGGATTAATCACAGAGAAGTGATCAATGTACAAAAGAATCAAACAATGGAGAATATGAAGAAAGGAGAAAATCCTATAATCAACTATGAAAGGTATATGCTTGAAATATGAAATAAATAGAAGGAAAATACTAACCTCATAATAGGGAAGATCTAGAAAATGTTCATTTCTAATTTCTATGCACAGTTTCAGGCAATTCTGTAACATGTTTCAGATTGGAAATGCCAAGATAGAGAAAACCCATAAAAATTTTGACTTTCGGGAAGCAAGTAGTCCTTGAACTAGATAACGGGGCAAGGTATTACCCCAAGGCAAGATCCTACCCCCTACTGAAGGTCGTTCTTGACCCAAAATAGCTCTGACAGAAAATCTATTCATGAATCTCAGAAGTTCACCGAAAAGGGTATTCAAATCCAAGCTCTGATTCGTAGTCTTGTGCCTGTACCTGCAAGAAAAATGGTTTTTTTTTTTGGATGGGGGTTTTACCTTGGTCAAACCCCGGTTTAGAATCAACCTTAATAATGAAATTGAAATGGAGAATGCTAGCAAGTAGTAGAAGTAGATCTAACAACAAAGCTATGATATTCAATAGATATGCAATTGTATTTGAAATGTAAACAAGAATATTGATATGAAAGCTTGAACATAACATTAACAAATGTAAATATAAACCTCCATGATTGTATGCTTGGAATCCACCTTGATAGAAGAATGAATGGATGTTGAAGATGAACAAAGGATCTTGAAGGAAGATCACACCACCATGATGGTGAGATCTAGGTTTTGAATGATGAAACTTGAATGTTTGAACCAAATCTCTTCAAAGGCTTGAATGTTTAAATACTTGATCTTAAAAGGAGAACTTGAATGAAGAAGGGGGCTTGAAAACTTCCTTGAGAATGCTTGTGATGAACTACAACTGATTTCAATACATTGTATAACTTGAAGATCTATGATTTAAGATCATTGAGTTTCTGATTAGATATGTAAGATGATTAAATTAGTAATATGTTGTCATTGATGTCAACTAGTTTTGACAATATTTGTCTTGTAAGTTACTATACCCAAACATCTGTAAAAGAAGAAGAAAAGAGATGAAGAATATATATATCTACATGATGAGCTTGATGAACTTGAAGCTCTTATGTCCAGAAGGTTACCTAAAGGTAAAGGTAGATATAGAGGTAAATTACCTTTAGCATGCTTTAATTTTAAAGAGGTTGGTCATATTGCTGCTAGATGTTCACATAGGAAAGATGATGACAGAAACAAAGATCGATCTGATGAAGGAAGCTATGGGAGAAGAGGCAATAGAAGTTACTGACACTACAAGAGAGACAACTAAGACAATAATGATAAAGGCAAGAAGGTGTGCTACATTACAAAAGAAGATGTCACTGATACTGACACTAATGAAGATGTGGGGGTAGTATTTATTGCAATGAAGGATGACTTAGAGGAAGATGAAAGGTATGTAGAGACAACACTTATCTCTAAGGTTAATAAAAATGGTACATGGATTATAGATGGTGGTTGTACACATCACATGACTGGTGATGAAGAGAAATTTGATCATCTTGAAGAACACAATGGAGGATCTGTTAGAATGGGTAATGATGCACCTTATATGGCTAGAGGAAAAGGATCCTTGATGATAAATGATAAAATTAGATGTGACAATGCCTATTGGGTAAAAGGTCTAAACTATAATTTGCTAAGTGTGCACAACTGAACAATTCAGGCAATCAAGTTTCTTTTGAGAGAAAGAAAGTGAAGATACATGATGATGGAGGAAGACTTATTGGAACTGGAACACAATCGAGAGGTAATTTTTTTTATCTTGATAATGATCAGTCTTCTTGTTTAATGATTAAAGATGAAGATGCATGGTTGTGGCATAAGAGGTTATGTCATGTGAATTTTGATAACATGATTAAGATCAGTAAAAAGAAAAAGGTTAGAGGTCTGCCTAACTTATTTAAGCCTGATCATGTTATGTTTCATGAATGTCAGAAAGGTAAAATGATAAAATCTAGTTACAAAAGAAAAGATTATTCAACAAAGAAATTACTTGAGTTAGTGCATACCGACCTATGTGGTCCTATGAGAACTCAAAGTTACTATGGAGATAGATATTTTATTCTTTTTGTTGATGATTATACTAGATTAATGATAGTCATGTTCTTGAAGGAAAAATCAGAGGCATTTAAGATGTTCAAGTGGTATAAAGTAAAAGTTGAGAAAGAGCCTGGTAAATAATTGAAATGCTTAAGATCTGACCGAGGTGGTGAATTTATTTCTGATAAATTTACTAACTTTTGTTATGAGCATGGTATTAAAAGATAGGTCTTTGCACCGAGGACACCACAAAAAAATGGAATAGCTGAAAGGAGGAATAGGTCACAAACCCACTGTAAGTTATTTCAAGATTTTTGGAAGTAAATGCTTTATTTTGAAAGATGAAAGAAATGGGAAGTTTGACTTAAAAGGTGATGAAGGGATATTTCTAGGATATTCCACTAAAAGTAAAGCATACAAGTGTCTTAACAAGGTAACTAATAAAATGATTGAAAGTACTAATGTTCGAGTTGATGAGTTTGATGATAAGAATGCAGAGTAAAGAAAAAATGAACTAGAAGAATATGGTAGATTAAGTTACATTGAACAATTAGAATACCTATCAACACAACAGATAGTGACAACCGGTCCACAGGAAAACAATACTGAGGAATAGGAAAAAGAAATCGAAGAGAAGGAAGCATCCACCGAGCAAGAAAATGAACCTGCACAGGATGAATAAGAAAGAAGAGATTAGATATTGGAATTTTTTTTTAGAAGACATCATCCTGATATACAAATCATTTGAAACAGACAAGATGGCATGCAAACAAGGAGTAAAGCAAGACAAGGTACATGTCTAGTTTGTGAATATGAATCAAAGAATGTAAAAGTTGCATTAGAAAATGATGAATGGGTTAATGCAATGAAAGAGGAAATAGAATAGATAGAGAAGAACAAAACTTGGAGTTTACTACCTAGACCTAAGGACAAGAATGTTATTGGTACTAAGTGGATATTCAGAAACAAGCTTAATGAGAATGGAGAGATAACCAGGAACAAAGCTAGGTTAGTATGCAAGGGATATGCATAGGAGGAAGGAATAGATTATGGTGAGACATTTGCACATGTTTCTAGATTAGGAGTCAGAATGTTACTTGCATATGTTACACACAAAAAGTTCAAAGTTTACCAAATGGATGTCAAATCATCTTTTTTGAATGGGATCATATTTGAAGAAGAAGTCTACATAGAATAACCTGAAGGGTTCATTAATCCAGAAAAAAAAGATATGGTTTGTAGATTACATAAAGCTTTATATGGTTTGAAGCAAGCACTGGGAGCCTGGTATGAGAGGTTGCATAACTATTTGCTAAGTATTGGATTTGTTAGAACAAGTGAGAATAGTAATCTATACATGAAAGGAAATTCTGATGCTATTATCTTGATTGCTGAGATATTTGTGGATGACATAATATTTGGAGGAAAAGATCAAATCTATAAGTCATTTGCTCATGAAATGAAAAGTGAATTTGAAATGTCTATATTTGGAGAGATTAAGTTCTTTCTAGGCTTACAAGTGATTCAGCAAAATGATGGTATATTCATCACACAATCTAAATATATAAAGGAAGTCTTGAAGACATTTGGCATGGAAGATGCTAAACTTATGGGAACACTGATGGCTACTGGATGTAAACTAACTAAAGAAGATGGAACTACTAAGGTAAACCAAACACTGTATTGATCCATGATTAGTAAGTTAATGTATGGAGTTCATAGTAGACTTGATATAGCAAATGCTATTGGAATAGTTGCTAGATTTTTTGTAAACCCTAGAGAGTCACACATAGTTGCTACAAAGAGAATCTTAAGATACCTAAAGAAAACTAAAGATTATGGACTGTGGTACCCTAAGAAAGGCAAGTTTGAACTGAAGGTGTATACCAATGCTGATTGGGCTAAAAATGTGGATGATAGAAATAGTACCACTAGAGGAGCATTCTTCTTTGGTGAAAGACTTGTTACATGGAAAAGTAAGAAACAGGCTTGCATTTCTCAATCTATAGCTGAACCAGAGTATGTTGTTGCTGCTACTAACTATTCAAATATTGCATATATTAAGCAAGTGTTAGAAGGAATGAATGAGGTAATCACTGAGCCAGTGCTTATATATTGTGATAACACTAGTGCTATTAATATTTCAAAGAATCCAGTGATGTACTCTAAAACAAAGCATATATCAATTAAGTATCACTACTTAAGGGAACAAGTACAAGAGAAGAAAGTTAAGCTAGAATTTGTTACATCAAAAGAACAACTTGCTGACATATTTACAAAGCCTATACTGATGGATACATATGAATACTTGAGGACTAGATTTGGCATCCATCCCCTGTCTACCGATCACTAAGGTGATCTGGAGGTTGCATCAGCCTAATCTTATCAAAAGATCATACATGTTGATGCAGCAGAGTTCACACTTTGGACTTCTATCTAAGGTTGTGAAAGATTGAAGTACTGGAATAGATTTTCATAATAGTATACCAAGATACATAGAATGCATTGAACAACAGAGAGTTACATGGCTACTATAGAGCTATATGTTTGTATTGTTCTTTGGCATTGCTATCAAAGGGAGAGGGAAATAGAAAAGGGAGCTAAAAAGATCATATCTCAAGAACTTAGTCTACACTTGCAAATTCTTTTGTGTAACGTAGTGATTAAACATATTAAGCTATGGGAGAGCTTGTACCATTAAAACATTTGTTGACAGAGGTGTAGAATACATGTTTGGTATGTGTATGGCATATTTCATATTGCTTGTGTTGACATCAATGCCAAAGGGAGAGATTGATGAACTACAACTGATTTGAATACATTGTATAACTTGAAGATCTGAGATTTAAGATCACTAAGTTTCTGATTAGATATGTAAGATGATTAAATCAGTAATATGTTTTCATTGATGTCAACTAGTTTTGACAATACTTATCTTGTAAGTTACTATACCCAAACATTTGTAAAAGAAGAAGAAAAGAAATGAAGAACATATATATCTACATGAGGAAGATTGATATGATAGATAAGGATAAGGAATACATTGGGTAACTTATGGATGAGTCTATGACCTTATGTTATTGACTTGATTATGTTGCATTCATCTATGATGAAGGATAAGAGAAAAATGCACAAGGCAGTGTTATCAGTTAATGAACCATTTTAGTATACACCGACACAATGTAGTGTATACCGATCACAGTATAAACTGAGCTTGTGTTTACTGACACATTTCTTTGTTAACTGAGTAGAAGAAAAGAACTAAATGACTAGTTTAGCCGATGGAAGTTGATGAGTTGTAAAGTACCTCGAAATAAGAGATGAAGATTATGTTTGTTATGAAGATTGACAACTAACATAATTTGAATAAGATCTAATGGATTGAAACAAAATGTGTTACTAACACATCAGCCGAGGAAGGTTTAATAGGAAAAATCAACAAAGGAGATTAAGTGGCAAAATCTGATGGATGGAATTAAAATGGTTTACTCATCTATTTAAGAGACTAGGATTTCATGATGAAATAGTGCTAGAAGAAGGAGACTGTAGAGATATCATGTGAACAAGCTTCATGCATGCCTGATCATACTGGTTAAGGAGAACCAAACTACAGAGATTACCGAGTGTCAGAAAAGCTATTATTGAGCGACAATAAGTTACTAAATATTGATTGAAATAGAATTGAAATATTGATCAAAGGATTTGAATGAGCTTAGCATAGATCTGATAATCTACAATTGAAGTTGTGTTGTAATCAAATCAACTTATTTTACATTTTAACCATTGTAAATAGAGAAATCTCTTAACATAGTGGATTAGAACGTCTTGTAATGTCATTCATAGAGTGTACATTTGTTATCCTGTCAACGCCATAGTGAATTTTGGTTGGACGATAACGGTTGGTCCAAAATCCTCTAACAAGGTCACACCTCATAGTGTGTTTTTAACCTTTAACAAGGTTGGGTCTTCATAGACCTCACTTCAGAAGAGTGAACAATTTTTGGGTTGCCGGTCCTAGGTGGTTTTTCCCTTCACAAGGTTTCCACGTTAAATCTCTTGTGTTATGTGTTGATTGTGATGATTTTTTGTTATCATATTTTACATGTTGCATATTGGATTTGATCGGTAATCACTATATGTTATTAAATGATAATCAGTAAAAGCATAGACAAAATACTATTTTAGTTTACTGAGCTGCAGAAGTTTTAGTAAATTGTTTTTGGATATAAATTTTTTGATTGGGACTATGGATAATTGATTCACCTCCCTCTTAGTTATTCTAACAGCTTGATGAAATTATTGCTTGATCTTTCCTTGAGAAAACCTTGAGCACTTGATTGCATAACTTGTGGATGAGATCTTGCTCTTGATAATGGATGGAGAAAATAAGAGAGGAAGGCTTCCTTTTATAGTGATCTAGGGTACAAAATTATAGAGAAGGACAACATTGGGAAATTATATCCCAATTAACTTTAACCCCTAGAAATGGACCCAAATTAAATGTAATTTAAGGATTTACCATTCTGAAACCCAAAATGGCTGACCCGGAAGTGGGAAAAGAAATCTTTCTGAAACCCAATATCCTGAAACTCCCAGAATCTAAAAATTGGACCTAGAGTCAGGGATGAGGTAGAAATCTCCCTAGGTCAGGGTCGAGGTCATACCTAGCCTAGGTTAGGGTCTAGGTCATCCTTGACCCTACCAGGTCATCTTTGACCCAGATAGTCATAAACTCCAGATTCTTAGAGAAAACTATTTGAAAAAGGTTAGAAATGAGGAGGAGAGAAGAAAAACATGGGGGAAACAGCCAGAGACATGCCAAGACCTAATCAAGGTGCCTAACATGACCCCAAACTACTCACTTGGAGGACTAAATGCTCTTAACATTGAAGTGCTTCCATTTTAAGACAATACATTAAGCCCCCAGTTTAGCAAGAGTATGGACTCGATAAAAACTCTTGGTAAAGGAGAAGAAAGAAAAGATCCAAGTGGATTCACAATGAGATAAAATAACACTTAGCTAAGGAAACAAGCCCCCAGGCTAAGGATTCTAACTCAACATACATGCATAAGGGTGCGAAAAATAAAAAAGGAAAAATACACAAAAGAGGGCTTACTACTAAAACAAACCCAAATCAACAAGTATAAGAAACCTTGCTAAGAAATATTTCTCATACTAATATCATATTTGGAAAGCTATCATAAAAGCATAAATTATTACATAAGAAAGACAAGAGAAACACTATAAATAACATAGCTTCATGATCTCATCCTACTAGCATGAAAGAAAAAAGAGAGAAAGGCAAAAGAGTGATTACATCACCCAATAAGATGCCCACCTTACTGTGAATCACCAAGGGAGGGAGACCCAAACAGGTGGCCAAACTTGATAGTTCACCCATAAACTATGCTTGCAATTGTAATGCATCTTCTGATAGCTTATGGAATACCCATAGATCCACCTTC
This sequence comes from Chamaecyparis obtusa, assembly GCA_027943335.1. NCBI lineage: Eukaryota > Viridiplantae > Streptophyta > Pinopsida > Cupressales > Cupressaceae > Chamaecyparis > Chamaecyparis obtusa. The sequence goes on from BSBK01006958.1 coordinate 517,738, forward strand.
TTGTATCACTATGAATATGAAATGAGTGTCTCCTCAAGATTTAGAAACTTATGTGTGTTACCTTCAGAATATTTAGCATACTTGAAAATTGAAAATGTGTGTCCATTTAGGATTTAGTAGCTTATGTTGGTTACCTTCCAGGATTTAGAATATTGGAAAAATTGAAAAATGTGTGTCTCCTCAGGATTTAGCAACTTATGTGCATTACCATCAGAAGATTTAGCATATTTGAAATTGAAAATGTGTGTCTCTTCAGGATTTAGCAACTTATGTGCATTACCTTTTAAGATTTAGCATGTAAAAATAAAAAACTATAGTACAAGGGAGACCCTATATATACCCCCTCCTTATTGTGGTAGTCTACTAGACAAGATAAGGAAGATGAAGAGGACACCTACTTCACAATGCAAGGAGATATCCTGTTTAACAACAATGTACACCATATTCTTAGCAAGAGGCATTGAGCCCTACATCCAAGAGTATAGATAATTGTGAAAAGGATATGTCACTCATGGAAAAGGATCCTCAATGAAAGAGATCTTATCAACAAGACCCCCACCATAGAGGAGTGCTTTTAGATAAGATTCAATATTCAAGCCCCCTGTAAAGAAGAAGAAGATGAATCTTTGGAATGAGGGAAACAACTCTAACACTAATGCCAGGGTAAGAGTTTATAAAGAACATAATTTGAAACATAGAGAAGAAGTGATGACCTTGGACAACAACTTCTCATATAAAAAGGTTATTCATAGTCAAAAAATCTCTCAATATGATGAAATAATATTGCAATATAAACAAATACCACTAAACTAAGGAAAGCAGTTCCCTAGACGAAGAGAAAGAAGGAAGAACTTTTCCCCCCAGGGATAGAGACAAGAGGTACCTTTGCAAAAAAAATGTATTAGAAAAGATATCTTGAATAGGAACACAATACAAAACCATAGAGAAATTGCAAAGAAAGAATACCAATTAAGCCTCAGGTATAATATATGCTAAGAGCCTAATGGATCCTAAGAAGACTGGATGGAAATACACCTCTAACCCCGCAGTCTAGAGACAAGAGGAGAATAAATCTATGCTATATCAGAAGGAGGGGAATCCCCTATATCAAAATTATGAAGGAATTGTAAAACAACACGAGAGTGAGATATAATTCCTAAAGCAACTCTTTCTCTAAAATATAACTTGAAATGTTTGCAATCAAAAAGTAAATGTTTATTACTATAATGAAAAGGACATTTATATTTGTATAAAGCATCTATTGGCATAGGTCTAAAGATTTCTTTCTTGGAATTCATTAACTCAACATATACCTTCTTAGCCACTTCTTGTCGAATATTAGGGTTTTCTATTTTAGGTGTAGGGAGAAGAATATGAAGAGGAGGAGGATGATCAACATCTCCTACCATGACTTGAGATTTTAAACAACCAACACCATGCAGGTCCTATTTAGGGGATATATGAACTTGAAACCTAATACCATGCTCATTAACTCTATCATGCCCATAAAAATTCACTCTAAAACACACCAACCCTTTTTTTTTTTTTTTTAAAGAATTATAAGACTAAGATTTAATAGGTTATATGATAAGTCTAGGGCTACCTTCAATATAAAATTCCTACTCTAAGTTGTAAGAGCGTTAATTGATAGGATAAAGAAAACTCTAACTCCAATGTCCACTGGAATGTTGCTAAACATGTTCGTGAAAGAGTTTGAGTGAGCAAAACTAAAATTTACATTCATCCTAGGAGATGTTTACAAGGTTTTCTCCCTAGGTTTGTTCCCCATCAATTATGAGGGTTAACACCTCTAAATGGGGTTGATACAATTTCTTAACATACGAGGGTATCCTAGGATAATTTAGTTGATATAGGATTTGCCAAAAAAATTGTATCCAGGGTTCAAAGTTGTAACCGAAATTAACCTAAACAATTAAGTTCATTTCATTGTGGTAACCAATAAAATAAAATAGATAACTTTACTAATGCCAATTATTCGAGCCTAAGGCCAATAGTATAATTATATCATGTCAATAATAATCTATTGCTAGAACATAGAAAAAAAATGTATTAAAACAAAACTTAATTATCTAGCTCGCTAACCATTTTCTTCATTAGAATTTTCAAATTAATATAGTGCCAATAAAGAAAACAATTACTCCTAGCCCAAGGACTAAATTAACCTATCACCCCTTTTTTTTAATAGCTTACTCAATAAACAATTGACAATAATCTAATATTAATCAATTAATAAATATATAACATATTATAAGTCAAAGTATTAATTATTAATTTATATTAATAATAACTACTAATTAATATACTTATTAATTCATAAAAGAAGTTTTAAAAGAAATAAGAATTTATTAATAACTATATTAATTAATTACACTTATTAATTAATATAATTATTAATAATTTAAATAAAGTTTAATAAAAATAAATATTAACTAACTAACATATTAATTAATAACAAATGAAATAATAAATAAATTAAAAAAATAACAAAAAAAAACATTTACAACATAACAAAGTGCTTATCTATGTGTTGATAGTCCTTTTGGACTAAGTGGGGACCCCACACTACCATGCATAGGGGGTTCCCTACCATGGCAGGTACCCCTACACATGGCAGCACATAGGAAGGGGGTGGGGCCCAAGGGAAGTGGGTCCTGCGGGTCCCCCCAAAATAATGCATATTAAAAAAATTTTAAAAAATTGTTTTTTTTGGTTTGAAGTTTGAGAAGGCCCACCAACGTGGGGTATGAAAAGATTTTTTTTTTATTATAATATTTTTCTTTCTAACTCAGTTTTCAATATTTGATAGTTGTGGTAAAATTAATTTTTTTTTTTGTATATATATATATATATATATATATATATATTTCTTTTGGAAGGCTTTTTAGGCCCCTTTGGGAAACAACCCAAGTGGGTCCCCCCGAAGGTCTAGCATTCCTAGGAAGTGTAGCATAGACTCTAATATTTTTCTATACTAAAACAATATTATATTTTATTATTGCAAAGTAGATGTAGGAAAATGTTATTTAAATGACTATAGTTTTTAGGAAAATGTATGGGATTTTTCCCATACATTTTCCAGAGACCTGTAGGTGGTCATTTTCACTTTTCACTTGTTATTTTTTTTTACTTGTTTTCTTTTCTACTCTTTGATTGCTTATTCCTCTTACTACATAGTTATATATTTTTTTGGCCTTAAATTCACTAAAGGAGATAGTTTAGGCCTAATTATTGTATGAATTCTAAACACTATTTTATATAGAAATGATCAATGAAAACTTAACAACAGAAACTTAACCAAGTTATTCCTTTTTTTTTTAAAAGACTATTGTATCTCAACATAGACTTTACTATCAAACTAACATAGAACTTGTATTGAATGAATTGAAAGAGAATGTTTAATAATCAATTCTTTCACACTACTATCATTTTAACCAAATGAAATCTTTATAAAAGAACTATAAGGATGCTACTAATACTTCACTTTCTTGTAAATTTTTCAACATGAATACATAAAGATTCCTCTATAAATAAACAATGCTCTCTCATAAACTAATCCATCAAAATCTTTACATTCCTTTTTGAAACAAATACATTATATATTTCTCATTGTATAAAACATGGATACATAAAACTTCCTATGAAAATAAAACTATTCACAAATTTGCCATACAATTTCTTCACCACTTGATACAACATCACTTGTTACAACTACACAACTTGGAGTGATGAATCCATTACATAAAAATTACATTGAGTTCAAGAGATTCCCATGAATCCCATACAATAACAATAATCTTAATACAAAAGTGTTACAAATCAAGTGTGAAAATATCATTAAAATTTCCTCAAGAGTTCTACTTTAACATGGAGTCTCCAATGGCTTCCAAACCTAAAAATAAACATAGTTAGACCATGGGATGCTCACCTCCCATCCTAGGCTTCTAAGAAGCCACCCCCGAGATTGGGGAACCATCACAAAGACAAGGAGACAATCAATAAAACCTACAATAACAACAATATAAAATAAACGAAATGAAAACTCCCTTCCAAGGCTAAACAAGGAGTCTCAAAATGACTCAAAAAGAGAGGTGAAGGTGGAACCATTTGAAGGGGAGAAAGCACATCTCATGATAAGAGATAAGCCATCACTTGGCTTCCTCATCATGAATCTTTCACCACAAACACAATCTCAACAAACTCCTTATGACCCCCAATATACATAACATATAATAAAGATGGCTACATAGAGCCCATACATTCATGTTTCATCCCTCTCCTATCCAAGGAGATACTCTACACGCTTGGATGTCCCAAAAATACCCCTCACCCCCAAGGCTACTCTTCCCTCCCAAGGGTGAGTATGGCCTTGAGAACTCCCTAAACAAAACACTACAACACATACAAGAAAACTTCAAAAAACAAAAAATGAAACTACACATTTACAATGCTAAGAAATCATGGTCACAACAAGCTCAAGATTCACATAACATCCATTACCACAAAAAGAACAAGATCTCAACCACATAAACTACAAGAAACAATAACTACATTTTGCATACAAACAAATAACATACAAGAGAGCTCTTCCTCTCAACATGAAAATCAAACAAGAAAATGAAGAATACCACCAACCTTGATCCAAGCTTATGGAAGAAAGTTGATGAAGAGCCTTTCCACTTTCCAAAATCCTCTCCAAAATAGCTAAGTCTCCAAATCTAGAGAGTGGGTGTCAAACTCTTCCAAAAGAAGAGTCTCCTCTAAAAAAGCCTCCACACACTCTCCTAGGGATAGGATCTCACTCTAATTGGATGACCTTCCCAAGCTTCTTACATGGTTTCCAAATATGGATTCCTAAAAAGGTTGCCCAAAAAGTGGACCAAAGACTTGCATTATTATTGGATGAAACTCTACCCAAGACCTTGCTTCAAAAGTGAATTTTCGGCCATTTTAAAAATCCAACTTTTGGAGGGGTCTTTTGGTCAACATGGAGTTGTCCTATGGTTATAAATTCCCCTTACCCATAGGTATATCAAGTGGGCTTACTAAAAATGACCCTAACACTTCCCTAGACACCTTTTAAGCCTCCCAAAAACCCATGTGAAGCTAAATTTCGAAATTCAAAGATAAGACATAACCTCAATCTCCCTAACCAAGTGATTTTCATGGAGATCTTAAAGGGTACCTTCCTAGGTTGGTGTTTAACCAATCCCCAAGTGGACACATCATGGCCACAAGTACACACACATGTGTCAAGTGACACAAACAAAAAAGACACATCACAAGCCATGTGGCATATCCACTTGGGCATTGTCACATAAATCACATTTACAATTAGCATATAAATCAATTACATTCATGCACCATAATTTTACAAATTAAATACATTACAATGAGGTTTTTTTCTTCTCACTAGAAGCAACCTTGGCTCACACTGATTTTCACATTAGTCTCTGCGATGGTTCCCTGAATTTACCATGGGCTATTTCCGTACACTCTCAAGTCCAATATTTGTAATCCAAGGAAATAAAACATGTAAATTCATAACATTAATAATCAAGACAATTCATCTGTCATTTCATAATTCACATGACAATAATCATTCATCCATAACCTACATACATCTCATCATGAAATATACAATTCATCACTAAATTAAACTTGAAACATAATCATTGCATACATATATAATTTAATTACAATTAAATACCATCATGACATCATAATTCATTCATCAAACTAATGTCTCAATAATCATCATCCAATCATAATATAATTTTCATCAAACTACTAAAGTGATAAAACCATAACATAAAGTATCAGTAAAATCCATAGAGCATCAAAATATATGTTGGAAATATTCAAGACTATCTAGGTTACTGAGAGGGGAGGGGTGAATCAGTAACTTAAAAATTTTTAACAGATTCAGATCTTAATAATATTAGATTGATAATCTGACTACATGCATGAGTAATAGAAAGAATAAAACATTCATAACACTTAGAACGTAGAGATTTGGTGACCCAGAAACCTTCCAAGTAGAAAGTAAAACTGAGGTGGGGATGATACCCACAAAACTTCAATACTGCAGTATAAAGTTTTCCGGTTAAGGCTTACAATGATCACTTCTAATGAACTACCATGTTAGGAGCAATAAGGACTGCTAGGTCCACCTTGTTAGAGGTTTTACAAACATACAATGAAGTATGCACTTGGTTAAGAGATTTTTACAAAGATTGTTAAGTCTACCCAATTAAAAGATTTCAAGCTGATTCACCTGTTAGGATGAAATAGTAGATCTCTTACTTGCAACTGTACTTGTTGATTGAGATTCTCTGATGTACTGATCACCTTCTGTGATGGATAGATATTTGCTGCTTCTAATACTGTTGTAGCCCTTTGTAATTCGCTTATCTCTGCCTTTCTCTCTTTTTCATACTTCTCTATATCTTCCTTTTTGGATATGACATAAAACATTGTTTATATATCAATCTAAGTCAATTCCAAAACAATTACAAAGTTGGCTCTTAAACAAGTAAACACAAATATTACTAAGTTGGCCCAAATATAGTTACACAGTTACTGCAAACTAACTCGGTGACTTTCTGATACTCGGCATCCACTACATTACTCAACATCATCATGCACTCGATAGAAGTGGAAGCTCGGTCCATAGTAACCACTCAGTCATAGTTTCAAACTCAGTAAATACTGGAGACTCAGTAGATAAAGTGTTACTCGGTAGAAAATAAATTTCCTATTTAACCTTGCAGCACTAGGTAAACACTGTGAAACTTTGTGAGCTCGGTATGCACTATTTTGCTTGGTAAGCTCTGTTCTGCTCGGTAAGCTCTGCTCGGTAATCTCTGCTCTACTTGGTAAGCTCTATTTTGCTTGGTATGTACTATTCTACTTGGTATGCACTGTTTAGAATAAGTGTTGTCACTAATGACAATCATGCTTAATGCCAACAATCTCCCCCTTTGGCATTAGTGACAAAAACACTTATTGCCAAAACTTATATACAAGAATCATGCTGAATCTTTTTTTTTTATTTTTCAAAATTTATCTTTGTCAAACAACAGTTTATACATTTCATGACTACCTTTTATAGAGTACTTTCTCCCCCTTTCGTATTACACACCTTAATCTTATACACTTTCTCCTATACATTTTCTCCCCCTTTTTGACAATAATACCAAAGGTGTATATACAAGTATTTTATAGGGAGAATCCAGAATGTGAAAGAAAATCAGAATGTACCTTTATGATTAGTGCCAGAGTTTTGTCCCAATTCTCTTGTAGAATCTTGCATGTTTGGAGTGCAATTTGGACTTCTGCAGAGAGTTCAATCATCTGATCTACTATAGAAAATTGATTATCATGGAGTAATGCTTTTGAGTGAACAATTTGCTTTTGCATTATGTCCATGATGGGAAGGATCATGTTCTGAATATCTAGCAGTGTTGACCGGATCTTTGTATCTTCTTTTAATAATTTTGACTGCCTATTTGATAGGAATGTGATTTTCATATGATGTGCAGAGCTTGAACTAGGTTCAAGTTGTAACTTCTGTACACTGTCCTTCAGATCCTCATCAATCTTATTTAATTTATCCTTGACTTCCTTAGTGAACTTAGCAACATTACATAGCTTAGCAACAAGTGAGGTAACATTGGAATAGGAGGATTCAATATCTGTCAAAACTAAAGATAATTATGCCTGATTAATAGCTATATGCTGAGCAACATGCTCAAGCACTTTATTGTCAAACTTCTTCTCGGCTTTCTCAAGAATCTTTTCTAACGTAGAGGAATCCTCATGGAACTTTTTTACTACCTCAGCTAACTGTAACAAAATATCTTGAGAGGAATCAACTTTAATACCTAATGCTTCTGACAAAATATCCTTTGCAGCTTCAATAATTTTATATTCCTTGTCCCTTTCTTCTTTTAGTTTCTTCTGCTTTTCTTTCTTTTGGAGGAGTTCACCAATGTTTTGCATTTGGTCTGCTGAAAGATTTTCAAAATCTAATTTTGGAATCTCTATCTCCTCATCTAAGTCTATATCCTCTTCTACATTCTTACTCAAAAATCTTGTACTCAGTTGAGCCTTAGGATCAACTATTATTGCACTTAATGCCTTTGTATAAGTTATTGTAGACATTGTAGGACTAGCTATGAAAAATGATAAACTACTGACTGGAATACTTGAAGGGCTTAAAACTGAAGTATTCACAATTGTAGAATCAAAAATTGAAATACTTACTGAAGTATCCAAAACTGAGGTACTTACTACTAGAAAACTTGATATGGAAGTAGGTACTGAAGTAGATACAGGAGACTGCAACTCGGTAAAAGAGGTGGTAGTCATTTCTGTCGATGATACATTGAGTTGTGCTAGTGATGATTTGACATTTGATGTATCTATGGAAGTTGTCACAATCATACTTGAAGTTATCTCCCTGCTAGGTGTAGCAACTTTTTCTGGAGAGTGAGGAAGTGAGGCAATGACTTCTGCAGCTATCTGAACAATATTATCTTCCTCATCACTTTGCTTGTCTACCTCGATATCTTCTTCATGTTCATCACTATCATCATCAATATCCTTGATTATCACAGTTTCAGCACTCGGTTTGTGAAGATTATAGATGTTTTTCCATGTGGCAATGACACTCTTCACAACCGAATCAATATCTTTAATCAAAATCAAACAACTGTTGAATTTGAGTGTCAACTTATTTTCATTATCTATCAATGCCTTATTAATTTTAGCATTTTTCAAACTTGGCATTAATTGCCTCAAGGTTTAAGCATAGATGTCCTTGACAGTTTGTCTTGCATTGGACCATCTCAACTTAATTTTGTTCAGCAGAATTCTTGGGATTTGAGAAGCTATCTCTTTAGGTGAGTATTTCCATTTTCCTATTTTCTCGACAACAACATCTTCAATTTCTTGCTGCTCTTCCTCAGATCTGATTTCATATTTGAGAGATTTAAAGTTTGCAATTCCAGATCCTTCTCTCATATCCTTGATCTTTTCTTTTAATAAAGGTGGAGGCCTTTTGAATACTATTTCTTCACTATCTTTGTCTACCTTGCCTCTTGCACTCCTTGTAAATACTATAGAGGGTTGCTTGGGTGCCTTGGTGATAATTACTTTTCCTTTCTTCTTTGTTGGTGCTTGTTCTTCTTCCTCCTCATCCTTTTTCTCTTCTTCTTCTTCAAAGTCCTCTCCTTTTTCCTCAGTTGACATTAGAGGTGTGCTAGCTTGTATTTTGGCCATCCTCTTTCTTCCTTTGTTAACCGCCTGTGGAAGCTTTATACTAAGCTCAATTCTCTCCTTAGCTTCTTCATATGTCCCAAAATATGGTGCCTTTGGATTAATAGGTTGATTAATCAGGGCTTCAATAATATTCTTGGTTTCATCAATATTTACCTCATAGAGAAGAGGTTTCACATGTACAATCCTTGGTTTTGCTACCTGTATATACAGATTATCACATTCCACCATGAAACAAATATCATCTTTGTAATCTTCCACCAATTTCTGTGGAATCCAGAATCTATTGTTCATTTTCTCTTTAAATGATTCAAAATAGTTATCCATTATGCTTTCAAAATTGTCACCCATTTCTGAAATGTATTCATTCATCTGATAAAGAACCACTCAGGTCTAGGGTTCCACAACTGCGGGCTTGAGTTTGAAATATGGTGCTTTCCATTCTCCATGAACCAACATTTCCAAACCTTTCTTCACTTTAGCACTAGATGATGCCATGGTAGCTTGGTGAACACAGTAAATTCTTTGAGGAAAGAGAATATCTTGCTGAAATATGCTTTGAAACACTTGATTGCACTAGGAGACTTTTGTTCATGGTGAATAGTGAACTTGATTTCACTCCTTTTGTTAAAACTTTGTCATTAATGCTCAGTACAAATTAGGGTATTGAATTAGACAGGCTGTCATCCACTATGAATTAATTGCTCAGTGAAGACTCCGCAACTCGGCGATCATACGAATTCATACTTCTCTGACCTTACTTGGTAACCAAATGAAGCTAGGTTACTCCCAACCTTGCTCCATGGTAACTGATACCGACCTTCTTGTGATCCTATTGTATCTTGCATACTAATTTGGATCTATCTTCCTTTCAGTTCAGGAATTATTTTGGAATATGTCTATGAAGATACACTTCCAGTGCTTTCTTGGAGACTAGTTAGAGCTCATAGAGCCACTCCCTTCATTAGTGACTTCAGGATTGGTTTTCTCAGTAGGTTTAGGAATCCACTTCTATCTCATCTGCTTCCTAATGTTATTTTCTTTTGCTTTCTTTTCATCTTCAATTTTGCCTAAATTCATGCAGTTTTTAGCTATGTGACCAAGCTTAGTGCAATTATAACATCTTATGGTAGAATCCCTTTTTCTCAAGTGGTGCCTTACACAATTCATGCCAATGTGTCCATATTCTCCATAGTAATGACATCTACACCAAGTGTTGTAATCCCAACCAAACATTGCTTTAATAATTTGTTCCACTGGATTGGGTGTTTTAGTTCTGCATTTTGATGCCTTATGACCTTGTTTGCTACATTTGTGACATATGCCTTTAAATCTTGGTTTATCCTTGCATTCATTTGCTTTATGACCAAGCTGATTGCAATTGTAGCATTTTACATTGAATTTTTCTTTTCCATTGCTCCAACATTTGTTTGAAGTATGACCAATTTTTCCATAGTGATTATAGGTAGGTTTTTGATTCTTTTGAGTACCTTGTTTGGAGGATTCACCTTCCTCTTTGTATCCAAGTCCTACTTTTCCTTTTTGCCTATGAAGGTTTCATTCATACACCTGATTCATATCTTCTTGAGATTTCAACATTCTCTCATTGATTTGCCTTTTAGCATCTAGCTCACTCATCACTCTTAAATTGATTTGCTTTTCAGATCTCAGCTCTTCTCTCATATTTTCATTTTCTGATCTTAAAGTCAAGATTTCTTCATTTGCATTGGAGATTTGATCAATAAGATTTTCTAGCTAAAGAGTTTTATTCTAGATTTCATTGTTCTTTCCATCTATTTCATCTTTCATCTTGTTTCTTTGTTCCAAGACTTCACAGAATCTTGTTGACTGAATTTCCTATTCTCTTTTCAATTTTCTCACTTCTTGCAGAGATCCACTCTTTTCTAGAAGTTCTTTGATTGCATTGTTTGCTTCATCTGAGCTGCTTGAAGGGAAAAAGTCTTCAATATTTTCTTCAACATACTGGTGGTCATTAATCTAATTTTCAAGTTCCTTCCTTCTTTTTAGGGAAAGGGAAAGATGCTCTCTTGCTTCTTTGAGTTGAGTTATGGCCATTTCCAGATCTAGCTTTTCATTCTCAATTACTTTGTTCAGTCTGAATATCTCCATTGTCTTGAATATTTTCTCAAGCTATCAAACTTTATTCTAAGATCCACTAAGCTCTGATACCAATTGTTGGAAATATTCAAGACTATCTAGGTTACTGAGAGGGGAGGGGTGAATCAGTAACTTCAAAATTTTTAACAGATTCAGATCTTAATAATATTAGATTAATAATCTAACTGCATGCATGAGTAATAGAAAGAATAAAACATTAATAACACTTAGAACACAGAGATTTGGTGACCCAAAAACCTTCCAAGTAGAAAGTAAAACTGAGGTGGGGATGATACCCACAAAACTTCAATACTGCAGTATAAAGTTTGCTGGTTAAGACTTACAATGATCACTTCTGATGATTTGCCATGTTAGGAGCAATAAGGACTGCTAGGTCCACCTTGTTAGAGGTTTTAGAAACATACAATGAAGTATGCACTCGGTTAAGAGATTTTTACAAAGACTGTTAAGTCTACCCGGTTAAAGGATTTCAAGCTGATTCACCTATTAGGATGAAACAGTAGATCTCTTACTTGCAATTGTACTTGCTGATTGAGATTCTCTGATGTATTGATCACCTTCTATGATGGATAGATTTGTGCTTCTTCTAATACTACTGTAGCCCTTTTTAATTCACTTATCTCTGCCTTTCTCTCTTTTTCATACTTCTCTATATCTTCCTTTTTGGATATGACATAAAACATTGTTTATATATCAATCTAAGTCAATTCCAAAACAATTACAAAGTCAGCTCTTAAACAAGTAAACACAAATATTACTAAGTCAGCCCAAATATAGTTACATGATTACTACAAACTAACTTGGTGACTTTCTGATACTCAGCGTCCATTGCATTACTCAGCATCGTCATGCACTTGGTAGAAGTGGAAGCTCGGTCCATACTAACCACTCGGTCATAGTTTCAAACTTGGTAAATACTAGAGACTTGGTAGATAAAGTGTTACTTGGTAGAAAATAAATTTCCTATTTAACCGTGTAGCACTTGGTAAACACTGTGAAACTTTGCAAGCTCGGTATGCACTGTTCTACTCAGTAAGCTCTATTTTTCTCGGTAAGCTCTACTCAGTAATCTTTGCTCTACTCGGTAAGCTCTGTTCTGCTCGGTATGTACTATTCTGCTCGGTATGCACTGTTCAAAATAAGTGTTGTCACTAATGATAATCATGCTTAATGCCAACAAATATAATCATCAAATATGTCTATCTCAAATGCAAAACTGAATGGCTATGATAGACTCAGGGTAAGGACTCACATCCTCCCCCCTAGGCATGAACTTCCTCCTGGAGTTCATAAAAAATATGGGGGTACTGTGCTCTCATCTACGCTGCGTCCTCCCATGATGACATAACCTTATCATAGCAATCCCACTGGACCCTAACCTTGTCCAGCTCTCAGCCTCAAAGTGCTAGCATCCAGTGAGCCAAAATGTAGATTGGCTCCAAAGCCAACTGACTGTCCAACTCCACCTACAAGGCATCCCAATCTATGATATGAGTCTCATCAAAAATATAATTTCTCAACATTGACACATGAAAAACATAGTGGATACGTGACAAGCTCGGTGGAAGAGCAAGATGATAGGTGACAAGACCTATCCACTCAAGTATCTCAAAAGGGCCAACAAATCTGGGTGCAATCTTAGAGCCCTTTCCAAATTGGATTGGACTCTTCTGAGGTCACACTCTCAGAAAGACCCTATCTCCAACTTGATAACTATGGTCTTCCCTCTTGGCATCTGCATATTTCTTTTGCCTATCTTGTACCTCCTCTAGATGCTACCTAATCAAATTCACCTACTACTCCAACTCTCCCACTAACTCAGGACCTAAGGAAACTCTATCATCAATGTGGTCCCAACTCAATGGTGTCCTACATGGTCTACCATATAATGCTTGATAGGGAGGCATACCTAAAGAAGTGTGATGCCCATTATTGTATGAAAACTCTAGCAAATGAAGGTACTCCTCCCACCTAGTCTGATGATCCATGACATACATGGGAAGCATATCCTCCAAAACCTAATTTACCCTCTCTGTCTACCCATCAGTCTCTAGGTGATAATCGGTGCTAAAATTGAGCTTAGTGCCCAAAGTTGTCTGTAGTCCTCTCTAGAAAGATGATGTAAAGAGAGAATCCTGATCTGAAATAATCTTACAGGGTATGCCATGTAGTCTGACAATATCTCGCAAGAAAACTTGAGCTAATGCTAGGGCTGTGAAAGTGGTTCGAATGGGTGAAAAGTGGGCTACTTTGGTCAGCTTGTCAACTATCACCATGATGACATCATGGCATTGAGATGACATAGGGAGACCAATGATGAAGTCCATGGAAATAACATCCCACTTCCAGTCTGGTATCTCATGAGGCTGAAGCAAACCACCAGGGTGACGATGCTCTGCCTTAACCCTTTGACACTTAAGACATCGTGCCACTATCTCAGCTATATTTTGTCTCATCCCTGGCCAATGACATAACTATCTCAAATCTGCATGTATCTTCTTGACTTTGGGATGTGCTACATAAGGTGCCCTATGAGCCTCTAGCATGATGAATAATCACAAGTCATCAGAGGATGGGACATAGATGTGTCCTCTATGGCGTAAAAGACCATCTAAATCTAGGGAATAGTCTAAATATTTACCCTCAAGGGTACTCTGAGACCTAATGACCTCACTAACCTCTGCATACCAACCATCCTCATGTAAATGATGCAATATCTAATCCCTCAACTTAGTACCTACTGTCATAGAGTAGTCCCCATGGCATCTCCTACTCAAAGCATTAGCAACCACATTCTCCTTCCCCTTGATGTAGTGGAGATCAAAATCATACTCACAAAGGAATTCCATCCACCTGCACTGTCATGCATTTAGGCTTGACTGAGAGAAGATATATTGTAAGCTATGATGATCTAAATGGAGTTCAAACCAATGACCCAAAAGAAAATGCTGCCATCTCACTAAAGCATGTACCACTGTAGCTAACTCAAGGTCATGAGTGGGATAATTGAGCTCATGAGTCTTAAGTTTCCTGGACTCATATGCAATGGCTCACCCATTTTGCATAAGAACTGCTCCCAAACCATCTAAAGAAGCATCTGTGCAAACAAAAAAATCTATTGATGGATCAGGCACTACTAGAATAGGTGCACTGGTAAATGCCTTCTTGAGTTCTTGAAAGGCCCTATCGCACTTCTCAGTCCACTCAAATTTCTTTCCCTTATGTTGAAGGGAAGTGATGGGATGAGCCACTCTAGAAAATCCCTTTACAAAACATCTGTAGTAACCTATCAATCCCATAAAGCTCCTGACCTAGATCATTGAAGTAGGTGTAGGAAAATCCATGATGGCTCTAATCTTAGATGGATCTACTGAGATTCCATCTCCTAAAATAACATGCCCAAGGTAATGAATCTCTATCCTATAGAAAGCACATTTGGATAAACTGCCATACAACTGATTGTCTCTAAGACACTGTAAAACCTATCTCAAGTGCTCTTCATGCTCCTCTTCATCCCATGAATAAATCAAGATATCATCAAGGAACACAACTAAAAACTTATCTAGGAAAGTGCAGAATACCCCATTCATAAGGCTCATGAAAACTACTAGAGCATTAGTGAGTCTAAAAGGTACAACTATAAACTCATAATGTCCATATCTGGTATAGAATGTAGTCTTAGGAATGTCACTATCAACAATCTATAGCTGGTGGTATCTTGACTTAAGATGAATCTTTGAAAATGCTTTAGCACCCTTAAGTTGATCGAACAAATTATCAATCCTAGGGAGTGGATATCGATTCTTGATGGTAAGCTTGTTAAGCTGTCGGTAATCCATACATAACCACAAAGATCCATCCTTCTTCTTAACAAAGATAATAGGTGCACCCCAAGGTGAAATGCTAGGATGAATGTGACCCTTCTCCAAAAGTTCCTCTAACTAGATCTTGAGCTCATTAAGCTCATTAGTGGTCATCCTATAAGGTTCCCTTGAAACTAGTGTAGCCCCTAGCACAAGATCAATATGGAAGTCTACTACTCTATGAGGAGGCATGCCTAGAAGCTTGGTAGGAAACACATCTGCAAACTGCTAAAGTATAGGATAATCATCAAGAGATGATTTCCCTTCCTCCTCATCCTCTCTATCACTGATAGTAATAGCAAAAAGATGACATCCCTTTTGCATGCTTTTCTTAAGCTGCATGGCTGAGATCATATGAAGAGAGATGCCTCTCTAAATCTTACAAATCACAATAGGTGTACAATTATCATCAAGGAACTCAATCCTCTTTTATTGATAATCTAACTTAGATCTATGGGTGTAAAGCCAATCCATGCCAAGCACTATGTCATAAGAACCAAGAGGTGTGATATGAAGATCCACTGTAGTGATGAAATCACCAATCTGGACCTGGCTATCCTTCACTAAAGAGTTAACTGACACTCTAGACCCTGATGCTAACTCCACTTCCCAACTAACTTCCAGTCTTGCTGCCACAAGCCCACAAAACTCCAAAACAAATGGAGATATAAAAGAATCAGAAGCACCTGAATCAAACAATATAGTAACACTAATACCATTGATCATACCTACAGCCTCTATCACTGTGGCTTGGTGCTCGGCCTAGCGGTTATCAACCATTGCAAATACTCTGTGAGACTTTCCAAAGTCTCCAATAATAGGCTCTGAAGCTACCACACACTGACTGCCTGACATCTGACCTTGTGGAAAATCATGAGCTAAGTGCCCCATGGCACCACATGCATAGTAAGGACCTCATGTGAAATTCTGTACTCCCTGTGGCCTAGAGAACTGCTGACCACCAGTCCTACTAGAACCACTGAAACCCCCCTGAGAGGACTTTTGAGTCTATGCTAGGGGTGCATCTATATACTATTGTCGCCGATCCTTTCTTTGTCCTTGTACCTGCCACTATTTGGGCTTAGAGCCCTACTATCACTATGGTGGCTTCTATTTCTAGTTTTGTTGAGTCTGCTGCTATGGGTTCTTGTTAAAAGACCCTGAGGAATTCTTGTCATTATTCTTCCAGTGACTATTCTGGTGCCCCTATGACTGTGATGCAGAGTTATAATTCTGAGACCTATCACGAGCATCTCTAGACTTACCCCGAATCTCTTCTGCAACCAATGCCATTTCTACAGCCTCACAAAAGGTCATTGGTGAGGTCATGTGAACCTATCCCTCTATCCAATCATTGAGTCCCTTAATGAAATGGTTGATTCATATCTTTTCATCCTTCATGTAGTCTACATAGGGTATCAACTCAAGGAATCGGGTCTCATACTATAGCACTGTGAGTCCCCTCTGCTGGAGCTCATGGAAATCATCAATACGCCTCTATCTATAGTGCTTTGATAGGTATATGTCTCTGAAATTTTCTAAGAAGGTTTCCCAAGTCATAGTGTCCATAGTGGTGTTGTTCTTATATTCTTCTTGTTTCTACCATGTGGAAGCACCTCCTCTCAAAAGAAGTATTACAAAATGGGCCTTAACATTGCTATCATACTGACACAACCCAAAGAACCTCTCTAAGCTCAAAAGCCATGCCTCAGCCTCTGTACCCTTTGTGGAGCCATGATATAAATGTGGCTGTAACTGTAGGAGATCTCTAATATGGTCTCTAGCATCATGGGGTTCCCTCTGAACAAATCTAGGTGGTGGCTTTGGCATGTGTACTGAATCTGCCTCATGTGGCCCCTACCCTTCCTCTTGATCTTGTGGAGGACTCCTAGTCCTCTCTCAAACCTATGATCTCTGTCCCCCGAATAGCTGGTGCTCTGGCTAAGGATTAACTAGAGGCAACCTCTCTTGTATAACTCCGATGAGGTTGTGTAAGGCTAATAGGACCTCCTGATTAGGGTCTGGTGGTGGAGGTGGTGGTGGTGGTTGATTAACTATTGATATCTCACCCCTTTGTTCTACTTGCTCATGAGTTGAAGGAGCTCACCTAGCCCCTTGTCCTCTAATACATCTTCAAGCTTGACGTGTAAGGGGAGGCATCCTAACAATGTCAAAATAGATCAAAGTTATATAGGAAATGTAATGGGTTTAGGTTCCAATTTAGGTTCCAATGTTGAAACCTAGGCTTTGATACCAAGTGTCATGCCCATAAAAATTCACTCTAAAACACACCAACCTTTTAAAAAAAAAAAAGGATTATAAGTCTAAGGTTTAATAGGTTATCTAATAAGTCTAGGGCTACCTTCAATATTAAATTCCTACTCTAAGTTGTAAGAGTGTTAATTGATGGGATAAAGAAAACTCTAACTCCAATGTCCACTGGAATGTTGCTAAACATGTTTTTGAAAGAGTTTGAGCGAGTAGAACTAAAATTTACATTCATCCTAGGAGATGTTTACAAGGTTTTCTCCCTAGGTGTGTTCCCCATCAATTGTGAGGGTTAACACCTCTGAACGAGGTTGATACAATTTCTTAACATACGAGGGTATCCTAGGATAACTTAGTTGATATAGGATTTGCCAAAAAACTTGTATCCAGGGTTTGAAGTTGTAACCGAAATTAACCTAAACAATTAAGTTCATTTCATTGTAGTAACTAATAAAATAAAAAAAATAACTTTACTAATGTTGATTCTTCGAGCCTAAGGCCAAGTATAATTATATCGTGTCAATAATAATCTATTGCTAGAACATAGAAAAAAATGTATTAAAAAAAAACTTAATTATCTAGCTTGCTAACCATTTTCTTCATTAGAATTTTCAAATTAATATAGTGCCAATAAAGAAAACAATTACTCCTAGCCAAGGACTAAATTAACCTATCGCCCCTTTTTGAATAGCTTACTCAATAAACAATTGACAATAATCTAATATTAATCAATTAAAAAATATATAACATATTATAAGTCAAAGTATTAATTATTAATTTATATTAATAATAACTACTAATTAATATAATTATTAATTAATAAAAGAAGTTCTAAAAGAAATAAGAATTTATTAATAACTATATTAATTAATTATACTTATTAATTAATATAATTATTAACAATTTAAATAAAGTTTAATAAAAATAAATATTAACTAACTAACATATTAATTAATAACAAATGAAATAATAAATAAATAAATAAAATAACAAAAAAAACTTTTACAACATAACAAAGTGCCTATCTATGCGCTGATAATCCTTTTGGACTAAGTGGGGACCCCACTCTACCATGCGTAGGGGGTTCCCTGCCATGGAAGGTACCCCTGCACATGGCAGCATGGAAGAAGGGGGTGGGGCCCAAGGGAAGTGGGTCCCACAGGTCCCCCCAAAATAATGCATATTAAAAAAATTTAAAAAATTTGTTTTTTTTGGTTTGAAGTTTGAGAAGGCCCACCAACGTGGGGTATGAAAAGAATTTTTTTTATTATAATATTTTTCTTTATAACTCAATTTTCAATATTTGATAGTTGTGGTAAAATTAATAATTTTTTTTGTATATTTATGTATATTTATTTCTTTTGGAAGGCTTTTTAGGCCCCTTTGGGGGACAACCTAGGTGGTTCCCCCCGAAGGTCTAGCATTCCTAGGAAGTGTAGCATAGACTCTAATATTTTTCTATACTAAAACAATATTATATTTTATTGTTGCCAAGTAGATGTAGGAAAATGTCATTTAAATGACTGTGGTTTTTAGGAAAATGTATGGGATTTGTCCCATACATTTTCCAGAGACCTGTAGGTGGTCATTTTAACTTTTCACTTGTTATTTTTTTTAATTTGTTTTCTTTTCTACTCTTTGATTGTTTATTCCTCTTGCTACATAGTTATATATTTTGTTGGCCTTAAATTCACTAAAGGAGATAGTTTAGGCCTAATTATTGTATGAATTATAAACACTACTTTATATAGAAATGATCAATGAAAACTTAACAATAGAAACTTAACCAAGTTATTCCTTTTTTTTTTAAAAGACTATTGTATATCAACATAGACTTTACTATCAAACTAACATAGAACTTGCATTGAATGAATTGAAAGAGAATGTTTAATAATCAATTCTTTCACACTACTATCATTTTAACCAAATGAAATCTTTATAAAAGAACTATAATGATGCTACTAATACTACTAGAACTATAATGAACTATAGTGATGACTCCATGACATAACATTTATATTGAGTTCAAGGGATTCCCATGACTCCCTTACATAACAATAATCTTAATACAAAAGTGTTACAACTCAAATGTGAAAATATCATTAAAATTTCCTCAAGATTTCTACTTCAACATGGAGTCTCCAATGGCTTCCAAACCTACAAATAAACATAGATAGACCATGGGATGCTCACCTCCCATCCAAGGATTCTAAGAAGCCACCCCCGAGCTTGGGGAAGCATCAAAAACACAAGGAGACAATCAAGAAAACCCACAATAATAACAACATAAAAGAAACATAATGAAAACTCCCTTCCAAGGCTAAATAAAGAGTCTCAAAATGACTCAAAAAGAGGGGTGAAGGTGGAACCATTTCAAGGGGAGAAAAAACATCTCATGATAAGAGATAAGCCATCACTTGGCTTCCTCATCATGAATCTTTCACCACAAACACAATCTCAACAAACTCCTTATGACCCCCAATATACAAAACATATAATAGAGATGGCTACATGGAGCCCATACATCAATTTTTCATCCCTGTCCTATCCAAGGAGAGACTATACACCCTTGGATGTCCCAACAATACCCTTCACCCTCAAGGCTACTCTTCCCTCCCAAGGGTGAGTATGGCCTTGATAACTCCTTCAACAAAACACTACAACACATACAAGAAAACTTCAAAAAACAACAAATAAAACTACACATTTACAATGCTAAGAAATCATGGTCACAACAAGCTCAAGATTCACATAACATCCATTACCACAAAAAGAGCAAGATCTCAACCACATGCACTACAAGAAACAATAACTACATTTTGCATACAAACAAATAAAATACAAGAGAGCTCTTCCCCTCAACATGAAAATCAAAAAAGAAAATGAAGAATACCACCAACCTTGATCCAAGCTTATGGAAGAAAGTTGATGAAGAGTTTTTCCACTTTCCAAAATCCTCTCCAAAATATCTAATTCTCCAAATCTAGAGAATGGGTGTCAAACTCTTTCAAAAGAAGAGTCCCTTCTAAAAAGGCCTCCACACACTCTCGTAGGGATAGGATCTCACTCTAATTGGATGACCTTCCCAAGCTTCTTACATGGTTTCCAAATATGGATTCCTAAAAAGGTTGCTCAAAAAGTGGACCAAAGACTTGTATCATTATTGGATGAAACTCTACCCAAGACCTTGCTTCAAAAGTGGAAAACTCAACTTAAGAAACTCTACCCAAGATTTTGAAAATTCAACTTTTGGAGGGGTCTTTTGGTCAACATGAGGTTTTCCTATGGTTAAAAATGCCCCTTACCCATAGGTATATCAAGTGGGGTTACTAAAAATAGCCCTAACACTTCCCTAGACACCTTTTAAGCCTCCCAAAAACCCATGTGAAGCTAAATTTCGAAATTCAAAGATAAGACATAACCTCAAGCTCCCTAACCAAGTGATTTTCATGGGGATCCTAAAGGGTACCTTCCTAGGTTGGTGTTTAACCAATCTCCAAGTGGACATGTCATGGCCACAACTACACACACATGTGTCAAGTGACACAAACCAAAAGGACACATCACAAGCCATGTGGCATATCCACTTGGGCATTTTCACATAAATCACAATTACAATTAACATATAAATCGATTAAATTGATGCACCATACTTTTACAAATTAAATACATTACAACAAGGTTTTTGGCTTCTCACTAGAAGCAACCTTGGCTGAAACTAATTTTCACATTAGTTTCTATGATGGTTCCCCGAATTTACCATAGTCTATTTCCCTTCACACTCAAGTCTAATATCAGTAGTGTTGGTGTAATTAAATATTCCTAATTACACTTTACTTAATCTTACTTAGGATAATGCATTGCATAGTAGTTTGTGATTGAGACCCCTAGGACTGTGCACCTCATTAAACACATGGTGTAGGAGAATTTCCACTTTAGGTGTGATAGTTGTCTTCACGTACCTCTTTGTGTGTGAGATCCACCTTTTGTGCTCTTATCACATTATCATCCTAATCCATTGCACATACTTTATTGCATAATGGAGGATGATCCACATTTGGTGGACATGTGATTACACCTAGCATAGGTAATAGCTTATCAGCTCCTTATCATTTTTTTTTTCTCATTTCCTATATAAAGAGGCCTATTATGTACATTTTCATCATGTCCATGATCAATAATATCATTCTTGCATCTTAATTCAATTGTCTTGCCAATCTCTTGTGGAAGTTATCTTGGTCTTGCATTCGATCCTAGGGTTGTTGTAGAGTCACCTAAAACTCTAACATGGTATCAGAGCTCTCAATGTGTGAAGACCTCTTCTCAAGAAGTGCAATCTTGGCTTGATTCAATTGTGGGTGTAGAATAAAGGTCAATATTGGAGCTTGCTAGTGCAAATTAGAGGTTGGCATCATATTAAGGAGGTCCAAAAACCCCTAAATCAAATTTTATTTCATCCAAATCGGACACCCGAGGCCAAATCTAGAGCTATTTGAATTTTGGAAGTGCGGTGGTGGTGATTCAGAAAAAATAATTTCAGAGGCGATTTTCAAATAGCGATATCTCAGTCATCTGGACTCTTTTTTTGGAGCAATTTTTTTTGTTTTAGAGTATAATTTCATGATCTACACGATGGTTCAGGTGGTTTCTGATCTCTGTTCCTGAATTTTTTTGAAAATCACAAATCTCAATTTTTGCAACTTCCAAGGCCTTGTTTGAGCTCATATGAACTCTTTTTTAGGTGCAATTTTTTTTGAAAGTGCATAATTTTTTCTGTATTTTCCAGATCTAGAATTAGATTTTAGTGACTATGACAAAAAACTATACTTTCAAAAATTGGCTTAATTTTTTCATTTGTAATGCATAAGCCTTAGCTTGGTCTTTTGCATAATAATCTAAGTCTATTATAGCCTGATTTTGGAGTGTAATAATTTGTTGATCTCAATTTGTAATGAGAGAAGTGTATCATTAATGTAATCATGGGTTATGAAACACATCTTGTAGTAGTACTTTTGACTAAGGATAATTATGAGTCATGGGCAAAAGGAATCATCACACATTGTAGATGGCTTAATCTCTTGCCTCATCTTTATGGACTCATTCCTGAGCCAAAGTCACAGGGGAAGCAATATGTTTGGGGACAAAAAAAGCTCATATTATAAATTTGATTATTAGTAGCATTAGTTTGTGTCTCTTCTATGACATCTACCCTAGATTTAGAGGTGTTCAATGTCCACACATAATTTGGACAATCATTTGGGAGATTTTTAGTGATCCACATGTTCCTCCATTCCCAGATGATCTTGCTTCAGATTGCCTTATTCCTCTTGATGATGTAGATAATATTCCCTATGATGATTATACTTTGGATACAATTGAAGAATTTGTAGTAATTGAGAGTGAGGATGATCTAGTGGCTCCTCCTATAGCTCCTACTTCTCTAGTTGAGATCACACAATCATCTCTTGTCGGTGATTCTAGTGAGTCATTGCAAGAGATATCGATTTGTCTTCTTGATTGGGATTCTTACTTGCCAGATATTGGTTCATTATTTGTGGAGTCTCATATTTCAGATTTGGGAGACATACTTGAGGGGGTTTCTCTTCTCTTTGATGATAGTTTCATCATAGTTGGAGATACTTCTTCACATTCTTTGGAGATTGACATTCTTGATTCTTCTTCTTCACTTGGTTTGTAGCATGATGTGATAGATTCTTTGAGATTGGAGAGGCCTATTCAGTATTCAAAGATGCATATTTGGAGACCTTCTTCCTTCTTTCATTTGGATATGGATTGGTTAATGGCATCATCATCATACTTCATTTGGATTCCACTTCCTAGTTCCTATCCACAATGGGAAGCATTCCTACATTTGTACTTGGTATATCTTCTTCCAAGGGGAGAAATGTTGTTTGTAGTCATTGGAATATAATTTGTCTTCAAGCACTCACCATTTTTGTAGGAGATTCTTCATTATGGGGGGGTTATCATGTCTCCAACTATCCTTCTTATGAGGGGATAATTATTTGTATATACATGATGTATGTAGTTCTTGGGGGGTCTTGAGCACTCCATCCATCCATGCATCTTATTTTTTTCTCTCTTTTTGGGGGAGGGTTTTTCCCATAAGGTTTTCCCTCTTTCTCCACTTTATGAGAGTTATGCATTATGTACATGGGTACCTAACATGGCCTAGTTGCCAGGATCCATCTTGCATTGTGAGTTTAAGTGCATTCCCCTAAGTTGCACTTAAGGGGGGGAGTTGGTGTAATTAAATATTCCTAATTACACTTTACTTAATCTTACTTAGGATAATGCATTGCATAGTAGTTTGTGATTGAGACACCTAGGAGTGTGCACCTCATTAAGCACATGGTGTAGGAAAATTTCCACTTTAGGTGTGATAGTTGTCTTCACATACCTCTTTGTGTGTGAGATCCACCTTTTGTGCTCTTATCACATTATCATCTTAATCTATTGCACATACTTTATTTCATAATGGAGGATGATCCACATTTGGTGGACATGTGATTACACCTAGCATAGGTAATAGCTTATCAGCTCCTTATCATTGTCTCTTATCTCATTTCCTATATAAGGAGGCATATTATGTACATTTTAATCATGTCCATGATCAATAATATCATTCTTGCATCTTAATTCAATTGTCTTGCCAATCTCTTGTGGAAGTTATCTTGGTCTTGCTTTCGATCCTAGGGGTGTTGTAGAGTCACCTAAAATTCTAACATGGTATCAGAGCCATAGAAATGAAGATCTAGAAATTCTACCCTAAAACAAAAAAAAATTGCTCGAAAAAAGGAGTCTGAATGACTAAGATATTGCTGTTTGAAAATTCTCTGAAATTATTTTTTCTGAATCACCACCGCTAAACCTTGAAAATTCAAATGGCTTTAGATTTTGCTTCAGATATCTGATTTGGATGAAACAAAATTCAATTTAGGGGTTTTTGGACCTCCTTAATGTGATGCCAACCTCTGATTTGCACCAACAAGCTCCAAATTTGACCTGCAACAAAAATCTCTCAAAATAGGCTATACAATGAAACTTCTATGGCTTTGATACCATATAAGAATTTGCCTAAGGAAAAGAATAGAAACCAAGATCTAGAAGCTCAAGAGATAGCAAAAGAGAGACAAAATATGATATGATCAACTGATCAAATAATGAATGGATAGATTGCATGAATTGATTGAATTACATACAATGTAGGAGTGCTTCAATATATAGGCAATGCATGATATCTAGAAGATATGCAAGTGATAAGATCACAACTAGACATGGTGGAATCACATGTCCACCAAAGGTGGATCATCCTCCATTGTACATGAAAGTATGTGAAACAATGAGAGGATGATAATGTGATAAGATCACTAAAGGTGGATCTCACACACAAAGAGGTATGAGAAGACAACTATGACCACCTAAAGTGGAGATTCTCCTAACCATGTGCTAAAATAAAATGCAAACTCATAGGTGTCTCAAAGACAACTACTATGCAAATGCATTTTCCTAAGTAAACTTAAGTAAAGTGTAATTGGAAAATATTTAATTACACCAACACCCCCCCTTAAGTGCAACTTAGGGGAATGCACTTAAGCTCACAATGCAAGATGGGTCCCGACTAATAGGCCATGTTAGGTACCCAAGTACAATAAGAACAATGCAATCTCTCATAAAGTAGATAAAAAGGGAAAACCTCATGGGAAAAACCCTCCTCCAAAAAGAGACATGAATACAAGATGCATGCATGGATGGAGTAATCAAGACCCCCCAATTATGACATATATCATGCATATACAATAAAAAATCCCCCCAAAGGAAGGAAACAAGGAGACATGATATCCCCCCCATAATGAGTAATCTCCTCCAAGGATGGTAATTGCTTGAAGACAAAACATAGTCCAATGCCTACAAACAACATTTCTCCTCTTAGGAAGAAGATACACCAAGTATAGATGTAAGAAGGCTTCCCATTATGGATAGGAAGTAGGAAGGGGAATCCAAATGAAGTATGATGTCTCTGAAGTATGCTCAAGTGTCACCATGTCCTTGGTTGATAAAGATGCCACAAAATGATCATGAGAAAGCCCAATAGAAGAAGGTGACAAACAAGGAACCAATGATAACTGATCCACATAAGAATTTGGATCAAACTCCAAAGAAAAAGATGCCTCCTCAAATGAAGTAGGAAGAGTAGCAAGAAAACTTCCCCTCAATGTAGAATGTACACCCATGATAGATGCACCTGGATCAATGTAGAAATTGCACCAAGAAAACTGAATAATGCTCCTCCCCTTAGGAAGAAACAAGTCCATAGGTGTATCAATGAATTCTCCCCAATCTCTAGGAAGAATACTCAAAATGTATGATGTCTTAGGAAACTGAATAGGAATCTCCAACACATGAGTATGATCAACCTTAACCATGCAATGTGACATCTCAAGTGAAGTTTGAGACTCATGAAAACCAATCTCCAAAGAGTCAAATGTCTTCTCTAAAGTTAAAGAGGCCTCCTCCAAATGTTGTATCAAAGTATCCACAATCATGTCACCCTGAAAAGAATGATCAAGTAGAGAATGAAAATAAGGGTTAGGATGCTCCCTCAAAACAATTGAAGAAGGATCATCTTCAAAAAAGAGAAGATGAATGTCATCAATGAAGTCTCCCAAATCTAAAATGTAGGACTCCACAAACAAACTTGCAATGTCTGTCAAGTAGTCATCCCATGGAACTAAGTCTAGAAGACAAGGAATATCTTGCTGCACTGAATCACAAGAGTCAATGGCTATAGGAAGACATGCATCATCAAAAGATGTGATCTCAGAAGGAGGAGAAGGAGCTGGAACTAGAGGTTCTAGACGTTTTGGAAGTGGAGGAATATGTGAATCTCCATACAATTCCCAAAGAACAGTCCAAAGACGAGGAATATTTTATGTCTCATCTTCATAGTCATTAAGGGAATCCATAACATCCATATCCATATTCAAATAGATAACCTTAACAACTTCTGAGTAAGAGTCACAATTGAAAGAAAGATTTTTAGGTCTATCCTCATACAAATAGGGCAATAGGTTATGCTCACTAAGATGAGAAAGAACCAATTCACTCCATTGCTTACAGTTTCATCTTGTCAACTTAATGAAACCATCCATGATGTACTTCTCACATGAAAAAATGAGACAAAAAAAAAACAATGCACCCCCCAAAATGCAATGAGCCAAAGAACCCCCCCAAAATAGATGATTTTGGTACTTTATATATAGTGCATGTACAATTGCCACTTGCCAAAATAAATGAAAGTGGACTTCTGATTTTAATGATTACAACAGAAAATATGAAGCTATAGTAGACTCAAAAAAATAAGACACAAGATCTCTCAAAGATCTAACAAATTACAAGTGCCAAAAATAGGCCAAAATAGACCAAATTCTGAAAGTACTATGTCTGCTCAAAAATTTTCCAAACTAATACCAGATCTGGAAAGTAGAAAAAAAATTATGAACTTTAAAAAAAAATAGCACTTGAAAATGTGTCCATATGAGCCCAAACAAAGCCTCTAAAGTTGTAAAAATCAGAATTTGCAATTTTTAGAAAATATAAAAAATAGAGATCAGAAATCACCTACACCATCATGTAGATTGTGAAATTCTACCCCAAAACAAAAAAAATTGCTCTATAAAAGGAGTTCAGATGACTGAGATATCACTATTTGCAAATCGCCTTTGAAATTATTTTTTCTGAATCACCGCCACCGAACCTTGAAAATTCAAATGGCTCTAGATTTTTCTTCAAATATCCGATTTGGATGAAAGAAAATTTGATTTAGGGGTTTTTTGACCTCCTCAATGTGATGCCAACCTCTGATTTGCACCAACAAGCTCCAATTTTGACCTGCAACAGAAATCTCTCAAAATAGGCTATACAATGAAACTCCTATGGCTCTGATACCATGTAAGAATTTTGATATCGCTCTGATACCATGTAAGAATTTTCCTAAGGAAAAGAATAGAAACCAAGATCTAGAAGCTCAAGAGATAGCACAAGAGAGACAAAATATGATATGATCAACTAATCAAATAATGAATAGATAGATTGAATGAATTGATTGAATTACATACAATGTAGGAGTGCCTCAATATATAAGCAATGTGTGATATCTAGAAGATATGCAAGTGATAAGATCACAACTAGACATGGTGGAATCACATGTCCACCAAAGGTGGATCATCATCCATTGTACATGAAAGTATGTTTTTATTTCATGATATCTAGATCTTGGTTTCTATTCTTATAATTTTTAAAAGTCTAACAAGTAGTCCAAGAAAATAAAACATGTAAATTCATAACATTAATAATCAAGACAATTCACTTGTCATTTCATAATTCACATGACAATAATTGTTCATCCATAACCTACATACATCTCATCATAAAATATACAATTCATCACTAAATTAAACTTGAAACATAATCATTGCATACATATATAATTTAATTGCAATTAAATACCCTCATGACATCATAATTCATTAATGCAATAGAATTAAAAAAATACATGTAATTTCCAAACTAATGTCTCAGTAATCATCATCCAATCATAATATAATGTGCATCAAACTCTTAAAGTGATAAAACCATAACATAAAATATCAATAAAATCCATAGATCATCAAAATATAATCATCAAATATGTCTATCTCAAATGCAGAACTAAATGGCTATGATAGGCTCGGGGTAAGGCCTCACAAACTCCAATCCCTAAACCTCTATAACCTTATTTAGTCACCATATTATATCCAGTAGTGTACATATCATGTAAAGCTTCTACAAGAGGTGATTGTTTATCATGAGTAAAGGTTGTATAAGGTGGAATAATAGGTTTTGAAGAAGTTTTTTTACCCTTTCCTTTAATATCATCATGAATCAGAGGAGAAGGTAAATCAAAGAAGTCTTGCACATCTACATCTTGAACTATAGCTTGAATCCCATCATAAGTACGGGAAGAACTAGGGATAACAGATGGAGAATTAGGTATCGGATTAGGAATAGGAAGATTAGGAATTTGATTAGGATTAATAGGATTAAGACTAGGAAGATTAGGAGATGGTGTATCATCTACCAAATTCTTCACATAATCCAAAAGAGTAATAACGCTACCACATAAATCTTTAATGAAAGTTTTAAATGTAGGAAGACTAGTATCAGTCAATTTCACAAAAGCATAAGGAAGTGCAAAATGAAGTGTCATCAACACAATGAAGTGAATGATACTCTCATAAAAATCATAGGTATTGTAGACAGATGCTAAAATAAGGGTAATAAAGAACATGACCACACACCAAAGCATCTTAAAAATCTTCAAAGTAAATGAAATGCAAGAAATGTTTTTGTATTTTTGTTGAATATATAGATTTTTTTGTATTTTTTATTTAAAAATGCAAGAGCATAAACTAAATATAATCTTAATGCAAGAAAATACCTACTAAAGACAATAGAGCATCTAAATCCACAAAAGAAAAAGAGGGTAAGTATGTTGGGTTCACCAAAATGAATAGAGAGTGAACACACAAGATAAGACAAAGGAAAATATAACACCAAAAAGAAAGAGAGTAAGCTCATCAGGTTCACCAAAATTAATAGAGGTGAAATGGATCCACCTATATGAAGGGGGTTTGAATTTGAATAGGGGTAGAATATAGGACCTATCCTCAATCCAAATTCTCAAAAGGAAAGATCCAAATGGATTAATCACAAAGAAGTGATCAATGCACAAAAGAATCAAACAATGGAGAATATGAAGAAAGGAGAAAATCCTATAATCTCTTATGAAAGGTATATGCTTGAAAAATGAAATAAATAGAAGGAAAATACTAACCTCAAAATAGGGCAGATTTGGAAAATGTTGATTTCTGATGTCTGTGCATAGTTTCGAGCAATTCTGCAACCTGTTTCGGATTGGAAATGTCGAGATGGAGAAAACATAGAAAAATTTTATCTTTTAGGAAGTAGGTGGTCCTTAACCTAGATAACGAGGCAAGGTCTTACCTTGGGGTGGGATCCTACCCCCTACTAAAGGTCATCCTTGACCCAAAATAGCTCTAACGGAAAATCTGTTCCCAGATCTCGGAAGTTCACTGAAAAGGGTATTCAGATCCAAGCTCTGATTCACAGTCCTATGCCTATACTTGAAAGAAAAATGGTTTTTTTGTTTGGATGGGGGGTTTGCCTTGGTGAAACCGTAGTTTGGAATCAACCTTAATAATGAAATTGAGATGGAAAATGCTAGTAAGTAGTAGAAGTAGATCTAACAATGAAGCTATGATATTCAATAGATATGCAATTGTATTTGAAATGTAAACAAGTATATTGATATGAAAGCTTGAACATAACATTAAAAAATGTAAATATAAACCTCCATGATTGTATGCTTGGAATCCACCTTGATAGAAGAATGAATGGATGTTGAAGATGAACAAAGGATCTTGAAGGAAGATCACACCACCATGATGGCTAGATTTAGGGTTTGAATGATGAATCTTGAATGTTTGAACCAAATCCCTTCAAAGGATTGAATGCTTAAATCCTTGATCTTCAAAGGAGAACTTGAATGAAGAAGAGGGCTTGAAAACTTCCTTGAGAATGCTTGATTAAATGCTTTCTTGATCTTTCCTTGAGAAAACCTTGAGCGCTTGATTGCATAACTTGTGGATGAGATCTTTCTCTTGATAATGGATGGAGAAAATGAGAGAGGAAGGCTTCCTTTTATAGTGATCTAGGGCACAAACTTCTAGAGAAGGCTGACATTGGGAAATTAAATGCCAACTAACCTTAACCCCTACAAATGGACTCAAATTAAATGTAATTTAAGGATTTACCATTCCAAAACTTGAAATGGCCCACCCGAAAGTAGGAAAAGAAATCTTTCCGAAACCCGATATCCTGGAACTCCCTGAATCTAAAAATTAGACCTAGGGTCAGGGATGAGGTAGACACCACCCTAGGTTAGGGTTGAGGTTGTCCCTAACCTAGGTCAGGGTCTATGTCATCCTTGACCCTACTAGGTTGTCTTTGACCCAGATAGTCAGAAACTCTAGATTCTCAGAGAAAAATATCCAAAAAAGGTTGGAAATGAGGAGAGAAGAAAAATAGGGGGAAACAACTAGATACATGCCAAGACCTAATCAAGGCACTTAACATGACATCAAACTACTCACTTAGAGGGCTAAACGCTCTTAACATGGAAGTGCTTCCATTTTAAGATGATACATGTACTAATTATCTTTATATTTTATATGATCTACCATATTTCAAACTTTTCATAGATTGAGTGACACATCAAAGGCAACCAAGGCAAGACTATAAAAGAATGGGCAACACAAGCTCGACTCTAGTGGTTATTCAAAACTTGCTGCATGAGTTGTAAGTATTAGTAAATAAAAAAACATATCAAAATATTTATAAATTGAAAACAATTTTTTTTTTTATGAAGAAATGCAAGAAAAATTCACAATACCAAGCATAAATATAGTGCTTTGTGTTTAATAGACCGCTCATAGAATATGACAGGAGAATTGGCTTCTAGCAAGGCTATAGAGCTATGGCTGAACGACTATGAGAATTGAGTGTGCAAGGTTCTATTAATAGATATGTTGCAAAGGTAATTAAGCTAAATGACTAATTACAATTAGTCTATTTTATGTTAAGTTCCAACATAAAGTGACTATATTTGTTTTAAATAAGAAAGAAATGTTAAAAATGTGCATGGTATTTGAATGCAATATGTTAATCTTGGAACATAACTTGCACATGATGAAGTTCTTGATGTGCATCCTAGTAGTGCAGTTATTCATTTTCCATTATTTTTTTAATGTAATTATTAATACAATTAAACATCTTAAATTGAAATTGGTGTATTAATTAATGTAACCTTTTTTGTTAATATTTTAGAGCATTTAGTTGGTGGTGAACAAGTGGAGCATGACCCGGGTACACAACATTAGGAACATGATGTTGTCCCATTAGGTAAAGAGGGCAACTCTTATTCCTTTAAATGAATTTAATTGCAATTTGTTTATTGATTAACGTAACCTTTCACATTTCAACTCAAGTGGGTGTTCATCATGTTGAGGTTGAGGTGAAACAAAATGATACAGAAGATAATGTGGCCCCATCAGGTAAAGAGCACCACAATTATGTTCTTTAAATTAATGAAATAATTGTAACAATAATAAAAATATATTTTGAATTTAACCCATTTCTTTGTTTTTGTAGAGCACCCCCCTTTGCATCAACATCCTCATCCTCACTATATGACTAGGCATACATTGAGATTATGACCAAAGAGAAGAACAACTGAAGAGGGGGGAAATGATGAAGAAAATGACACTCCACTTAGTCTTTACATAGCTTTGAAAAAAAACTAAAAAAGAAATGATTGTAATCTAGCTTATTTGATAATGACTAAATTTTTATGTGTTAATGAATGTATTTATGTGCTAATGAGTGTTCATGAATGATATTTCTTAATGAATATTGATGAATGTTGTGTTTTGATGAATGTTAATAAATGTTATGTGTTAATGAACGTCATGTTATAATGAATGAATGAATGCTATATTTTATTAATGGATGAAAGAATGAATGAATGTTCGATGTTAACGGGGAATGTAGAGTGATGTTAGGGGGGGGAGGGGCCATATGAGATTCCACCTTCATGTGGTTGGCCCTATTAAGTAGATAATATTAAACTATTCTTGAAATAAAGTGAAGCTCAATAAGATAACATACTTTTCTTAATAATGAAATCAATCAGTCCATTCCTTGATCACTTATTATGAGCAAGGATCAATAGAACAACAACCTGATACTTCCTTATGATATTGATGCAGAGTCCTCTATACCCCATCAAGTAGCCTAACTTGACTCAAGGGATTCAAAAAAATATTACTACTCCCTTAAGGAATCAAGCTCAACTCAAAGGTTTCAACAGAAGGTTTTGACTTTTGGTAACCAAGACAACATACTTTTGAACAAGATCATTCCCATTGAGCACTATCCTTTAACACAAGGTCCTTGATTGGAATAAACCTCTAGACTTGGACTTCCCCAATGCCCATCCACATGTAAGACCTCCTATACTTTTATTGGATCATAATAACTCTTAACTTCCTCAACAAATTAACGCTCAAACAACTTAGTGTTCTATGTTCCTTAGGATAGTCAAACTGCAACTTTATAAGATAGTCACATCAAACATCCTCCAAACATTGTGTCCCTTCACCTCTAACCATTAAGACATCATCTAGATTCTCCTAGAATTCTTAGGCTCTGTCCACACATCCCCATATCTATTTGACTCACTAAACTCAACTTCTAAACAAAACAAAATGATTTACCAAGTCACTATCCTACTGTGATAGTCATTACCAAATCTTTGCAACTTTGGTTGTTGAAATCTATCATTAGACTCACTGCCTTCTTATAAGAACCCTCCATGTTGGAGAATCTCCCTACTTCCATATCCTCAAGCCCACGACCTGAACATTCATCAATTTATAGACAAAGGCCCTATTTACTAACTACAATAGTCCAAATCTTTCTTTCTATGACTATTCAGTCACATTAAAGGCTTCAAGTCACATGCCAAACATTGCATGAGACCCTGTAACCTCATGGGATAGTTAATCTACACCATCTCCTTCATCCATGTGTTAGATAACTGGGGGGGGGGTGAATCAGTTAAGTCCAACTACCCTATAGTCCCAAATACTCTCAGGTGTATAAAACCAACTTCAACAAATAAACTAAATAGCTTGGTAAAAACTTGTCTATACCTTTCTGTTCTTTAACCAATTTCTATTAAAATTAACTAGTATATACCAAGCAAACTAGTATTTGTAATGTGTCAAGTAAAATAACAAATCATCACATGCATACACATTTAACACTTGATTTTTAACATGGAAACCCTACTACGGGAAAACCACTTGCAACTGGTACTCAAAATAATTTCACTCTTCTAAAGTGATCTCGGTTAAGAGCCAACCTTGTTAAAGGTTACAAAATACACTGTAAGGTGTGACCTTGTTAGATGATTTATCAGTAACAGTTCTCTTTGACCATACATTCACTTGGGGTCAACAAGAAAATAATCAACATTCATTGAATGTCATAATGAAACAAATAAAGATGGTTAAGTCCCACTTGGTTAAGAGATTTTTCTGTAGGAATGGTTAGAATGCTATAGTAAATGATCTGATTCAAATTACAACTTCCTTTGTAGATTTTTAGATCTATGCTAAGCTCATAATAACTCTGGGCATCATAATCTCTTCCATTTCTTTTTATCCTCCAACTATGTTCTGCTCGGTTATCTCCTATCTATGATGCTTAATGTAGTCTACAAAATTTCTTGGATCTTACTTCAGCATGTCTGACTAGATTTGCATGAATGCAATCTTCTTCTCATGCGCATTAACTCATTTTGAATCTTTTATCTCCTTAAATAGACATGATAAACCATTTTATTTTTAGCTATATATTTTTCCTCTTAATGTCCATCGTTCATTTTTCCTCTTTAACCTTCCTTGGAACTTGTACCTTAAACACATTTCAATCTTCATCATCTGATCATCCTTGAATTTTTTCAGCCATAGATCTTCATAACAAACTTTATCTTTATCCTCAAAATCATCTATATTTGTTTATCTCATCATCTTTAGTTGCAATCACATGTTCTATATTATTTATTTCACTCTGCTAATACCATGATGTGTCGATGACTTCTTACTTTATTAATACTATACTTGGAATACACTACACTTTTTTAGTGTACACTATTTCAACTCGGTGCATACTAAGTTCTTCATTTACCGACCACATAAAGTTGTACATTATTGATCTTCAATTCTTAACAGAATCATGTAATATAATCAAATCACTATTGTAATGTCATAGACTCATCAATAAGTTACCCAATGAATACCATACTCATATCTTTCTCATACATCTCATCTTCATGTTAATATCTCATTCCTTCACCATTATTACCTTCTTCAGATGTTTGCAACTATCATGATAAGTACAGTCAAAACTAGTTGACATCAATGACAATATAATAACTGATCAACTTCACATTCTGTCTCCAAGTAATCAATCAATTGTATTCTGTCTCTCCCTTTGGCATTGATGGAAACACAAACACAATATGAAATATGCCATAGAATACCAAACATCTTAAGTGTCTACAACTCTGTCTTATATGCTATGAATCAGTAATGCATTTAATATGTTTAATCACTACACAACATCATCTATATACTCTTCCTTTTAGTTAGCTTCATTTCTAACTGATATGTCATGATCATCTCTCCATATTATCATGTAATCATCTCTCCCTTTCTAAATGTTTCATGATTATTAGCTCTTCAGTAGCCAAATTAGTATCTTTGTTATTCAATTCAGATTATTGTACGTTGCATGTACAAATCTGCAATTTCAAATTTTCTTCCATATTATTCACAACCTTAGGAATCCCAAAGTGTGAACATCATGCATCAACATCGTTAGATCTTCTAATAAAGTACAAGTTGATGCAACCCCATATCATGTTATTAATTGTTAGATAGGGGATGGACCTCTAGTCTACTTCTCAAGTAGTCAAATGTATCCTTTGGTAAGGGTTTTGTGAATATATCAGCAAGTTGCTCCTATGATTTTACATATTCCAATTTGACTTGTTTTTCTTGAACTTACTCCCTCAAATAGTGATACTTAATAGATGTGTGCTTTGTCTTTTCATGCATCACTAGATTATTTGAAATGTTAATAGCACTTGTATTATCACAATAAATTATCACTGGATCGGTGATCTCTTCATTCATACCTTTCGACAATTGCTTTATCCATGCAATATTTGAACAATTAGCAGCAACAACTACATATTTTGCTTCAGCAGTGGACTGAGAAATGCATCCTTGTTTGTTAATTATCCATGTTACTAATCTTTCTCCTAAGAAAAATGCTCCACCAGTAGTGCTTTTTCTATCATCAATATTTCTAGCCCAATCAGCATAAGTGTAAACTCTGAGTTCAAAATTACTTTCTTTCTTATACCACAATCCATAATTTTCAGTGTTCTTCAAGTATCTCAAAATTATTTTCACAATAGTCATGTGTGACTCTTTAGGATTAGTAGAAAATCTAGCCACAATTCCAACTACATGTGCAATATCTGGTCTACTATGCACAACATAAATCAACTTACCAATCATTGATCTATATAAGGTTTGATTTAACTTAGTTGACTTGTCATCCTTGGTCAGCTTGCATCTAGTTACCATAAGTGTACCAACTAGTTTTGAATCGTCCATATTGAATGTCTTCAAGACTTCTTTGATGTACTTTGTTTATGTGATATAGATGCCTTCCTTCAGTTGTTGTATTTACAAACCAAGAAAAAATTTGATCTCTCCAAACATCGATATTTCAAACTCTTTCCTCATTTCATCAGTAAAAAACTTACATAAAGTATCATGACGTCCAAATATTATATCATTAACAAAAATTTAGCAATAAGAATCTTATCATCAGTTTCACATTTTAAATAAAAATTATTGTTATCACTTGTTCTAACAAATCTAGTTCTTATGAGATATGAATGCAATCTTTCATGCCATGCTCTCAGTGCTTTTTTTAGTCCATATAATGCCTTGTGCATCTTACATATCATGTTCTTCTGATTAGGATCAACAAAACCTTCAGTTTGTTCAATGTATACCTCTTTTTCAAGTATCCCATTTAGAAATGTAGATTTCACATCCATCTGATATACCATAAATCCTTTATAAGAAACATATGCAACTAGCATTCTTACTCCTTCAAGTCTAGAAACATATGCAAATGTTTCTCCATATTCAATTCTTTCTTCTTTTGCATAAACTTTGCAAACTAGTCTTTCTTTGTTCCTTGTTACATCTCCATTCTCATTCAATTTGTTTATGAATATCCATTTAGTGCCAATTACATTTTTGTCTTTAGGTCTCGGTACCAATGTCCATGTCTTATTTTTCTATATTTTCTCAATTTCTTCATTCATTTCCTTGATCCAAACATCATTTTCCAATGCATCTTTAACATTTTTAGGCTCAAATTCACAAACTAAACATGTATTATTCCTTAACTTACTTCTAGTAATCTTTCCTTCTCCTTTGTCTCCAATTATCTAATCTTGTGGATGGTGTTTTCTTACATACTTTTCCAGTACATGTTTAGATCTTTGTTCTTTAATGTGTTCTCCACTCATTGCATGATCATCATTCTCTTTAGTAACTATTTTCTATCGATCGGTTTATGAGGATTGTTGCTTGGTAGCAATATTCTGTTCTCGGTGATACCAGGCTATTGCTCGGGTAGAGTTTCAATATTTTCAACATAAAAAAATCTACCATAGTCTTATGGCTCTTTCTTTCTTTCTTCATCATTCTTTTATGAAAACTCATCAAGTCTCACATTTTCACTTTCAATCATTTTGTTAGTAGCCTTATTCAAATATTTATAGGCCTTACTTTTAGTATAATAACCTATAAATATGACCTCATCATATTTAGAGTCAAATTTTCCTTTTCTATCTTTTAGAATGTAACATCCACTTTCAAATATTCTGAAAAAAATCACATTAGGTGTGTATCCATACCATAGTTCATAAGGTGTCTTGTTTTATTCTTTCTTTAGTTGTACTAGGTTCAATGTGTAAACAATAGTACTGACATCTTCTCTCTAG
This sequence comes from Chamaecyparis obtusa, assembly GCA_027943335.1. Taxonomy (NCBI): domain Eukaryota; kingdom Viridiplantae; phylum Streptophyta; class Pinopsida; order Cupressales; family Cupressaceae; genus Chamaecyparis; species Chamaecyparis obtusa. Next base: position 555,109 of record BSBK01006958.1, read on the forward strand.
TAAATTTGTGCAACATCTTTTTCAATCATCAGTGTTCTAGCACAATCAATAATTGATCTATTCTTTCTTTTGGTAATCCCATTTTGTTGGGGTGTCCTCAATGCAGATACCTATCTCTTAATTCCATTCTCATTACAAAAATTAGTAAACTCATCAGAAATGAATAAACCACCTCTATTTGACCTCAACAATTTCAGTTGCTTACCAAATTCTTTTTCCACTTTTTCTTTGTACCATTTAAACATTCTGAAAGCTTTTGATTTTTCTTTTAAGAACATGAAAGTCATCATCCTAGAGAAATCATCAAAAAATAAGATAAAATATCTATCTCCATAATAAATTTGAGTTCTCATTGGACCACATAAGTTAGTGTGAACTAACTCAAGAATAGCATTAGATGAGTAACATTTTCTCTTGAAACTAGATTTTGACATTTTACCAATTTGACATTGTTTGCACATTACATGGTCAAGTTTGGATATACTTGGTAATCCTATAACTTTCCTTTTCTTACTGATTCAAACCATGTTGTCAAATTTCACATGACATAACCTCTTGTACCATAAACAAACATCTTCATTTTTAGCCAATAAACAAGAAGTTTCAACATTGTCCTGATAGAATAAGTTACCTTTTGATTGTTCACCAGTACTGATCAGTTTTTGAGCCTCATCATAGATTTTAACCTTTAATTTATCAAATGCAACTTGGTGATTTGTATTATTCAGTTGTGCTACACTCAATGAATTATAGTTAAGTCCTTTCACCCAATAAGCATTTTCACATCTAATCTTATTATTCAGTAGTATAGTTCCTTTACCTTTTACTTGACAAGGTGTATCATTTCCCATTTTCACAGATCCACCATTATAATGTTTAACATATTCATATTTTTCTTCATCACCCATCACATGATGTGTGCAACCACTATCAATAATCCAAGTATCATTTTTACTGACTTTAAAAATAAGTACTTTTTCAACATACCTTTCTTCTTTTTCAAAATATTCCTTCAATGCAACAAATACCACTTCTATGTCTTCATCAGTTTCAGTCTCGATGTCATCATCTTCATCTTCAACTAGGTAGCCTACCTTCTTACCTTTATCCCTATAGTTTCAGTTGTCTCTATTACCTCTCTGTCAATTACTTCTATAATCTCGATAATCTCTTCTATCATTCTTCCTTTCATTTGATCTTTCACTTGTTCTTTCATCAACTTTCCTTTTAGGACATCTTGTAGTAATGTGATTGATCTCTTTGCATTTAAAACATACCAAGGGTAGCTTATGTTTATATCTTCCTTTTCCTTTCGGTAACCTTCTAGCCATTAATGCTTCAAGTTCATCAAGCTCATCTTCCTCAACTTCATTATCACTTTCATTTCTTATATTATGTCTTTTTCTTGATATTCCAATATTTAGATATGATATAAATTCATATTCTACCATAGGTAAAATACTATTATCATAGTTATTAAGCTCAAATGTAGTCAATCTACAGATTAGGCTATCAAGAGAAATATCATTACCAGGAACTTCTCTCATTTCATGTATTACTGATACTCTAATAGCATAGGTAGACAACAATGTTCTTATAATTTTACTTACCATAGTTTCTTCTTCAATAGTTCTACTTGCTCCTTAGATAGAATTCACCACTTCCTTGATTTGGTTGTTGTATTGAGTGATGTTTTCACCTTCTTTCATCTTCATATGATCAAAATTTCCTCTTAATCTTTCTACTTTTTCTCTGAGAACATTCACATCTCCTCCATGAACTAGTGTTAGCTTGTCCCACATGTATTTTGCAGTTTCATAGGTCTTAATGTCTTCAAATTTGACATCTAATATAGAAGAAGAAATCTCATTAATCATAGCATTATTTTCTTGGCTTTCTTTCATCTGTGTGACAGTCAAGGAGGAGGTGGGAGTTATAAACTCATTTTCCAAGTAGTAAAGTGCAAAATCTGATGCAGTCAAGGATGAAAAATCCAATTAAGGACTGTCCAAACTTGCAGCCAAACCAAAACACTCACTATCAGATAACAATCTGATCTACAAGATCCCGCATGAACTTTTCAACAACTTCACTTCTATCTCCCTTCCTAGACTTCTATCCTAAACAACTACCCCAACACCCTTTCAATACTAAACATCAGCCACAAGTCGGCTGGATGGAACTATTAACTCCTCCTAACAAATATTAAATACAATACAAGTCAGCTCTCAAATAGCCTTACAATAATTAAATCCAACATGTCGGCCTCCAGATCCACGTAGGAGAATGTGACATCAGCTACCAATAATAAATGCACCAAATCAGCCAAACAAATCTTCAATAACACCGGTTGGTAAGACCATTTACTGAGAAATAGAGAGATAACCAAGCACCAGTGAACTGACCACGCCAAGCATCACCAAGTAACACAGTTATCATCGAGCACCAGGAAAATTGATGCCTTTAGTTACTGAGTGTTCTTCAGAGACCAAGCACCTTAGTAAACATTGTAATCGAGCAACCAAACTCCAAGACTGAGCATATACCTCACCACCAAGATCAAAACTACTAATCTTCCTTTCAAAACAAACATATTTTTGGTTGATACAGGATTGCCAAGAATCCTAGGATTCTCTTGCATCAAAATATCCAATGCCTAATAGATACAACTCCATCCTTCTTTTCCATGTTGAGAAACTATCTTTGTTCATCTTTGACACCTCTCTCTTATACATCTTGTGATCTTTAACTTAAGTCCTTCAAATTTTTTCCTTCAATCACTCTAGCTATATGATACCAATTGTTAGATAAATGAGAGGGGGGGTGAATCAGTTAAGTCCAACTATCCTACAGTCCCAAATACTCTCAGATGTATAAACCAACTTTAACAAATAAACTAAACATCTCGGTAAAAACTTGTTTGTTCCTTTCTATTCTTTAACCGATTACCGGTAAAATTAACTAGTACATACTGATCAAACTAGTATTTGCAATGTGTCAAGTAAAATAAAAAATCATCACATGCATACACATTTAACACTTTATTTTTAGCATGGAAACCTTGTTAGGGGAAAAACCACCTAGGACTGGTACCCAAAATAATTTCACTCTTTTGAAGTGAGCTCAGTTAAGAGCCAACTTTGTTAAAGGTTACAAAACACATTGTAAGGTGTGACCTTGTTAGAGGATTTATCACTAACAGTTCTCTATGACCATAGATTAACTTGGGGTCAACAAGAAAATAATCAACATTCATTGAATATCGTAATGAAATAAATAAAGACTATTAAGTCTCACTCAGTTAAGAGATTTGTCTGTAGCAATGGTTAGAATGGAATAGTAAATGATTTGATTCAAATTAAAAAATCATTTTCATATTTGCAGATCTATGCTAAGCTCATAATACCTCTAGCCATTATAATCTCTTCCATTTCTTTTTATCCTCCAACTCTGTTATGCTCGGTTATCTCCTTTCTCTGACACTCGGTGTAGTCTAAAAAATTGATTAGTTCTTACTTCAACCTATCTGACCAACTTCACATGAATGCAATCTTATTCTCACATGCATTAACTCATTTTGAATCTCTTGTCTCCTTAAATAGACATGATAAACCATTTTCTTCTTAGCCATAGATTTTGCCTCTTAATCTCCATCATTGATTTTTCCAATTTAAACTTCCTTGGAACTTGTACCTTAAACACATTTCAATATTCATCATCTGATCATCCTTGAATTTTTTCAGCCATAGATATTCATAAAAAACTTTATCTTTAACCTCAAAATCATCCATATTTGTCTAGCTCATCATCATTAGTCGACAATCACATGTTTTATATTATTTCTTTCACTTGGTCAATACCATGATGTTTCGGTGAATTCTTACTTGATTAATATTGTACTCAACATATACTACACTTTCTTGATGTACACTATTTCAACTCAATGTATACTAAGTTCTTCATTTACCGACCACATAAACTTTTATATTATTGATCTTCAATTCTTAACAGAATCATGTAATACAATCAAATCACTATCATAATATCATAAACTCATCAATAAGTTACCCAATGAATACCATACTCATATATTGCTCATACATCTCATCTTCATGTTAATATCTCATTCCTTCACCATTATTACCTTCTTCAGATGTTTGCAACTATCATGATAAGTATAGTCAAAACTAGTTGACATCAATACCAATATAATAACTAATCTAATGTCTCACATATACCTTTGCTGCTCAGTGATCAAATTCACATTCTGTTCTCCAAGTAATCAATCAGTTGTAGTCTATCACCCTGTCCAAGAAAAGAGGTTATTCATATGTGCAAAATAAAAGGGATCACATTTTTTGTGTTTACTGCTTTCCCTAATGAGGGTTTGAACCAGTTTTAATCAAATGAAGATAAATTTTTCTATACTCAATCAAATAAAATCCTTCAAATCCCAAATTACTCTAGATTCAGAATATAACATGTCCAAATAGAAAATTTTAAAAACAAATCCATTAAGCCCACAGTATTCATATTAAAAGTTGACTATTGCAGAAAAAGAACATGAAAATGCAGAACCCGAACACTTTTATTTGATTCCCACTCCAAAATCCTAACCACACCCTCTATTCCTCATCCAATACAATATAAATAGACCTATGTGATATTTTGATAACCGACATGAAACTACCTCAAATCAATTAGTCTGAGTACTGTAACTGTGACGAAACTAACTATCTAAGGTTTTTGTCTACTTGTGTGATAGTTAAATGAATATGAGGATATTGTCAATTTGACAACTAAGTTGTCAACTTGAAAACTACATACCACTTAATCCTCATTACTTGGTCCTTTACATTTCATCCCTTAAAACACCTATACTTAGCCCTATTTCTATGAAATTATCTCTTAGCCCTTAAGGCTTTATGACCAACTTAGGAACTATTTCATCCTACCACTCTTACTCTTATGACCATTTGAGTCATATTACCTATCAAATACTACTAACTCCCTTTCCCATTATATAATGACCCTTGTAGGGCTATTTTCTTTATCATGGAAACTTTTTCATTAAATTGACTCTTTAGGACTCCGTTATATATCATAGGAACTAATGGCCAAATTACAATTGTTTGAGACCTTTTAGGTCCTTGTAGTCTTCATAGGTCTTCAAATCCTCTTGGATCTCCATCATGATCATGAAGTGACCCCTATAGCCATGGTTCTCCTGCACCATATATAATTCATGAGAAAAATAAATTTAGGGGACATTGGTTCATCATTTCATTGTGAAGTTTATACCCTATTTTTTGCAATCTTCCATGATTAATATGGTTTCAACAATCATGAGCTTGTTGCTTGCATTATGGTTATGAGTTTTGGTTATGTTTATTCTCATGTCATTTAGAATCCAAAGATGCTTGCTATTACTGATTCACATGTTTATTTTATTAATGGATGAAAGAATGAATGAATATTAGAAACTCATAAGGCCCTGTCCACTATCCCTCATATCCATTTTATTCATTAACTCAACTTCCAAAAAAGAAAAACAATGTTTAGTTTTTTGGAATTTGATTGTTTATTTTTTTCTTTTTACATCAATGTTTCAACTTACTCTTTAACATCTTCTTGATGGGTCACCCTCTAACTACCTTCTGGGAATAATGTGTATCAGGAGGTGAAAGATTGTTTGGAGAGCTCCTAGGAGTTCACTAAACACCTTCTGGAAGTTCACCAGCCAATAGATTAGGAGCTTCTCACTATTTCATACTAATGTAACTTGGCAACAGGTTAGAAAGGAAAAGTTTCATGATCACTATTTTTTTTGGTAGCTGAAATTAAATATGGTAGTTACTATTGTTCAATCTTATTAATCTCATGTGCTTATGAAATTTCATATGGATATTTTTTCCACTAAAATATATCTTCAAAAGAAGTACATTATTCTTCACAATTGGGCAAGTAATGATTCTTTACACACAACCTTTTCTAGTACAATACCTAACAAAACCAATCTTGCCATTATAAATTCTAAAAATAACCATTCCAAGGCACCCTACAATTGACCACTACATCATTTACAAACATTTGATAGAAAAGTTAGGTAAAAACCCCATATGCATCAATATCATGTTGAAAAATAGCGGTGTTTGAAAATGCAAAGTATACTGGTAAAGAATGTTCAAGGTCATCTATGAAAATCCTAAAGATGAATTCAAAGCATTATCATGGATTTTTTATATTCACTCATGGGGTGGAAGCCAATCATGATCTAAAGTGAACATCTTATAGTAGTCCATAAATAGAAAATATCAAAGGTGATAGAGTGCATAGACAATAGGTATAACTCCAATGAACAACAAATTTTTTAAAATTACATTGGGATTTCAAGTAAAGACACATATCCCTCAAAGATATAGCCATCTTTATAAATGTTTTAGATAGTGTTCCAAACAAGTTAATAATAGGAAAATATTTGAAAGTGTTGCAATATAAAGCTTGATTGATAGTATTTGAGTAAATGGCAGTTTGATAACATGTTGAGTAAGAACTTAGTTAGAGAAGGTAGTATATTGATGCTGAAACATAATGAATTCATTGATGATGCTTATTATTTTATGGCTCATGGTTGTTACATGAAGTGTAAATATGTTATTTTCAGGCATCATGATAGATAGTTACAAGTGTAGCTAAAGTTGATGAGTTCAATAATTTTATGTCAAACACATAATGATGTTAAATATGCTACTACAAATTATTATTTTTATAAATATCTAAAGACAACATGTTGAGTGGTGTGACAATAGTTCATCCTTGTTATGATATGATAATATTTGATGCAAGAGCATCCTAGGTGTAAGAGCAATCTTGCATCACCCAAAAATATTTTTGATTTCTTTTCAATAAGGGCTATCTTGTGCAGAGCTGCTATTAATGGAAACTTACTATTTTTAGTAAGTTGGTCATACAATCTTGGAATGTTCTGATTTCATAGGTGGAGGTTCATCTCAGTCATTTCAACCTACCAGTTGAGTTTCATTGCCACATCATCTGTATTGGTGAAGTTATTGAGGTTTTGGGTATGAAATATTTTAGGTCCATTTTGAAGGCCTTAGAGGCTCTAGATCGTGATCGACCCCCAGCTAACTGGTGCTTGCACGTGTCAAGCAATGTAGATCTAGTCATGGCATTTTTGAAAAGTGGTTACAATAGAAAAATGAAGCTATGGTTAAAAATTTATGGCCTCCGGAAGTTGGGCTACCTAAAAGCATATTTTGTATTTCTTTTGAGCCGACCCTATTGTAATAATTGTAAAAATAAAATAATTCTATGTATAGTCAGCCTTAAAGGCTAAATTTCTGGAACCTTCCCGGGCAATGGAAATTGCCTATATAAAGTAGGCCCATAGTGTTGTCTAGGATAGTTTTGGGTAGATCTGGGTAATGATTCGAGGCTTTGTCCTACATAATATTGTAAAGGGAATGCCCATGTGGCTTTGCATATTGTAATTCTAAAATTTGTAATTCCACATTTGTGGAGATAATAAGAAGCCTATTTTTTGTTCTTGCAAATTGTTGTTGTTTCTCTGTTTCTATTATGTGTTTGTGGTATTAAGGGGAGCACCCTTCATCAATATTCATCTTGTATTTATGGTCATTATGCAGAGGTTTCATAACCGTGGGATATACATGAATCATTTGAAGAGTGGTTGTTTAAGTGCAGGTTCTCATAACAATATTTGCGTAGCCTAATATATTTAGATAGAGGGAGTTGGATATTGTTTATCACTTTGTTTATTGTTATTGGTGAATTTGTTTATTTCTTATTAGCTATTGTTATTTTTGATGTTGTATTAGGGGAAGTACTATGCCTTATGCCAACTGCAACAAATGGAAATGCACTAAGTCTATAAAGAAAAATTGCATCAAAAACATAACTATGCATCCTTCTAATAAAAGAATAAAGCAACAAGTATCATGGTGCATTTTCTACAAGAAGAATGGATCTCAAAGGCTAGTGTGAAGCCCACTATGACATTGAATACTAGCACTTTAATAGTCTATACAACTTTGGCAAATTGATTTATATCACACATTTTATGGATATTGAGTCAAAGAAATCATTGGGATATGAAAAATTGAACAAAATAAGTATTATTTTGTCAAAACAATATTATCCCACACAAAAACTTAATGCGAAAAGAAAACAATTATTGGATAAGCCAAAAAAATTCACAAAAGGTAAGAGATTCATAAAATGAATTCTTGGGACTATTGTTTAAACTTTAAACCATTGGATTAAATAGATGTGCTCCTAAAATGTTAGTACCTCATATAGAGACATGTGCAAAGAATTCTAATCTCCCTAGTCCTTCTTTAACAATTGCTCTAGGATGCCCATGTAAATGTCAATTTTTGTTAATTTTATTTTGATTCAAGTTAAACTTAACTATATCCAACATATGATTATAGGGAATTTTTGGGTTGGTTCTAGCCAACCAAAAAAGGTTGTATGAGTCTATAAAATTTGTATCTAGTGTGCGTAAAGAAGAGATGCACATATCCAAGAAGATCAATGAATAAATAGATTTTTTTCTCATTATTTCTAACTATTTTCCTTGATACAGTCAGATTTTAGGCTGATGAAAGGTACTTTTTGGTGGTATTTTGGATTGAATTAATTTTGGAACCTATTAGAGGTCAAATCATAATGAATTATCCTTACTTTGAATATGATTCTAATATATTTCTTGATCAATGGTGGTTTCTTAGGTAATTTCTTTCAAAACAACACTAAAACCCTCATTCATAAGGGTTTGTTGACAAACTAATCCATTTCTCCCAAATGAACTATTCAAAAATTAGGAAATTGTGGGATTAAAAAGTGTCTTTAATACTATTTCCAATGATGGAAGTCTTAGATTGAACAATATCATCTAATGAAAGGTTTTTGATGTCCTAGAAAACTTGGTATGGTGAATTCTATTGCATGTGATAGTTTATTATAGTATTTTAATAAGTTATTGATATGTATTGGGGTGTAAAAGGATTCTAGAAGCTGAGTAAGGTATAAAATAATCTAAATATCCTTTCTATAGTATATGGAAATGATTTTAATTTATTCAAGTCTCAAATTTTCAAGATCATTGTCAAACTGTCCCTTGACAGTGGCAATCACTGTTAGCATATAATTTCATTGTAATATGAGTCTAGGATGCTGAAACGACATTGAATGGTTCCTTGAATATGTCAATATCCTTCATATGGTTTGGAGTGCATAAGAATATGCAGGGAAAGAAAAACTTGATACCATTTGATGAGAATTGTCCTATCATAGAAGCACAAGATAGTTAATGTGAAAGTCTAATTTATTTTGACAGTTGATAGTGATGTTCTTTTCCCATGTGTCAAAGATTCTAAATGTTGTTAGGGTACAAAGTGGTTCCTTTCATTGAGTTTGGTTTGGAGGGGTGCCTAGTCTATGTCATAAATAAGGTGTGTCCATTCCACACTATAATCAGACAATGAATGGGTAGGTTGACTATCCATTGGTGAGGAGGAAAGTATGTGTCAATCCATTAAAAAAATATTATATTTCATTATGTGTCAATACATTAAAAAAAGGTTTGGTGATCTATTCATGAGATGTTGAGTTTCCATTATAGGGGTGAGTTGGAAGTTTGTAAGCATGATATATGTTCTTAAGTTGTGATCAGTCTGAGTTATTGGAGGACTCCCTATTTCCTTGGAGAGGTAGAAGTGCAAGGGGTTGTTGTAGCTGTGGGTCAAGAATGAGAAGTTATCGAAGATGAACCTTGGATTGAGTGTGGATTCTAGTGAAGATTGTCAAATTTAAGATAGTTTTTAATCTTTTTAGATGCGTAATTGTCATATTATGAACCTTGAATAGAGTTTGGATCAATAAGTAGCCTTCTAATTGAGGTTGGTGTTGGATTCTCTACATCAAAAAGGACCATCAAAGACACCAACTCAATAAGAAATTATTCCTTAGGTCCTTAGATCCATATTTGTATATATCTATGAAATAGATATCTACAATATTAAACACAATAAAATTTCCACATTCCATATTAATATGGACATTTAAAGACTTCTAATCAAGATTTCCTATCATACTTGAATGGAGCCTCCTTGAGACACAATTCCAATCATCAAATTCCTTAAGTGGTTATAGGACAATGAAACTCAACATCATAACCCATATTGTTTTTAAATATTGATAACCGTCATAATTGTGACTTCAACCAATGATATTGTGTGATGAGAATGATGTACTTGAAATGATATCCTTGTCAAACATTTTTACACAATACCATCACAATTGTGATAGATTCTGAGTTTGGCCAATGAAACTTGTCGATGGGAATGTTGTACTCATGACGACATCCCCATTGAAAATGTTTACACAGAACTTGTCACAATTGAGATGCCTTCTTAGTGCTCCTGATAGAACCTGACATCAGAATGAGAACTCATTGAATGGCAGATGAGTGGCTCTTTCTGATGCTAGGACCATCAAAATTGTGACGACATCCCTGACCGTCACACTTTACAATGCAAAAACTCTAATGGCTAGTTGCAACGGTTTATTGTTGGTTGTCTGATAATTAGCCATCACAATTTGTCACTATATAATTTATTCCAAACTATTAAGAAGCATTGGTAATTTTGATTAAGTTTTCCCCTTGTTGATGTGACAACTAAATTTGACTCAAAATTTGAATCATGGTTGTTGTTCACTAATTTCTCTCTAATTGATTTATTGTTAATGGGTGAATATAAGCTAAATAGGATGATTTAATTGTAGGTATCAAACTGTGATTTTGAATCTATGGTTATAAGGTGATCTATGAATCACTATTTATGTCTTTCCTCTATTATTCATGTTGTTGATAGATTTACGTTACATATGATAAAATAATCTATGTGATCTTTACAGTCATAGAGGTGCATATAGAAGATTCATCGTGGTGACTTTAACTATGCTTGGTTTTTCATGGTTGTGATAAATAAAACACATAATTAGATTTTACTTTCAAGTATTAGATTTTATGCATGATCGTGGATGTATCATAGTGATGAACATTCATTAGAAGCTTCTCCTACTTTCTAGTTAAGTGTACACCCCATTTATTATTAAAAATAACACAAAAAAATATTCATTGCAAATATATCATAGGGAGATGTACCTATAAAATTTAGAGATCAAACTATTATTCCTTATTTTTAGTGTGTTCAATTGTTGTTGATAGAGAGGTCTTGTGAGGGTTTGAGTCAATATTATAAAAGGCTAGTCCGTTAACCAACAAGGTACACAACAAATACAATTATGTAATCTACTAATTTTTCTACATGAACCCACTTGAATCAAGAAAATTCCTATCATTACATGGTGGACTTACAAGACCTCAACCATCAACAATGCACTATTCAAGAAAAAATACACAACCTTTCTATCCACCACATTCCATTAACTCCAACATCAATCTACCTAGTTAAGGAAACTATACACAAGTATGCTCCATTGACCTCAATCTAACAACATGGTTCCCTATATAGACCCACACACATTTTACATCATGTGACCAAATAATAATACATATAAAGATAACACCCTAAAAGATTTAACCATTGAACTTCAAATGACCAACTAAGCTCAAACACACTCAATCAGCTTCTATATTGAGACTTTAGATCCTAATGGATCTCAGATAGAAATTTCATATAAAAATTCCAGAATTACACATAATTAAAGATCATCAAAACAACCTAAATCCACATTTTGAACTAATCACAAAATTAGCATAAAACCAGACCATAAGCCAGCCAGTATCAAAGACCACTAAAAAGCTTAAAATTTTAAACTTAAAGGATGGAAATTTTGAAGAACCCATTGATCCCCCTACTAAGAAAAATCCCAAAAATGCATTCAAATCTATATTTAATTTATTTATGAAAATTTTGGAAGTATATCCCCATGTAAACCCTCATTTATAATTTTTCAACTTATTGATGCAGGGGCATTCTAGGGTACTCGGTAAATCTACATGGAGGTGTGTTTTTTTGGTTCTATGGTACTCAATTGTAGCTTTAACTGGTAGTCTCGATTATTGAAGGAAGCTCAGTCACTGAAGGAAATCGATGAAGCTTCTGGTGCTCAGTTAAACTAGTGCTCGGTAATGCTTGTGTTGCTCAGTGTTGCTTAGCTTGGTCAGTTGTTTCACTGGCACTCGGTAGTTTTGGTTTACCAACTGGAGTTCTTGGTGATTTGGTTGGCCAACTTGGTGCATTTATTGTTGTATCTTTTGTTGTATTCTCCTATGTGGATCTAGAGGCCGACATGGAGAATTAAATAATTGTAAGGTTGTTTGAGAGCCGACTTGTATTGCATTTAATATTTGTTTGTAGGAGTTAATTAAGTCATCCAGCTGAGTTGTGGCTGAAGAATAGTATTTAAGGAGTGTTTGGGTAGTTGTTTAGGGAGGAGATCTAGGGAACCAGATAAGTGAATTTATGGAAAAGATCTTAGATCCTATGAGATATAGCAAATCAGATTGATTTCTGATAGATGTCATAGCAGAGCTAGTGTTTGAGGCTTGGAGACAAGGAGATTTCTTGGTGGCTTGTGAGTACAAGTTCAAATTTTCCTTAGGGTTTCCATTAGTTTCTTATCTATTTCTAAACTAGACTAGCTGGAGTTGTATTGGATCTTGTTGATCTTGTAGAACTATTTTCTGATTGTAATTGGCCCTAACCTGGAAGGCCTTACAGTCGGGCATGTTAATGAAAATTGTATTGAAACAATTATTATGTTGTGTAATTCCACTGTGTTGTTAATTGGATGCAAGGTTGGACTATCCTTCATTGGATCCATCATCCTTGGCTATGTCAGGTGGTATTAGAGATGAGTTGTTCTTTATTGAAGGTTGATCTAGCAAGGCTGATCTTCCAAAGTTGATCTTGTTGGAAAAGAGATCGTATGATCTAAGTTGAAGGTCCACATCACTAAACTTGTGGAATCTTGACCTGGTTGTTCATGCAATGTGGTAGGCTGATCTGACTTGCATACAACTTGGAGGTTGTCACAAGGTGGTCAGTGTAGGGTTTTATTGCTTTGATTTTTCTTATCTTTAAGGATGCCTTTGAGAAGATTGGATCTTAGAGAAATTGTAGATCTTTGTGATGCTCTGGAATCAAAGATTTTTGAGAAAGTCAGATTGGATGTCAGATCTAAGATAGAGCTGATGAAGAATGACATGGTCACTACGATCATGAGAGCTTTTGTTGGTGTACCTCAAAATGTTGGTATTAAGGATTGTTATGAGGAAGCTATTGAAGACTTTGAAGCTATTAGATCTAATGGTGATGATTGGAGAGAGAGATCTAGTGAAGACAAAACTACTCAGTTGCATAGATCTGGAGCTCAGTTAAGTAATAGTTACTGAATGGAAGTTTCTACTTTCTCTGGTACTTTGAAACCTGATAACTTGATTGATTGGATTGGTGAATTAGAAGATTTCTTTGAGCTGGAATAAATTGAAGATCCTCTTCGGGTGAGATCGGCACAGACTAAGTTGAAAGGACATGCCGCTCTTTGGTGGAAATAATTACAAAGAGATAGAGAAGATGAAGGTGAAATGAAGATCAATTGGTGGAGGTTGATTGTAACTAAGTTGAAAGCTAAGTTCATACCTATTGACTATGAGCCTGACTTGTTTAAGAAGTTGCAGAATTTGAAGTAGAAGGATTTGATTGTTGAAGATTATACCAAGGAGTTCTTCAAACTTACTATTTGGTCTGGACATAGAGAACTTGGTAAGGAAAAGCTAGCTCGGTATGTGAATGGTTTGAGATTCAATATCCAGGATGAGCTTGGTATGCTGAAGATTGACTCTGTTGAAGATGCTTATCAGTATACTCTGAAGGTAGAAGATAAGCTGAATAGGAAACAACATGGTAATCCCCAAGGGAAGGAAAAGATTGATCACTCGGTGAAGGATAATCTAACTGCAGAAGATAAACAAAAACTTTTAGAACCGAAGAAGAAGACATGTAGAGTTATCTTTAAGGGTACTTTCTATAACTATGGTAAAGAAGGACACTATTATTTTGAGTGTACAAAAGAAGCTTGATGACTGATGAACTGTTGTGGTAAATGAGAACATTCAAAATGAACTTGAATCTGAGAAATTTCTATTTCGGTGAACATTTCTTCGTACAGAGGACCCTTGTCAGAGGAGTAACTTTTTCTGGACTCGATGCAAGTCTGGAGGTAAAATTTGTGATGTAATTTTTGATAGTGGTAGTACTAAAAACCTTATTACTGAGGACATGGTTCAGAAACTTGGTTTGTGTAGAATGAGACATACATGTCCTTATAGGATTGGCTAGTTGCAAGATGATCATGCTTTGGAAGTAAGAGAACAATACTTTGTTGATGTTCAAATTGGCCAGTATAAGGATCTTGTGTTATGTGATATTGTGGAGATGAATAGTTGTCATATATTTCTTGGTAGACCTTGGAAATATGATTGTAGAGCTATGTATGATTGCATGAAGAATGTGTTTACTATTGAGAAGGATGATAGGAAGTTTTCCCCGATGCCTTTGATGGATACAACACCTGGTAGGAGAAGTCTGAGTATTGTTAGCCAAGTTGAGTTGGCAGATCCTAGAGGTATGGATGATGAATATGGAGAACAGACCTATGTGTTATCAAGAAAAGACTTGAAAAGATAGAGGAAGTAGAAATGGAAGAGTATGCAAGTTGAAAAGTTGGAGGACTTATATGTGAAGAACCAGTTTGGGGTTTATGTGCTAAATCCCAAAAAAAGTCTTCTAGCATATGAACATCTTTTCAAACCTGGTGTGTCTGATGCAGTGGCATTCTAGGGTACTTGGTGAATTTGTATGGAGGTGTGTTATTTTGGTTCTATGGTACTTGATTGCTTCTTTAATTGGTGGTCTCAGTTATTGAAGGAAGGTCGGTCACTGGAGAAACTCGGTGAAGCCTCTAGTGCTCGATAGAATTGGTGCTCGGTAATGCTTGTGTTACTAAGTGTTGCTTAACTTGGTCAGTTTTTTCATTGGTGCTCGGTAGTTTTGGTTTACCGATTGGAGTTCTTGGTGATTTGGATGGCCAACTTGGTGCATTTATTATTGGTATCTTTTTTTTGTATTTGTAATACCCCAAAAATGGGCTATAGGTTTATTAACCTCTTACATCAACAATTCAATCGAAATTGACATCAAAGTCCTAACCTAAGGCACATCTGCACATCAATTTATCAAAAACCTAATTGATTATCTTAATTCTGCATCAGGGAATATATTTATCCTAAATTTGATTAATTGAATATGATAAATATTTAATTAATTAAATTTGATTCTGCCACTTAATTATTTAATTAGATTTAATTCTATTTATTCCTAACTATATTATTTAATTTTGACAATAAATCAAATCTCCTACGAATAATTGATTAAATATTTATTGAATTGATTAAATCCAAGTTGTCAATATTTAATAAGATAGTTTTGAATAAAAGTTTGATTAAAATAATTGATTAACCCATAAATCAGTTATTTTAAATTTAAAATCAGTTAAGTTGAGAATAAATTACTTTATTTTTAAATTAATTCAAAATAAATCATGCATAATCATAAAAGTAGGCAACTAGAAATTAACAACCAATTTTAAATTTAAACTCAACATGTGATTGTGAGTTGAAAATTGATCTAAACCTCCATTTTGAGTTAAAAGTTGTTTTTGCATGATTTTGCATGATTTTGTGAGTTCATCTGTTTCTAATTTCTTGTTGACTCAAAAATCAACCTAAGTTTATCAAGAGTGATTTATGCCTTTTCTCAATGCATCCTCAAACCCTAGATTTCTATAAAAACAAGGCTCATCTCTTCACAGAGATATCTCAAATTTGCACAATTACTCTGGCGAATTTACAACTGAAGAACAAAGCTTTTGCGACAAACAATTTTGTGAGATCATTTCATAGTTTTTCATAGCTTTTTCATACTTTTGCATTCATCTTCATAGCATTTTTAGATTAATTTCATATCATTTCAATTCATTCTAGATTAGTTTCATATCAAGTTTTTCATCTAATTGCATCAAAAATCTAAAAAAAAAAAGATTAATTTGCATTCATATTTCATTGCTTTCATCATTTTAAATCCTTTGTTTAGGTGTTGCATTGTCACCAATCTTGGTCTAATCTGAGAATACCATACTCGCACCTACTAGAAGGCAGTAAATCATCTGGTTAGCGTAGTTTCATTTATTTACAGATTTCAATTTTTCTAACCTCTATTTTACTGAAGTGTTGTGTCTACAACTAGGTACAATTTTCACACACACATTTCTAGCACCCACCATGGGGTGGTAAAATGGGTTTCTATTCTATTTATCAAATTTCTATCATTTTTCTCGAACCCACGACCACAAGGTTAATTTTTAATAATTTTGTGATAAATTTCTGGTCTATTTTTCCAAAAATATGACTGGTATTTTTATTGGTACATGCACATATGACATGATACAGATCTGAAATTTATATTTCTAGAAATTTATTTGAGTTAGCGTTCATTTTTCGTTGGTTTGGATTAATTTTTTTTTTATTTGCAAAAGTTATGATCATTTTAGTGCAGACTAGTCAGAACCTGATTTTATGAAATCTAACTAATGTTTTTATTGGTACATGCACATATGACATGATAAAAATCCAAAATTTATATTTGTGGAAAGGTATTTGAGTTATCATTCATTTTCTATTAGTTTGGATTAATTTAGTCTTGATTTTCAAAAGTTATGATCATTTTAGTGCAGACTAGTCATAACCTGATTTTATGAAATTTGACTGATGTTTTTATTGGTACATGCACAGATGACATGATATAGATCCTAAATTTATATTTTTGGAAATTTATTTGAGTTAAATTTCATTTTCTATTGGTTTGAATTATTTTTATCTTGATTTACAAAATTTATGATTGATTCAGTGCAGACTAGTCAAAATTTGATTTTTTATGACAGCAGGTTTTTCAATTATCAAATGACATATTATCTTTGACTAACCTGATTTTCTACCATGTGGGTTTGACAAGTTGTGTTTCTTTTTTGATGAATTTTTATAATAGTGGGTTGCATGTACAATAATAGGTAATTTTTTCATAACAATGGTTTGCAGGTGCAAGTGCAGGTACATCTCATGGGTACAAAAGATAGAAGACAAATGCTAAAAAATTGCTAAAACAGGTAAAAATCTACTAAGCACATTGCAAGGAACTTAGGTATTCTTTTCAATCTGATAACACTTCGATTTGGATATAAAATTAACTCTCTTGTGTCAAGCTTGAGTGCCTTTACAACTTTCATAATTCACACTTTAGTTTTGAGCTATAAAATGAACATAGATTTGTTTTTTGCATATCTGTTACACATAGTAAATAGGCCCTATGAACACTATTTGTGGATTATCTTGAGAGATTGGGCTTCATTCTCTTTTTCATGCATGCAAATCTCTTCTTGATGACAAATCCCCTTGTAGCTAGAGAGGATACTGTGATTGTCTCACATTCTACTAGGTTTGGTCCTCAGTTTTTGATCGATACGTTCTCTCTTCGGAGAGATCGATAGACATAGTTGTTGACATGACAAACCTTGGTGAGATAATTTCAATCTTAGCATGTCAGATTAATCTATCTACTTTGTTTTGGTGAGGTGAAGAGGCTAGAGGACTATGCTCTACTTCCTTTTTGGATAGTACCAGAAACCCAGATCTTTGAATATGATCTAGTCCCCATGTGGTATCTTTTCTGAGTCACCTTTAGAGAGGGTTAACCGTAGTGGACATTCCCTTTATTGGGTCAACCATGTGGATGGAACCTCAAGTGGTAATATCCATTTTCACCATGGTAGCAACAATTGCTATATAAATGTCCTTGTGGAGGAAATCTTCATAGGTGTGGTCTCTTGTTGGGCTGTCAGATCTCCCTAGCAGATCCTGATTGATTAAATTCTCGGACTGTGTCAAAAATTCAATGTGCCTGGATTGGAGTTCACCCTCTTAAGATCATAAAAGTTGCAAAGTCAGACCATTACTACAAACCTTAGTGAGACCAATTTTTCATTTTCTAGGACTATGTGTGTTATTAAAAACTTTTGAGAACATACACAATTAGCATTTCTAGGGATTAGCACAATAAGTCACTATTGCTTGTTCATGTGCAAGGTTGTTTTTTCCCTTGTTCATTATTTTGAGATGATTGCTTGCTTCCCTTTGCTTTTTGTTCTACCTATTTTTAATCTATTTGGTCCTTTGAAAATGAACAATCCTGAACTATTACACAGATCTACAAACTTGAATAGAGGATATCTTACAAACAATCTGAAACTAAAAACTAAAAAATTACAAATCTGAAGCAAAAATCCTTTCTAGTGTGAAAAGTCATCCTAAAATTTCAAAACTCGTATCAAAGCTAAAGTCAAAGTTGTCAAAAGCCTTCAAAATTTGTCAGGAATCCTATTTTTGCAGCCTATTTCTAGATTTTGTCAAAATATTCACTGTTTAAGGAATAGAGAAGAAACTAGAAAGAATTTGATCATTTACCTAAAGTGATCTCTTGAGTCTAATTTAGCCTACTGATTTATCGATTTGAGTCTTTTTTATCTTGTGTCAAAACCTTGTCAAAATTATCTTCAAATTCAGTCTTCATACAAAATGACTATGTATTATGAGCTCATGTCTGCCATCTTTTGGGCATCTACCCATACTACTAGGGCACAATATCCTTCATTTATGTTCAAATTCAGTCTTCATACAAAATGACTAAGTATTGTGAGCTCGTGTCTGCCATCTTTTGGGCATCTACCCATACTACTAGGGCACAATATCCTTCATTTATGTCCAATCTAATCTTCAATCAATCCAATCTTGACAAGGTTGTGTCATTTGATCTTCTTGAATCAAGTCATTCTTCAGTGTCTTCATCTTTCTCTTTTGCTTCATCCAAGGTTAATGGTGGAAACTAGAGCTTCCTCACACAAGAAATCCAGAGAAGCACCCAATATCTTACCTTTCTCTACTCACGTGGGTCCAACCTTTGAGGAACTCTACAATTTAGGTCTTTACAAAGATGACGGTCTCAGAAATCTTTGATTAAAAACTGGTTACATACCCCCCCTCCATCAAGCCACAGAGGTGATCAAGAAACTCCACATCAATCTATCCCAAGGAGTCCTAAAACTACTAACATGTCTCAAGGAGGGACAAACCATAGTTCCCAAAGACATCAATCACAACATGGTGTGGATCAAGAACCCACACCTTCTAAAATTGCTCGATATCAAAATGATGATGACTTCAAGAAAATGATGAGGCATTTCTTGAAGGAAGACATAGAAACATACTTCCTAGAGTTAGCTCATCAAGGGGCTAAACTTCCTCCCAACTTTAATGTTGAAGATATCATTACGCATGAGGAAGAAACTCCAATCACCACTATGACGAAATAGATGCATGCCATGCAAGTTAAATATAACAAACTTGAAAAAGAAAAGGAACCTAAGGAGTTCTCCATGGAAGCTCTATGCCCTTTTACATGTTGCCATTCCCTAAGCGAGTGGAAATACCTAAATATGATAAGTATGATGGAAACTCTAATCCTCAAGATCATGTCAGAGAATTATGTACTCAATCTATGGAGTTCATGCATGAACCAACCTACCTAATACATCTTTTCCCTCGATCTCTAGGAGGGTTAGCTATTAATTGGTTCTCAAAATGCCCCCTACAATCAAAATTTTTGAGGAGTTAATCAAACTATTCTATCAACAATACTCCTACAAAATCCAAAATCCGGTCACTATGATCGACGTCTGCAATCTGAAACAAAACTCGGGAGAACCATTCCTAACTTTTCTCAAATGATGGAGGAAGAATTTTTCTCTATATTCTAGACCTATTCCAGAAACTAAGAGGCTAGAAATTTTCATCAACAATCTTGTTCCAGAACTCAACTACCATTTGCAAATTCAAAATCATATATCCTTTGATAAAATGGTAGAAAATGCAATCAAAATTGAGAAAGTACTTGTGCAAAAAGGAGACATATCACTTCAAAAGGACAAGTATGAATCAGGATCTAATTCTAAAGACAAAGGCAAAAACTGGAACAAGAATAAGGGCATCATCATAGATGGTGTTGTTGATACTATCCATGCCCCATCTAAGGCACCTACTTTCAATCTCACTATTGGCACCCAATCCATCAAAGCTTTTGAAGCTAAAAAAAAATTCTAACAAGAAGCCATCTAACTATAAACCTTGGGCTACAGATCCTAAATGTAAGTTTACTCCTCTTTGAGAATCCTTGGAATCTACCATGAAGACTCTGTTGGCCAACAACATCATCTCCTTGCCCGAGATAAAGGTATTTGATCTTGAACCTAAACCAAAATGGTGGAGAGAGAACAATTTTTGTGACTTCCATCGCAATAAGGGTCATAAGACTAATAACTGCATACATCTGAAACACATCATATAAGACAAAATTGATAATGGGGAAATTTTAATTGACAATCATAAAAGCAATAATGATCATACAACATTCATGGAGCCATTTCTGAAACATGGTCAAGGAGATTCATCTTCTCAACCTAATGTGGGTGCTAAAGTCAATTATGCCTACTCTAGAAACAATATTGTCATCAATATGGTTGAACCATGCCTATCTGAGTGTTGAAATGTCATCACAATTGTAAGAAAAGATACAGAAAATCAATCAGCAAATGCGGTTACTTGATCACAAGCTCAAGCACATCTGCAAGGACAAATCCTAGATTCATCCAATGTTGCTAAGGTACCTTTCAATCTTTCATCTACTTCTAAATAGAAGGCTGCCTCTAAATCATCAAATCCTAAAGACACGAGGCCAACATCATATAGTATTGTCCAACAACTCAAGCATACAAATCCAAAAATCTCCATGTTTGAGTTGCTTCGGATATGTTGAGCTCATAGAGCCATTCTAGACAAAGCTCTGCTCAGATCCAATGTTCCTAACAACCTTGATTTAGATAGATTCCGGACTATGGTTGGTCATCTCATTTCTCTACAATATATCTCCTTTTCATAGGAAGATGATAATTCCTTGAGTCATCCACATAACCAGCCCTTGCATATTGAAGTCTTGATCCAAAACCATTGTGTCAAATGCATGTTGATAGATGGAGGTGCTAGTCTCAACATTTGTTCTTACAACTTGATCACACAATTGGGATTCTCTAAAGCTACCATTGATCCTAAGAAGAAGATAATTATCAAAGCATATGATGAGAAAGAAAGATCTTCCAAGGGAACTATTGTCTTACCTATCAGAACAGGACTCGTTATCAGAGACACCATATCTTAAGTTCTTGATCTACCTTTGGCTTACAACATCCTTCTAGGAAGACCCTGGATACATGAAATGAGAGCTATTCCTTCCACATACCATCAATGTGTGAAATTTCCTTATGAATGAGTAGAGGTGACAATTCTAGCGGACCTATACACAACTTGCAATGCATTGAAAGAAAGTGTTGATAAACTTGTTCCTAATAACAAAGAATCTTCCACTAAGTAGATAGACATTGCTTCAACATCTAAAATGGAAGACATTAGTAAAGAAGTCAAAATAAAAGATAATGGTATGTGAGAATACACAATGGAACCTGTTTTATCTCTCACATCTCTCCCGTTGTCCCCTAAATCTTATGGACAACCTTCTGACAAAGTGAAACCTACAGCTAAAGAATCCCAGGTCATATTCAATGGAAGCTTTATCACTAAACAAGTATCTAAAAAAGAGTTTAAGGAAGAAGAATCCATGCTTGCATGGTTATACAAGGATGAACCTCAATCCCAATCAGTCCAAAAATGTGACTCCACTTCAAGAAAAATTCCTCAGAAGTCATACGGACCAGGGGACAAATTGATCACAAAAATGGGATGTACTAGAAAAGGACTTCTAGGACTACAAGGTAAGGGTCTTATATCACCTCTTGACCACCATGTTCAAACCAACAAGAATACAACATGTCTAGGATATAAGAAGAAGCCTTTCTATCTTAGCAAGAACTCCCCACATGTCTTAGAACAGATTGAGTCATCCACAACAAATCAACTAAAGGAAGAAACAATTGAACAATTTGATAGTGATGATTTAGACACCACTGATGATCTCATTCCTTATAGCATTTTCCTAAAGAAATAAAAGAAATCCTTGAAGCTAAAGATGATCCAGTAAAAAGAATCAACGTAGTAGAAACACAAGAACCTACTATAGAACAAGAGACAATTGCACCACAAGAACCAGTTGATCTCGAAGGAAATAAAAAAGAAAAAGAAGAAGGTGGTAGTTATTCTAAAACAAATTCCCATGAGTATGAATTTAAATCAAAATCTGAGGGTAACCCTTCTTGGGGTATTCATCTTGACTTTACACACATTCTTAGATTTCCTAGAGGCATAGATGAGGAATGAAATGACTATGACTGGGGAGCCATTCCAGAGGAAGATGAGCTTATCATAGGAAAACATATTGATGTTGTTCACCAATATGCACCTAAACCCAATGTAAGTCTAGAGTGAAATAATGAATTTAACAAGTCTAATCCAGCGATGGCTAAAGTGGAATCCCACAATGACATTAAGCCTATTCATGAATTGAGTGTTTTGAGTTGTAATATCACCTTCAAACTTGAGAGTTGGGTTAGGACCAATGATGACAGATCCATATCTGTAAACACTATTTCCCAATCTTTCACCTCTTTGACTATCCAACATCCCAAACTTCTTAACCAAACCTCCATGAATTCGAGCCAAGGTATCTATACCTTTCCAAATGACTATGCCCTTTCTTGCTACCTCAATGTAGTTGAGCCTATGATGACTTCCATCAGTGAATCAAGCGTTATCATGACGGAGTAGGACATCAAGTATCTTAGTCAAAAGAATAGAAATAAAAATAAAAAGAAAAGGAATTTTGAGGGTGAAAACCACTTTGTGGCAGTCTCAGAACATACAAAAGTAAAAATAAAAGATGTATCTGAAGGTGAAAACCTCTCTAAGGTGCCTAAGGATGAGATATTTGATGTCCTTCTGAGTCATTTATAGGTTAAGGATGAGATATTTGATGTCCTTTCGAGTCATTTATAGGACAGATCTCTAGTTCTAATTGAGCCCACTCAATCCATCAACTTGGGAACAACAGAGGAACCACAATTGATCCATGTAGCACAATCCTTATCAAAAGAAGAAAAGAAAAAATTTACCACATTCTTAATAGAAAAGAAGATCAAATTTGCATGGAAATATTCAAATATGCCAGGGTTGGATCCTGATCTTATAATGCACCATTTATCTATAGCTCCTAGGGTGAAACCTGTTAAGAAAAAATTAAGAAAGATGCATCCACATGTTGCACTCTTGGTCAAAGCTGAATTAGAGAAACTACTAAAAGTTGGATTCATCTGTGTTATTGAGTATGCTGAATGGATCTCTAATATTGTACCTATTTCTAAACCAGATAAATCAATCACAGTATGCATAGATTTCAAAGATGTAAACAAAGCATGCCCTAAGGATGATTTTCCATTACCTAATATTGATATGATAGTGGACATGACTGCAGGCTTTGAGATGTATTCTTTGATGGATGGTTTTTCTGGATTTAATCAAATAAAAATTTCTCCAGAAGATCAAGATAAAACTACTTTCACATGTGCATGGGGTACCTTCTGTTGGAATGTCATGCCATTTGGGTTTAAGAATGCTGGTGCTACGTATAAATGAGCTATGACATCTATCTTTCATGACATGATGCATTGAACTATGGAGGATTATGTTGATGATACTTTGGCAAAATCTATGATAAGATCTTAACATCTAAATGATTTGAGAAAAATACTAGATCGAATGGAGAAGTTTAGTCATAGACTGAACCCTAAAAAGTGTGCTTTTGGTGTCACTTCTAGAAAGCTCTTGGGCTACATTATTTCAAAGAAAGGAATTGAAGTAGATCCAGCTAAGGTCAAAGCTATCATGGAGATGCAACCTCCCAAGAATATCAGTCAAATGAGGACATTACAAGGGAGAGTACAATCTATTAGATGCTTCATATCTTAGCTAGCAAACATATCACAACCTTTCACAAAGACATTACATAAAGGTGTGACCTTTGCATGGAACGAGGAATGTGAAAAGAACTTTAATCATATCAAGCAATATCTATTAAATCCTTCTATTTTGATGCCTCCTATTCAAAGAAAACCATTGATTCTTTATGTCTCCTCTACAGATACATCACTGGGGGCATTACTAGCACAACATGATGAGAACAAGAAGGAAAGAGCTATATACTATATCAGTAGAACATTGGTAGCATATGAGAAGAACTATTCAATGATTGAGAAAGCTTGTCTAGTTGTGATCTTTGCATCACAAAAACTGAAACACTACATGTTATCTCATACCACACATTTGGTAGCTAAGATTGATCCACTAAAGTATCTCCTAAGAAAACCTTCCCTCATAGGTAGGTTAGCTAAATGGGTGATGCTATTAAGTGAATTTGACATCGAATATGTTGAAAGAAAATCTATCAAGGGCCAAGTAATTGTAGATCAACTGGCTGATGCACCTTTTCTTGATGATACACCAATGCAAATGGAATTCCTAGATTCCTCTATCATGAATCTTTCTTCTAGAGCATGGAAGTTATTCTTTCACGGCTCCTATACACATAATGGATTTGGAGCAGGCATATTGTTCATCACTCCTCAAGGATACTCAATCCTTAATGAATTCATAATCAAGTTTCCTTGCACAAACAATATTGTTGAATATGAAGCCCTTCTTAATAGCATGAAGATAGCAATTGAGTGGAGAGTAATAGAACTACACATTCATGGAGACTCACAACTTGTAATACACCAAGTCAGTGATGTGTATCAAATGAAAGATGGAAAGCTAATCCCATACAAGAGAATGGTAGGTAATCTAAAGAAATATTTCATATCTATCACCTTTGAAAAAATTCCTAGAATGGAGAACAAGGTTTCTGATGCTATGGAAATGCTATCTACTTTATTAGAGCAACTTGAACATGAGCTATGCTATGAGTTCCTGGTGGAAGCACTATCTTATCCTGCATATGATTCCCCAAAAACCCGTATGATCTACACTGTTGTTGGTCATGATTCATCCTGATATAAAAACCTTTTCTCCTATCTCCAAGATCAAATCATTCTTGATACCTTTAACCACCATGAGAAATGATACTTTATCTGAAATGCATCCCGGTATGTCATCATTGGTCATGATTTGTACAAACAAGGTCTAGATGGTACACTTCTTAGATGTTTAGAATGGGAAGAGTCTTAACGTGCATTAGAGGAAGTCCACAAAGGTATATGTAACTCACATTTGAATGGTTTAACACTAGCTCAAAAAATTATTAGGGCTGGGTACTATTGGCCTAAAATGGAAAAAGAGGCTATCAAGTTTGCTAAGAACTGTTAAAAGTGTCAAGTACATGGTAACTTAATTCATGCACCAGAGAGAGATCTAATTCCCTTTACTATACAATGACCTTTTCACCAATGGGAATTTGATCTTATAGGAGCCATACATCCTCATTCTTCTAATGGACATACCCATATTATTACAGCTACAGACTATTTTACAAAATGGGTAGAAGTAGTCCCTTTGACTCAAGCAACCGACAAACATATTTCAATGTTCATCTTGAACTACATCATATGTCAGTATGGTATTCCACATTCTATAGTCACAAATAATGGTGGACAATTCAAGAACAGAGACTTAGATGATCTATGTGCCAAATTCAAGATTACACAACATTGGTCATCAATCTACTATCCTCAAGGGAATGGACAAGTAGAGGCTTCAAACAAAAATCTATTGAAAATCTTGCACCAAATAGTTAATAAAATAGGAAGAGACTGGCATCTCATGAGCAATCCATCTCTCTAGGCCTATAAAACAATTATTAGAACACCCACTAGGGCTACACCATTCACTTTAGTTTATGGGTCTAAAGCGGTATTGCCTATTGAGGTTGAAATCCCATCACTAAGAATCAGAATGCATGGCCTAGTAACTGATGATGATTACAGAGTATCTAGGTTGAAAGAGCTTGAAATAATAGATGAGCACAAATAATAAGCATATGATCATCTCAGATTATATCAGATAAGAATGTCTAGAGGTTACAACAAGAAAGTTAGACACAGAGAATTTCTGGTTGGCGATCTAGTCTTGAGAGAGAATCCTAAAAATCAATCACATAGAGAATGCAAGAGGAAGTTTGAACCCAACTAGTTGGTCCCTTTGTAATCATTGCTACTTTTGGCTCTAGATCCTATCAACTCTCAACAACTAAAGGAGAACATGTTCGAGAACTAATGAACATTCTCCATCTGAAGAAATTCTATACCTAAGGCATTCAGTCTATGGTAAAATGTCCTGAAAAAATCATAAAAATAAAAAAAAGTCTTGAAAAAATGAATATCCTAGTGAAAACATAGAAATAGGAACTTTGATGATTCACACAAAAAAATCAAAAATAAAAAAATTGAAAAATACAAAAAAATGAGAAAAAGAAAAATTGCCTTGGTGAAAACCTAGAAATAGGCACCTTGGTAGCAAAAATAGAATCTCTGCCAAGATGGTGAAAACCTGACAAACAAGAACCACTTGTTTAAATATGCTCCATCTATCAATGCAATCTTGGTCTCTCCCAACTTTCAGTCTTGCTTTAGTTTGTACATACCTCCCGATTTGTTTCTGCATTCTTGTTTTCAATAAAGTCGATCTGTGCACCAATTGGCTCAAATGTCTGTATCCTATCAATGTTTCAAACTTGGGGGCAATCAAAGTCATATCCTACAATCCTTAGTATCTTAGACATGTCATATCTAGTCAGGGTCCTTTGAAGCTACATGTGAGTCAGTCAGTCAGTCTACTCTCCATAAAGGATTTTGCATCTACAACAATGAAATCAAACATCAACACAAATTGAAAATAATCTATGCTTTTACATGCTTTTATCTCCTTGTATGCTTACTAATTCGCATTGATATTTTTGCATATTGTGTCCCTTCGAGCTCTTCGATGATGTCCTTTATAGGATTTAGAGAGTGATGACTGGGGGCATAATCTTTTCTTTATTTTTTTCTTTGAGTGAAAATCTAACAACTTTGGAAATTTTGGATTGAAATGGTGTCTGTCTGTAAGAGCCTCTATCTCGTATTGGATGGCCATGCGTACCTCAACCATTGAGACCCAAAAAATTCAAGGAATTTTGATCTAACTATTGTCTTTTTGAGAAAGTTCTTACTCCTACTGTTGAACACGATCTTACCTAAGGATGTGAATAATAAAGGGTCACTACGGGTAATTCACACTGGATTTAGAATGATCTCTTGACTACTTGATGTGTTTGTTTCGTAAGGGGCATTTTGGTCATCATGACATCTATGTTTTGATGCTTATACAAATTGCTATATCAAAATGGACATGATATTCAGGTCATCCTGGCATTTGTGCTTTTGTGCTTATATCTTATCCAACATTTTGAAAACAAATCAATATTCATATGTCCATGGTTGTCTAGCTAGTGGGAGTTGTATTGATTCTTGTGCATACAAATCAATATTCATATATTCATAGTTTCCTAGCTAGTGGATGTTGTATTGATTTATCCGGTTACCTAATAAAAATTCAATGATGAAATGACCGACACATGATCAGTGACTAGGTCCTAGGTCTTAGGTTTGCATCTCATTTTGCACTTTGCATGATTACTTTTATCTCATGATTGCCCAAATCAGCTTGACACTCAAATGATTCTTCAAAACTATGCTAAACATGACACAAGGACTGAGCATTGTATGAAGGTCCCTCCAACTAAAAAACAATTAGAATCTATTTTTGGGATCAAAATCAAAATCTAAGATCGTTTACTTTGTCAAAATTACCATTTAAAATTATCAGACCCAGGACGACCGACTGCTTGCATAATCGACCTTTAATCATCATAGAAATCCAAAAATTAACTTAACTAATTACCTAACATCAAACTATCAAAATTTCAACTTGGTCAACTATGGTCAACTCATGGTCAAACCTAGTCAAACTTGATCTTCATGACCTCCGAACAATGCAGAATGCATTTCTGAACATGTACAATCACTTCTTCAATCAATTAACATGCTTCTAAACCATTCAACGCTGACTTTTCTTGTCATATTTTGATTTTCATCCCGAAGGGGGCATGGTATTCCACATCAATCAAATCTGTAAATCATATCTTCTCATAGTAATCAAGACAACAACCACGTCTAGTTGTTGATTCATCAAAAGACCTCGTCTCTTGGGGCACATCGCTTGGGGCATATCAGATTCATCGAGATCCATATCAATCCGGTATCCTAATCAATCTTGTAAACTGTATCATCTTTTTTGTAACCATCAGTTCATTAGTGTTATTTCCTTGGTTCTTCATTACTGAAGGGTTCAGAGGAGATACCGTTTCAATTCCTTTCGACAATTAGGTCTGGAATTAGGTCACTCACTTCTTCATAATCATAAGGTTCAAAATTAGGCATTTTGATACTTTTTTGTAATCACCAGCTCATCATTGTTATAGTTAACATCATCATGATTCTTGGTCAACCAAGACCTGAATTAGCTTTTTCCAATCTTTAAATCGATTTCTGTCTCAGAATTAGTTAATCTTTCAAATCAGTTTCAACATCTTTATCAAAAATAGATTAATCTTTGAACCACTGCGCTTCGGACAACAATTCAAAGAGGGGCAAAATGTAATACCCCAAAAATGGGCTATAGGTTCATTAACCTCTTACACCAACAATTCAATCGAAATCGACATCAAAGTCCTAACCTAAGGTACATCTGCACATCAATTTATCAAAAACCTAATTGATTATCTTAATTCTACATTAGGGAATATTCCTAATTTATCATAATTATCTTTAATTGAATATTATTTGGTGATAAATCATATTTATCCTAAATTTGATTAATTGAATATGATAAATATTTAATTAATTAAATTTGATATTTATTCTATTTATTTATAATTATATTATTTAATTTTGACAATAAATTAAATCTCCTACGAATAATTGATCAAATATTTATTTAATTGATTAAATTCAAGTTGTCAATATTTAATAATATAGTTTTGAATAAAAGTTTGATTAAAATAATTGATTAACCCATAAATCAGTTATTTTAAATTTAAAATCAGTTAAGTTGAGAATAAATTACTTTATTTTTAAATTAATTCAAAATAAATCATGCACAATCAGAAAAGCAGGCAACTAGAAATTAACAACCAATTTTAAATTTAAACTCAACATGTGATTATGAGTTGGAAATTGATCTAAAACTCTATTTTGAGTTAAAATTTGTTTTTGCATGATTTTGTGAGTTCATCTGTTTCTAATTTCTTGTTGACTCAAAAATCAACCTGAGTTTATCAAGAGTGATTTATCGCTTTTCTCAATGCATCCTCAAACCCTGGATTTCTATAAAAATAAGGCTTAGCTCTTCACAAAGATATCTCTCAAATTTGCACAATTACTCTAGCGAATTTACAACTAAAGAACAAAGCTTTTGCAATAGGCAATTTTGTGAGATCATTTCATATTTTTTCATAGCTTTTGCATACTTTTGTATTCATCTTCATAGCATTGTTAGATTAATTACATATCATTTCAATTCATTCTAGATTAGTTTCATATCAATTTTTTCATCTAATTCCATCAAAAATAAAAATAAAAATAGATTAATTTGCATTCATATTTCATTGCTTTCATCATTTTAAATTCTTTGTTTAGGTGTTGCATTGTCACTGATCTTGGTCTAATCTGAGAATACCATACTCACACCTACTAGAAGGTAGTAAATCACCTGGTCAACTTAGTTTCATTTATTTGTAGATTTCGATTTCACTAAACTCTAATGTTTCACTAAAGTGTTGTGTCTATAGCTAGGTACAATTTTCACACACACAATATTCTCCTATGTGGATGTAGAGGTCGACATGGAGAATTAAATAATTGTAAGGTTGTTTGAGAGTTGACTTGTATTTAATTTAATATTTGTTTGTAGGAGTTAATTAAGGCATCTAGCCAACTTGTGGCTAGAGATTAGTATTTAAGGAGTGTTTGGGTAGTTGTTTAGGGAGGAGATATGGGGAATTAGATAAGTGAAGTTGTGGA
Organism: Chamaecyparis obtusa; assembly: GCA_027943335.1. Classification (NCBI taxonomy): domain Eukaryota; kingdom Viridiplantae; phylum Streptophyta; class Pinopsida; order Cupressales; family Cupressaceae; genus Chamaecyparis; species Chamaecyparis obtusa. The sequence goes on from BSBK01006958.1 coordinate 585,463, forward strand.
AAATATCTTGGATCCTGCGAGATCTAGCAGATCAGATTGATTTTTGATAGATGTCATAGGAGAGCTAGTGGTTGAGGCTTGAAGATAAGGAGATTGCATGGTGGCTTGCAAGAACAAGTTCAGATCTATCTTAGGGTTTCCATCAATTGCTGATCTATTTCAGAACTTGACTAGCTAGAGTTGTATTGGTTCTTTTTGATCTTGTAGAACTATTTTTTGATTGTAATTGGCCCTAACCTGGAAGGCCTTAGAGCCGGGCATGTTAATGAAAATTGTATTGAAACAATTATTGTGTTATGTAATTCTGATGTGTTGTTAATTGGCTGCAAGGTTGGACTTTCCTTCATTGGATCCACCATCCTTGGCTGCATGTCACTTATAAATTAAAAAAAATGTATCAGATAGAATTCTACAGAGAGGGGAAATGCTTAGTTTCATTCTACAAACCATTTGCAATCCATACAAACTAATTCAAATGAGAAAGAGGATAATTGTTGGCAATTTGGCTGAGTTGATTGCATAGATGTTGTCATTATGGAAACATATGATCCACATGAAGATAGCACAAGTCAGAGAGCAAGTATGACAGAGCGCATTGCATATTTGTCTAAGTGTGAGATAGTATTTTCACCAGTGTACCCGAACATAGATTTTGTTTGCGACATTGACTGGAGTGAGTTCATTTCTTGCGCACTTGAACATAGACTCTATGGTGACTAATGATGACCCATCTCAGAGTGCAAGTCAGTATGACATATACGGAAGAAGTTATGATAGTTTTACCAAAGACAGTGTGAAGCTGACAAGACAGAATATGAAGGCAGAATTGGTAAAGAGTTAAGGGATTATTTTGTTTATCAAAATAATGTCTTAACAATATAAAGGGATGAAATCTTAGATGTTTTCTTTGGGTTAAAGCTATTGGTATATATGTAAATGTAATTGTAAAGTGTAGAAACAATTGTAATTGTAATAAGCAACAAGTATTTGTAGAAGTATGATGCGAAGTATATGAAGCATATGTAATAGCGATAGTGAAAGATCAGTGAAGAGATATTGTTGCAAGTAGTATAAGGTTATGTACCTTGACATATTTTTTAATTAGTGTATATTGTGCATTACTTGTTTGGGCAGTGGGCTCAGCTGGTAATCACATTTTGTACTACCAACTCCTAATAGGGTTGAGGCTTATAACAAGGCCTATAGTCCCTTAATCAGGACTGATACACTATATGTTTGTAATAGACTCCTAATAGGGTCAACATCCTTAATAAGATACTCTTGATTAGTGGATCTTTGTGGGTACCATCCCCACCAGGGTTTTCCCTTGGCCAGGGTTTCCTCGAGAACAAATCATGTGTTATGAGTTCTTTAGTTTTATTGCTATGCATGTTGTTTAGCTTCTTATGTTATGCATGTGTAAAGATAATTAGTTATATCCATAATTGGGCAAAAGAAAAAGTTTGTAGAATACTGATTCACCCCCCCTCTCAGTATTCCCTATTTCTAACAATAATAATTCAAGATTTCTATATCAAACTTGTTGAAAACCTTCAAATATGAAAATAATTCTACACACACCAAAAGATGAAGTAGAATTCAGGTAGTCGATAGAGTCAATTGCAAGACATCTTTCAAGCTAATACTCACAATTCTCAACAAATCTAATCCTAATCTCCACAAATAGTGTTTTTCGAGATAAAAGAAGAAGAAAGACTAAGTGTGTATAAAATAAGCTGTAATTTCAAATTAAAAGTCACTTTTTGGGAACATGATAAATAATATAAAATAAGTTACATCCCCAAAGGAATAATAACTTCCAAAAAAAACCCAAATAATTTATCTACATATACAAAATATTTTTTGGTAACTAAATATGAAATCAACATATAAAATATTTGAATTGGTATTTTAATTTAAATCACCCAACTACAAAAACCATGAACAACTTGACTATGCACAACACATTACTAGTCTTGCACAATCTATGGGGGTAGTTGAATGTTACCACATGATAATTGGGTGGGTAGCTATAAACAACATTGTGATTGTCACCCAAGAATAGGAATAAAAATTAGGCTAGGTAACATGAATTGGTCATATCACTCTCTCAAATTAACCACTGTCGGGGATATTATAGGTACACTCAAATATACAAAACTAGGTGAATTCAATGCATGGTACCTATCATCACTCAAACAACCACACATTAAGTGTACCTATTCATGTATAAATAGTCAAAGCACATATAAAATAGTCAAATATCACAAATCACTGGAAATAGAATTATAGCAATGTTAATCATTCTTATGTATTTGAATATTATGGAACAACTTCTTTTGTATCTAATTATTGTATAAACATTGTACTAATTATCACATCTAGCCAAATACATCAAATAATTATTAATTAACTTTAAATGCAATCAATTTTTAGTAGATGACATGAAAAAACATTAAATAAGATGAAGAATCATTTATCAATAACAATGAACATCTACCAAATTTGTAACTAGATACTAACAAAGTATAATAAATCACACCATCTCATTAACCACTAGGACAACCTCAGTGAAATAGCATGAAACCACATCAAGATCCATATAACCAATATATATATATATATATATATATATATAAACCAGATATTATCGTATAACATCATGTTGCATCGTCATAAATTCATCATGCATATATGATCATCATTGAAATCACAAGTATAAACCACTAACTAAAAAATGATATCTATATGACCAAAATAATATAACTATAATCAGATGCATTTTGTGGATGCCAATACCAAAAAATAATATATGACCAGTCATAGCTTGAAATATTAAAAACTCTAGCTCAGATCAAAATAAATAGTGAAAAAATGAAATCATGGGAGGCACTACATATCCTTCATCAATAATCTCTTTACCTAGCTATGGAGATATTGTGAATTATTGTTTCCCTTCCCCTCTTTTATTCAATGATGTTATTTGTGTTCAAAATCTCCTCTTGGACATAGATATCTTTAAGAAAAGATTTCTTCATTCTCTCTTTATTCATTCCTTAAAAGGATCCCTTTACACTTATTCCAAGATATATTTTTACAATTATCTTTTGCCTACCTCAAAATAGGTATGCCTCTTTGGCTACCTAGTTGTATGTACATTGTTTATTAGAGGATATCTCCTTGGTGTTGAAGATGTTTGTCCATGTTCTTCTTTTCCTTAAGATTCCACCATATCTTTGTGTTTTCATATTAAGGAGTGGGGCATATATATGACCTCTTTGTTTTAAATATAATGGATTTCCTTGCGTATAATTCTTTTCTTGGTTATCCTTTGCACAAACTCTTATCATATTTCCTTGAATATAATGATTTTCTTGGCTATCCTTTGCACCGATTTTTACTAGATTTCCTTACATACAATGATTTTTTTAGTTATCCTTTGCACCTTTTTTAGAAGATTCCCTTGCATACAATGCTTTTCTTTGTTATCCTTTGCACCATTTTAAAGAAATTTTCCTTGCATACAATCCTTTTCTTGGTTATCCTTTGGACCAAGTTTTTGTAGATATCAATACATACAATATTTTCCTTGGTTATCCTTTGCATAGTTTTTTTAGTAGATTTCCTTGCATGCAATGCTTTTCTTGATTATCCTTGGGATTGGTTGACTACCAAAACAAAACATGCTATAATATTTAACATTTCATTTGCACCAATATTTTCAAGGCACGTTGACGAGCATAATACAACTTGCTAGACTACTCAACTCTCTTTGCACCAAACTCTCTTGGGATAAGTGAAATTATCATAGCACAACTTCCTAGACTATTTTTTACTCTTTATCCTCATTTTTATCATGGATCTCACAATATAACACAACTTTTTGTCTAGTGGAATTTATGTTTTTTCATGGATCACCAAGCATAATATAGCTTGCTAGTCTATGGAATTCATGATTCATTTCTCTCCCCTTCATGGTCTCATGGCATAACATGCCATAATAATTGGTTGGATCATGGTATCTTATCTCATTTTTGATGGATGATCTTTCCTTTTTTAAGTGACTAGTTGTGATCTTATAATAAAATTATAAGAATGATATTACCTATTGAGGCATTTTGGTTATCCAAGTCTCTTCAACTAGTTCACTTGGTGCCTTTGTTTTATGTAATTACCCATTTTTGGTGTGCCTTTTGTATTTTTATTTTCTTTCTTCATTTTTTTTAATTTTTTTTTGTGTAAACTTTTATGTGATTGTATAAGCTAAGATCCTAGGGTTTGGGGGCTTGTTCCTTTGAACTTGGTGATACTCTCTCTCTCTCTCTCTCTCAAGTATGTGTGTAGACTCATACTTCTGCTAAAGTGGGGGCTAAAAGAAGCATCATAAATTGTATCCCTATGAAATTTCTTTCTCACCTAGGACATGTTTTAGAATGTATGGCCTCCCATGCCCAATCTTATTCATTCCAACTTGCACTAGTTGTAATTATGGCATCACCATAATATTCTAGACCTCATGTCCTAAGTTTGGCCATTTTCATGAGGACTATGTCACCCTTGGGTGACATAGTCCTAGAACTAGGCTTCCTAGAGTGACTTAGTCTTGGTAATCAAGGCCCAAATTCAAATCCTCTAATAGATATTTTGCGACAGTGGGAAATTTAATACCTTGGCAACTTTCTTCAAAATTCAAACCCAAAATACTAGGGAGAGGTATAAAAGAAAGTTAACCCTCACTCATTTGAATATCAATTGAAAAATCCATCAATTTAATCAAGGGCTCAAGTTCTCAAGCATTCAAGGCCTTCTACAGATGATAGGCTTCAACAATCTTCATGCAAGCATTTGTCCATGATTTTCCTCTTAGGTCTCATGGAGTCGTATTATTGCATCATATTTGTGATCACATTCAAAGAGCATTCCATCAACAAGGTATAAGATATTTCAATTCTCAAATCTAGCCTCTACTATATATTGAAGCACACTTTTATTTTCATTTTAATTATTTTAATTTCAGGGTTAGTTCCTAAACCAAGGTTTGACTTAGGAAAAATGCTTTCAACCTAATATTTTCTCTCTTTTCTATGTTCATTTGGTAAGTTATACAAGTGTAGATCTAGATTTAGATAATGCATTGATAAAAAGACCTACAAAACCTCATATCATAGATCTGAAAAGGTTAAGGCTATGTTCTTCTAATTAACAAAGTCTAAGACTATGTTGATCCACTCAGGTCAACATCCCTTTGATTTTTATCTATATTTCTCCTGTAGATTCCTCGCTTTCCATGATTTCTAGATCTATTATCAAAGTTTGCATATATTCTTTCTATTCTACTATGCATTAGAATGATTTTAGAATAAATGAGAGGGGGACTGAATCAGTTATCCTTAGGTCCAAATGTACCATAATTCACTTTTTGCAATTCAACAAACTTAGATCTATTCATCAATTCACTTGTTCTCTATATAATATATCAGTAACATAAAACTTGTAGTCCACTATCCAAAAGTAATCAACTTGCAAAATATAAAACTTTCAACAATATAACACATCAAATAACATTCACACAAGTATGACACCAGGATTTAACGTGGAAACCCAATTTGGGAAAAACCACTAGTAACATGCTACCAAATTTTCACTCTTCTGAAGTGAGCTCTATGAGAAGCCAACCCTATTAAAGGTTACAATACTCATTGTTAGGTGTGACCCTATTAAAAGATTTAATCACCCTACTAAGAGTGGCCTAATTAGAGGGATTAAGAATATTCCATTAGAATGTCACCTTGATTAAAGAGTTTACAAAAAATGACTATTAGGTCAACCTTGATTAAAGGATTTTTACTGATATAATGGTTGGATAGTAACACTACGTTATGATCTGAAATATGCAACTCACTTTGCAAATACAGATCCAATACGCTCATATGTTGATTTACTGACTGACCTTCATTACCATCTTAATGTCTGATATGTTTAGAATCCCTTCAAACAATCATCTCAACCCTGTTCATATCTACACAACTCTTCTTAGCCTTCTACTTAGATTCATCAATCAATAACATCAACCTCTTTCCCACGCTCTTCTTAACCTAACAATTAGGTCATCCTTATACCTCAATGATTATGTAGATTAATCTTTTGCCACTTAATCTCTTGTGTAGATCTTAGGTTTAGGTCAGATTCATCGAATCCTTCCATCATTTTTTTCTCCTTATTTTCCTTCTAGATACTTCTCAAAACTTCTCCTTGAATCCATAAGAAAATGGCTTACCATGCACTAAATACTCCAGGTCATTCATTTTTAATGTCAACACATTTTACATATCCCAAAAGTACAACTATGTCAGTTGGGATTCTCAATTCCTTCACAAACTATAAATTACTGACACTCAGTCAATACTGTGTTCTTCTACTCGGTCATCACTGAATAACTTGGTCATTGCTAAAACTATTCTACTTAGAAAAAACTATCTTTTATCGGTTAATTCTCTGATACTAGATAATTATTGATGCTCAGTCAATAATAAAATTTACTCATCTTATACTAGAATTCAGTCGACACTAGCATCACTTGGCTTAAACTAAATTTCTTTTCTTTTTCTTGGTTAAGCCTAAGATTCAAACCAACTAACTTCTTCACTTAGTGTTAAAGATAAACAATACATTACCTTACCAATGTGCCAACTAATCAAGTACCCATTATAGTATCTCGTAACTCAACCTTTCATTAGGTCCTCTTGTTATCTCCTCTTTTCAAATCCTCTTCATCAATCAAAATATATGGTACTCTACTATATAGCAATTGTCTTACCAGTTAAGGTTTGACATCAATGGTAATATAACAATTGTTTCAATTGTAGTTTCTAACAATCTCCCTCTCTAGCATTGATGAAAATACCACATGTTCAACCATGAACTCCATATGCATAGTCACTATACAATCCAATTTTTTATTTTTTTTTATGTTCAACAGTTTACCGAATCTTTCCCTTATCTTATTCAATCTCTCCCTCTTTTCTTAGGGTCATTTATTCAGAATCTCTATCTATATCTCTCCCTTAGGTTTACTAAATCTATCCCTCTTTGACAACAATGCCAAATAAATTCATCTTCACTATGTAGATATCTTCATGTCAGTTCTCTAAACTCTATTTCTCCCTCTATCATCTTTCTTATGACTGATCAACATCTTGTGTTTAACGCTTCACAACTTTAGGAAAATCTGAAAGTGTGACCTCCTTTTTATCAATTTGTTAGATATTCTGATTAATACATTTGATGCAATGCTCCTATATGATTCTAGGTAGCCTCATTTAGGGGTATCACCCCTAATTTACCTCTTATATATTCATAAGCATCCATAGGTAATGCCTTAGTGAATACATCTAATAACTATTCCTTTGTATTCACATACTCCAATCTCACTTATTTGTCTTGAACTAGCTCTCTCAAGTAATGATACTTGATAGAAATATGCTTAGTTGTAGAGTGCATTTCAAGATTATTTGATATATTAATAGTACTTGTGTTATCACATAAAATAACAACTGGCTCATATATTTATTCCTTCATACCTTTTAACAATTGCTTGATCCATACTAAATTTGAAAAATTCACTTCTATTGCTACATATTCAGCTTCTATTGTAGATTGGGAAATGCAGTTATGTTTCTTTCCTTTTCAAGAGATTAATCTCTTTCTTAGAAAGAATACTCCACCAGTTTTACTCTTTATGTCATCCACATTTCCTGCCCAATGTACATCAGTGTAAACTTTCAGTTCAAACTTTTCATTCTTCTTGTAATACAACCCATAGTCCTTTGTTCTTTTTAGATATCTCAATATCCTTTTTACTACCATCATGTGGCTCTCCTTAGGATTTGCAAAAAATATTGCAACAATCCCAACTACTAAGGCAATATATGGTCTATTATGAACAACATATTGTAACTTTCCAATCATAGACCTATACAAGGTTTGATTCACTTCAACTATATCATCATGCTTTGATAGTTTTTGTCTAGTAGCAATGGGTGTACTTACTGGTCTATAATATTCCATACCAAAAAAATTTAGTATCTCCTTGACATACTTAGATTGTGTAATATAGATACCTTTCTTCATCTGATAAACTTGCAAATCAACAAAGAATTTGATCTCTCCAAACATAGACATCTCAAATTCAGTTTGCATCTCATTTGAAAATGTTTGACATAGGGCATCTTATCTTCCAAATATAATATCATCAACAAATTTTTCAGCTAACAGTATCCCTTTACCTTTTCCAGTCTTCAAATATAGGTTGTTGTTATCATTTTTCCTTACAAATCCAATCTTTATCAAGTAGTTGTACAATCTCTCATACCATGCTTTGGGGGCTTGTTTCAATCCATACAGTGCCTTGTGTAGTTACAAACCATGTTCTTCTTTCTTGGATCAAAAAATCCTTCTGGTTGTTCAATCTATACTTCTTCCAGTATTCTATTCATAAATGTATATTTGACATCTATTTGATACACTTTGAATCTTTTATAATCTGCATATGCAAGTAGAGTCCTCACTCCATCCAATCTTGCAACTGGAGCAAATGTCTCCCCATAGTCAATGCCTTCTTCTTGTGCGTATCCCTTTCACACCAATCTATCTTTGTTCCTTGTGACTTCCCCATGTTCATTATTTTATTTTTGAACAACCACTTTGTTCCAGTAACATTCTTGCCCTCTGGTCTCAGCACTAGTGTCCAAATTTTTTTATTTTCTATCTACTCAATTTCTTCATTCACAGCTTGAATCCAATCTTCATTCTCTAAAGCATCTTTCACTATCTTAGGCTCAAAATCACATAACAAGCATGTTTGATCTTTCAACTTACTCCTTGTGATGGCTCTAGATTCTTTAGCTCCAATGATTTGTTCTGGCTTATGATGTCTTCTCACATATAGTGCTAAAGTAGGCTCAGATCTCCTTTCTTCTTGTTCTTGATCTTCAAGTTCATCTTGTAGATTCTTTGCCTCCTCTCCTAATTTCTCAGAAGAATCCTACTAATGCTTGACATTTTCTAACTATGACTCGGCAGGTTCATGTTGGAGCATCTTTTCTTTCTGGTTCAAGTTTATTACTTACCTCTCCTTCTTCCATTTATACAAAAGATCTATAATCTTTAGGTTCTCGCTTGCAGTCAACATCATTCTTTTCTGTGTATTCATCAACTCTAACATTTGCACTTTCCACAACTTTGTTAATGTTAGAATTCAAACATTTGTAAGCTTTTCTCTTACTGAAATATCCTAGGAATATGCCTTCATCAATTTTGGCGTCAAGTTTTCCATTCCTATTGTCCTTCAGTATATAATATTTTGACTTTAAAATATTTCACATTAGGTGCATAACCATGTCATTACTCAAAAGGTGAAGCTGTAGACTATGGTTTTGATCTGTATCTGTTCGAAACAGGCGTAAACAAGGCAAACGTTAGATTTAATTTTAAAATTTATATTAGTCCAAAACATAAACATAAAAAACCAAGCCACCTCAGATTGAGCCAAAATAGATGCATCTAAGCACTATTTGATTTTCTCTGATATGAGGGATATGGGTGTGCTCTCTAAGCACTTGGAGTTTGCCCCTAAGGCTTCAAAGATCCTAATGATGCTAAGAATGATTAAGCTAGATTCATTTTTAATTCAAATGAAAGTATGATATTTCCAAAAATGATGTTCAAATGCTATGAATGAGGTTAGGTTAATCCATTATGCTATGCTAATATGAGTTATAAAAGCATAAAAATGAAGTAAGCTAACAAAGTATGCTAAATGCTTAAGTTCTAGAATGAAACTAACATTATAACACTACTATAGACACCTAAAAATCCATTAGAAAATAAAATATTTTTATTTTATGAAAAACCCCTGATGACATCATCATTAATTAATTTATTTTTATGCCATTAAATCCTCCTATTTTAATTAAACATCTTTAATTAAAGAATCCCTCCCCAAAATTATTTAAATCAAGTTTGAATGAATTTCTTCTATTTATTAATTATTAATTGATAAGTAATGCCAAAAATCTTTTTAATAAATAAAATATTTATTAAAATCCTAAAACCTTGGAAATCTTCTAGAAATTTTTAACCTCTTCTAGAATTTCCTAATCTCACTCTAATCCTGATTAAAAGGTGATTCCTACCTTTTGTAGTCCAAACCCCTGATGACATCATCATTTATTAATTAATTAATTATTTAATTATTTAATTTATTTTTATGCCATTAATTCCCTTTATCTTAATTAAAAATATTTAATTAAGAAATCCCTTTTAGAAATGTTTAAATCTCATTTAGACATTATTTCCCTATTTATTAATTATTTAATTAATAAATTGACCAAAAAACTAAAAAATAAATAATTTTTTTTTTTAACCCAAAACCTGAGAAATATCCTAAAGATCATTAACCTCTTCTAGAATCTCCTAATCTCACTTTAATTTTAATTAAAGAGTGATTCCCCCATTTCCTAAGCCTAATCCCAACTCAAAAACATTTAATTAAGTTTAAATGATAAATCCTCTTATTTATTAAATTTATTTAATAAATAAAATCCTCAACCAAAAAAGCCTTTGAAATAAATAAATATTTATTTATTTCCTAAACTCCTAAATATCCTAGAAAGCCCTAGACTCTTCTAGAAAATCTTCAATCCTTATCCTAAGCCTTGGTCCATTCAACCCCTTTGAAAGTCATCCTTATCCTTGACTCAACCCCTAACCAAACCCCAAACTCTAACTCTTCCTCCTAACCCAAGCCCTTCCCAAATCCTATAAATACTCCTCCTTCCAAGAGAAAATTATTAGCTTAGTTTTATCTTCAAAGCATTGTTATCATGAGCATTTTTAGCTAGATCATCTTAGCATAAATCCTAATTGTTAGATTTCTTCATGTTCTTCATATTTTCTAACACATCCTAGAATAGTTTAATGGATTAATATTAGTTCATATTTCAAGCTTAATCTTCATTTATGCATCACCACAAATCCCTCTCCATGCATTTGAGAGCAGACCCACATCCCTCTCATTGAAGCAAATCAAACAGTGCTCTATAGCACTTATTTTTGGCAACAATCTTGAGGTGGCTTGGTTTATATTTGTCTATGTTTTGAACTGATAAATGCTAGGTTAGTCTAATGTTTGAATGTTTCAGTCTTTCAAAACAAATAATAGGTTAAAACCATAGTCTATATTTTGGCATGCTCAGTGGGACCCACTTCACGGGTTCTTTACAAACATTTTGATGGGTTTTGGAGTGTTTTCAAATTTTTCAAGCTTATAGGTGGAGGGAGCGCTTCAAATTCTTCTTCCTCTTCTTGTCTTTATTCTTCTTCTATTCCATCTACTTCTTATTCTTCTTCTTGAGAGATTGTGGCATATCTTCCTCAATATAATTCGTAAGGAGGCTATTTTTTATGAAGGCCCTTGTAAATTTTCAAGAAAAAAAAAACACTTAAATTTGGGTTCTAGAAAAATAGTTAAATTTGGGTTTAAAAATGAACAAAGAAAATCTCACAAACTAAATCTGATGTTTGAAAATGAACCATTTTAAAAATTGATCAAACATACTTCTAAGGTTTTTCAGCTGGTTAAAAAGAAGTCTTTCAAACAAAATCTAAAGGTTGTAGGGTGCATTCAAGAAAAATTAGGAATATTTCAAGTTTTCGGTACTTTAAAAAAAAGAACCTCAAACTTGCATCTCATTTCTAAAAACATTCAAAATCAATCCTAAAAGTGCATGTAAAAGTTCATAAAATTAATCCTAAAAACTTTGTTTTTATTGAAAACTAACTTCATTTTGCAAAAATCTTGAATGTCTTCTTTTTAAAATTTCATGCATCAAAGCTAAATTAGGAACTTGTCTTTTGGAGCTAAAAAAATCAAAGCAAAGGTCAAAAAAAATCTTGAGTGAAAATAAGGAAATGGATCTAAGTCCTAAAGAGTCATTGTCAATTTGAAAAATAAACACACTCTTGAATGCAATAAACTGAAAGAACAAGCATCTCTATTCCTTCCTTTTCAGTTCAAGCAAAGAAAAAATTCAATCTTGAATGACTTAAGGATCAAAACAAAGCACTTCAAAGTTCTAAAGCAACATGCTAACTCAATCTTGAATGCCCAAAACAAAGAACTTGCAATCGCTCAAAACGTTTACTTTTTGAAGAAAGAACAAATCAAAACTTAAACACTTGTGTTTTCAAAAGTTTTCAAAATCAAACAAACTTAATCAATTTTTTTGGAAAGGAACATTTGCTTGATGTGCATCTAGGAGTTTTCAATTTCTTGCAAAATCCTTCTTAAAATAAGTAACGTAAAACACTTGAACTCAAACAAGTTCACTTGTTTTACTTTTAGCGAGGCCTGTCCAGGGGAGAAAAGTGCTTCCTCCCTAGAGAATGACCTCAAATCGGTATCTTCCCCGACTAGTATAGAAATAAAGTGCTGAGAAAACTCTCGCTTATATCTCCTCAAGCTCAGGCGAGGTGTGTTGATGGTAGCTTAGGGTAGGTGAATAATCTCTACTATTTTGGCATGGTCAACTAGGCTCTTAAGTGAGTCACACACATACAAATTGATTGGGGGGACTCCATGGAACAACTACAAACCAGTTAAAATAGAGGCTACCCTATCCACATTTGAAGGTATCAGAATCCTTGTGCAAGGACTGATCCAAGGGGTTTACCGGATCACCTTAAGACTACTCACCATATGTATCCCCTTTTAGGGGGTATCAAGCTGTGGACAAGGGTTCTAATACTCACCTTCCCTTAGGTAGTTTTCCTTGATGTGTTTTCTAAAGTTTCAGATTGAGTACAAAAAATCTATTGAAACATACACAAACGAAGAGTCCTATACATCAAATCCTTTGTAATATCAATCAAAATCTAGAAGTCATCTAAGCTTTGAGAAACCTATCATCCTAGTCTGATACTTTTAGTCATCCCAATCTAAGCCGTAGTCTTCCAATCCATCTTCATCCTTTGTCCAACTCATCCACAAGTCAGCATGTCTCAAAACTATTATGATGAGTGTGGTTATTATATCTCTCCTCTCAATCCATCCTATCTTGATGATGATGAAAGTCTTGTTGGTCATGATGCATACTTTGAAACCTTAGCCATCATGATGATGAGAGCCTTGTGGATCACGATGCATATTTTGAAAATCTTAGCAAGTTTTCTCCAAACATCCCCCAACATCCAATCATTCCTCCAAACTATCTTACCATATTGCCTTCATGCATATCCACTAACACTCCTTATCCTACCTTTGACAAGGGAAATCCACTATCTTATTCATCCATACCTTCTTCTTATCTTAAGCCTGTGTATCCTCCATATGAATCCTTCATACCTCCATCTCCTCCTATGGTCATATCCCAATCACCATCTTTCCATAGCAGCACTCCAAGTTACATCCCTTATCCAAATCCTCCATCTCCTTATCTTCTAAATCATTTTCAAAACCAAAATCCTTGTCTTTCCATCCCTTATCCAAATCCTCCATCTCCTTATCCTCCAAGTAATTTTCAAATCCAAAATCCTCGTGTTCCAATCCATTATCCCAATCATCCATTCTATCTAGATTCACTATCTGCTATATCCTTTTCAAATCTAGCATCTTCCATTCTCACCTACATTGCTACAAATCCCCTCCCACAAAAAGAATGCATCCTTCAATCCACTTCATATGCCGTACCTCAATCCATCATTCCTACCTCACCAAATAGCTAATTCAGTTCACAAACTTCCTCTAAAACTAACTATGTGAACTATCTAGTCATGCCATCTTCCAATTCCTCATCTAAACCATCATCCCCCCAAGAAAGTTCACAATCTTCCGGTCCACCTTCATGTGTGAACTATCCTAGCTCCCCATCTTCTACACATTCTAGTCCATCACCTCCTCCAATCCGAAAGTCTCCAAGGATCTTTACAAGGAAGCCAACAAAAAATTCCATTCGTACAGTTGACAAAATATGCCATCTCAATCCTTCATGTGAAGCCATCATTGATGAGCCCCATCAATCTCCCCCATCCATTTTCCTCCTTCCATATATCCAACACATTGATCCTCTTCCATCTCCCAACATCATTAAGTCATTCCTATGCATTGACTTCACCAAATCTCCATCCACTTCTCCTCCTCCTAGCATTATCCAAAGCACATCCAATAAGCCTCAAAAATTCACCCTTCTTCCTGCCATCACAGTTGCAAAATATCCCATCCTTCCATCCACTCCATCTGAAGCATCTATCCATACATCCCCCAACACTCTATCCACACAAATCCTATCATGTCAAAATCTTGTTCAAAATAATGTTGAAGTACTCATTGAAGAAAATCAAGATCCAATCCCTTCACTTCCTCTACTGCATATTCTATTGCTTCCATCACCCCCAATCCCAGATCCTATCAGCTCAATTCCTCCAATCCAAGATTCCACAATCCCAATCCTTCCAATCCAAAATCCTATCATCTAAAATCTTCCAATCCAAGATCCTACAATTCCTATTCCTCCATATGAAGATCCATTTCCATCTCCCAATCCCAGTCAAAATCCCATCATCCAATCCTTTCCTCTTGAGGATCCTCCAATCCAAATTATCCAACTTCTAGCACTCTATCCTCTTGGACCACTTACATTTGTCAAAGGTATCCCACTTGAAGCAGAAGCAATAAGTTCCATATCTTCTATCAGGGAACTGAAAACTAGATGTTTATCTTATTCTCCAAGTTAGAAATATCCTTGTTTGGATAAAATGCTCAAGAAATGGAATTATCAAGGCAAAGGCCTAGGCTCTCATGAAAAATGAAATTTGGAGCCCATTCAAGACAAGAAACATCCAAAATCACATGGTGTTGGTCACACATTAGAAGAAGGCACTTCCTCCAAAAATCTTGGTACAACTAAAGAAAGATTCAAGTACCCTTCCAAACCCACCATCACATATTCCAAAGCATACAATGCCATTCCTCCTCCTCCATCCTTACAATTGAGGACAAACTATCACATTCCTCCTTCATTCTCCAAGTCCATTTTGGGTCCCTATGTCCCAAAATCTACTAGCACATATCCTCTACATACAAAATCAATTTTGGGGCCTTACATCCTAAAATATCATCCCCCATCTTATCCTACTCAGTCCTTCATCCAAAATCCAAGCATCCCTAGTCAGGATCAACAAAGGCACATTCCCACATATCCTATCTACCAATCTCCATTCATCTCTCCATCCATATTTCCTCCATCTCGCACATATCCTCATATTCCTTCCAATATTTCTCGTAATCTGGATGCCATATAAAAAATGCATAAAGGGAAATATCCACAAAAGTCCAAATATTGTCATGTCCAACCTAAACGACATGCTCAACCAAAGAAAAATCCAATCAAGCAATCCAAAGCATCCCAATGGCTGCAAAGGCCCAGAAAAGAAAAAGCAAATTTTGATGCATGTACCAATGGCCACAAAGGTGCAACAAAGCTAAAACAAAAAAGATGTGGATCCCAAAGCAAAAAGATGTAATGCATCTAAAAGAAATATCCATAATGGCATCCAAGGTTACCAATCCACCAGCTACTCATTCCTCTACTCCACTTCCTAAACCCATTTTGGCTCCCTATGTCCCAAAATCTCCTGACGTAAATCCTCCATCACATCCACCTCTATCTTCCACATCCTATCAGCTTCATCCACCTTCTCCACAACATGTGCCAATGTTGGTCCTGACAACATCTCCCTATCATGATCACTTTCCATCTTTCCATCTAAACACTTTCTACAACCATATCTCCCATCTACCTCATCCCATCCATGCCTTTGCATAATCCCTCCATCCTAACAAAGTTGTACCAACATCCAAGAACATCAAAAAGATTAGTGAAGAAAGTCAGTGAAAAATTAGAGAAATCAGCAGGTCAGCAAAATCAAAAAGTCAGCAACATGACAACACCAAATTAGAGAGTCATCAACAAATTAGAAGATCAGCACAAAGTTAGCAGAAAATTAGAAAATCCATAAAAAATGGAAAAATCAAGAGAAAAATATCAAAAAAGAAAAGAAAAAGAGAAAAACATTTGTCCTATGGTGAAAACTTGGAAATTCAAGCACCTTGGACAAGTACCATGGTGAAAACCTAGCAAATAGGTGTCATGTGTAGGCCTCCCCCCAATTCCTTTCTGTAGTTGGGGGCCATTCCCTTCTTCATCTTATCCAGCATCTCCTCCATCCCATTTATCTCTCACCTCCTTCATCTTCCTTTGGATATTTTTAACAAAACAAAGACAACCAGGTATACATGCTTTTGGACACCTTCTTGGTATCCATCACCCTCTTTTAGCCATCGATCCTCTATTCAAATCCCAAGTTCTTCCATCCAATCATACCCCATCCTACTACCTCTGAATGAATGAACTATCCTAAGCAGGGGGCTTCTTATTCCTTGGTAACATATTCCTAGGGGACTATCTTTCATCCATTTTTCCATCTACCCAAATCCCAAGAATTCCTCTATCCAGATCCCTTAGTGGTTCCTGCAGCATTCCATCTTCCAATCCTCAAGCAAATCTGCCATCCATCTCCCTAAGCATTTCTCTATTCAATCCTCAAGCAAGTCTATCTTCCAAATCTCTCAGTAGTTCCTCCATCCAACTCCCTAGCATTTTTCTCCATCTTTCCATCAATTGGTTTCTTCCCTTGTCATTGGTATCTAGCTATAGGGTACCTTTCATGCAATCTAATGCCATTCATCCATATCCAACTATTCCTAGCAATCTTCCAACATCTTCCAATCCTATCCACATCCTCTAGCTATCCAACATCCAAGATCAAGCCAATCCAACCCATCACATCCTTAGTCTTGTTCCTAGTCTTGTAGCAAGCCTTGATCTCAATCCAATCATCATCGTTGAGATGTGTCCTTCTCAAATCCATGTCATTTTAGGACACATCATCCACCATCAATCCATCCTGGCTTTCCAGCCCAATTGGGGCATCATATTGCATATCTTTGAAACTTCAGCTTCATCCCCAGGTTCTTTGTACATTCTAATCCTGAGCTTCTATACATAGTCATTGTAAATATCCTCATATCTTTTTGTACATATCCTCGTCAGTCCTCTAGCAGTATTTGATTAGATATCTTGTCCCACCCAGCCTCGCACTTCAACAACATCGATTGTCAACTATCCTTGATCATTCTGACTATCTTTGTTAGCGAAATAACAAAATCTTCCACCAATCAATAGGTCCGCATAGATGTATGCTTTTGTATTGTCCAGCCTAAGCCTAATCATGGGTCCATTCAGATGTATCCTTCCTGTCAGACCTAATCTTCCACCAATCACACCAGGTCCATGTCGATGTATCCTTCCACACGTTCAGACCAATCTTCCCACCATCAATTGAATCAAATCTCTCTCCTTGGCAAAGGTTGTCTTTTGGAGTTATCATTGTGACCTTGGATTTTTTCCTTTGGGTCTTGTTAATCTTTTACGGCTTCTCGTTGTTCTCTACTCAAAGTCGCCATGATCCTTTATATCATGGTGCATTGTGATTGAGGATAATTTGGGGCAAGGTCTTTTGATCTTTTGCTTCTACCTATAAGTTAGTCATGTGTTTGTGGTTTCTTCCATCATCATTTTCGCCATGCCTCCCCCGGGTTTCATGTGTGATGCTGGAGTAACCAAGCATGTATTTTTAGCGTCAGTCCTATGCAACACTGGTGACAAGGCCTTGTGTTCTTTCACAACCTTGGCATGTCTCTAGCATTTCTATATCAAACTAGGTTGTGCTCTCTAAAATATACAACGCATGGAGCTCCTAAAATCCCCTGCATTCTGCATCATCTAGATTAATTTTGCATCTTGCATCTTCATGTAGCTGCATCTTGCATTTTGCATTCTGTCTCATCTTTCATTCACCCATCTTTGCTCTTGGAAGCTTGGTTATTTCTCCTCCCTTCTTCCTTAGTCCTTCCTTCTCTGTTTCCTTTCGAGAAAATTTCACAATGTTTACTCCTTGCGTTATTTTCTCGAGGGGGCACAACCCCTTATTCCTCTAAATTCTAGTCTGGGGCATCTTATTTTCTTGTCTTTGATGCCACACCACTTGCGGTGTTGCATCAAAGAGGGGCAAAAGGTAGATACCTAAAAATCTATTAGAAAATAAAATATTTTTATTTTATGAAAAATCCCTGATGACATCATCATTTATTAATTTATTTATTTATTTATTTTTATGCCATTAAATCCTCCTATTTAAATTAAACATCTTTAATTAAAGAATCCCTCCTCAAAATCATTTAAATCAAGTTTGAATGAATTTTCTCTATTTATTAATTATTAATTGATAAATAATGCTAAAAATCCTTTTAATAAATAAAATATTTATTAAATTCATAAAACCTGAGAAATCTTCTAGAAATCCTTAACCTCTTCTAGAATTTCCTAATCTCACTCTAATCCTGATTAAAAGGTGATTCCTACCTTTTTTAGTCCAAACCCCTGATGACATCATTATTTATTAATTAATTAATAAATTTATTTATTTTTATGCCATTAAATCCCTTTATATTAATTAAAAATATTTAATTAAGAAATCCCTTCCAAAATTGTTTAAATCTCATTTAGACATTATTTCCCTATTTATTAATTATTTAATTAATAAATTAACCAAAAAACTAAAAAATATTTTTACCCAAAACCTGAGAAATATCCTAAAGATCATTAACCTCTTCTAGAATCTCCTAATCTCACTTTAATTTTAATTAAGAGTGATTCCCTCATTTCCCAAGCCTAATCCCAACTCAAAAACATTTAATTAAGTTTAAATGATAAATCCTCTTATTTATTAAATTTATTTAATAAATAAAATCCTCAACCAAAAAAGTCTTTGAAATAAATAAATGTTTATTTATTTATTTAAAAATAATAAGTAAGAAATGGAAGAATCACTCTTTAATTAAAATTAAAGTGAGATTAGGAGATTCTAGAAGAGGTTAATGATCTTTAGGATATTTCTAAAGTTTAGGGTAAAAATAAATAAATAATTTATTTTTTTGGTTTTTTGGTCAATTTATTAATTAAGTAATTAATAAATAGGGAAATAATGTCTAAATGAGATTTAAACATTTCTGGAAGGGATTTCTTAATTAAATATTTTTAATTAAGATAAAGGGATTTAATGGCATAAAAATAAATTAATTAATTAAATAATTAATTAATTAATAAATGATGATGTCATCAGGGGTTTGGACTAAAAAAGGTAGGAATCACCTTTTAATCAGGATTAGAATGAGATTAGGAAATTCTAGAAGAGGTTAAAGATTTCTAAAAGATTTCCAAGGTTTTAAGCTTTTAATATATATTTTATTTATTAAAAGGATTTTTGGTATTATTTATCAATTAATAATTAATAAATAGATGAAATTTATTCAAACTTGATTTAAATGATTTTGGGGAGGGATTCTTTAATTAAAGATGTTTAATTAAAATAGGAGGATTTAATGACATAAAAATAAATAAATAAATTAAATAATTAATTAATTAATTAATGATGATGTCATCAGGAGTTTTTGAGAAAATAAAAATATTTTATTTTCTAATGGATTTTTAGGTGTCTACAACTACTCAATGTAAAAGATGTGAATTGGTGTATTTCTCTTTGAAGATGAGGGTATTTATAGGATTTGAGGAAAGACTTGGGCTAGGAAGGAGAGTTAGTGTCATAGGTAAGGTTTGGGGTAGAGTTTGGGGTATAGTAAGGTTTAACCTTGGTCAAAGTTGCTCACACATGTGTGAGAAACACTAAGAAAGTGTGCAAGGGAAACACAAGTGGAAGAGGAGACATGGGCTTCATTAATGACTTGTAAGAGTAATTAATAGAGATTTAAGAAGCATTTATGAGCATGTAAGGCTCATTTATGAGGATTTTTAACCCAAAGTCAAAGTTTGAAGGGTTTAGGCCAAAAAGGGTAAGAATCACCCTTTAATTAGGTTTAGAGTGAGATTAGAAATTTTAGAAGAGGTTAGGGATTTCTAGAACATTTCTAAAGTTTTAGGATTTAAATAAATATTTTATTTATTTAAAAGATTTTTGGTCAATTTATCAATTAATAATTAATAAATAGGGGAAAATCACTCAAACTTGATTTAAATGATTTAGGGAGGGATTCTTTAATTAAAGATGTTTAATTAAAATAGGAGGATTTAATGGCATAAAAATAAATAAATAAATAAAATAATTAATTAATTAATAAATGATGATGTCATTAGGGGTTTTCGAAAAATAAAAATATTTTATTTTTTAAAGAATTTTTTGGTGTCTGCATTTTGTCCCTCTTTGATGTGATGCCACAAGTGGCGTGGCATCAAAGACAAGAAAATAAGATGCCCCAGGCTAGGATTTAGATGAATAAGGGGTTGTGCCCCCTCGAGAAAATAATGCAAAGAGGAAACATTGTGGAATTTTCTCGAAAGGAAACAGAAAGGAAGGGGAAGGAAGGAAGGAATAAGGGATGATAAATAGCCATACTTCCAAGAGAAAAGATGGAGGAATGCAAGATGAGATGGAATGCTGAATGTAATATGCAGCTATATGCAAAGATGCAAGAGGAAGCTATATGATGCAAGAGTGGGGATTTTGGGGAGCTCCAAGTGTAAATGTGGAGAGCACAACCTAGTTTGATATAGAAACATTAGAGACCTACCAAGGTTACTGGGATCACAAGGCCTTGTTGCCAAAGTTACATAGGACTAATACAAAAAAGACATGCAAGGTTGCCCCAACATCACACATGAACCCAAGAGGAAGCATGGTAGAAATGATGTTGGAGAAACCACAAACAAATGACATTTACCAAGTGCACCATGCACCTAGAAGATCACATGTGAACCATGCCAGGGTCATGTATGACTAACTCATAGGTAGAAGTAAGAAATAAAATGACCTTGCCTCAGATTGCCCTCATTCATAGCGCACCATGATATAAAGGATCATGGTGACATTGAGGAAAGGAACAAAGAGAAGCCATAAAATATTAACAAAATCCAAGACACAAATGATAACTCCAAAAGACATCCTTTTCCAAGGAGAGAGATTGAGTTGATTAATGGTGGGAAGACTAGTTTGAATATGTGGAAGGATACATCAACATGGACCTAGTGGGATGGGTGGAAGATTAGGTCTGAAAAGAGGAAGGACACATCCTCAAGGACCCCCTAATTAATGAGGAGAATGAATCTTTTTGTTCGTTGGCAAATGATGAAGGTCAAAGATAATTGCAGTGATCAAGAATAGTCAACAATTGATGTTGCTAAAGTACAAGGCTGGATGGGATAAGATATTTAATCAAATGTTGCTGCAGAATGGACAAGGATATGTACAAAAAGACACAAAGATATGTACAATGGATAGGAAGATATTTACACAACTCAGGATTTGGGACGGGATTGGACTTGAGTGCCGCAGTGGATAGGTTGGAGGATAGAACACCTTGGGATTGATGGATTGGTGGTGGGGATGGGGAGTGGATACAGAGGACTAGGATTTGGGATGGGGGGTTGAGATTTTTCTAGATAATGACTCAGTCCACTATGTATGGTGCCTATTTCTAGGTTTTCACTAGCATACTTGTCCAAGGCACTTGAATTGCAAATTTTTCACCATTGGACAATTATTTTTCTTTTCTTTTTTTCTTTTTTGATTTTTTCATATTTTTCTACTTTTCTTCCAATTTTTATGGACTTTTTGAATATATAGGATCTGGTTCAGGCATATAACCTCTTCAGATGTATGATATTGATAGGATCATTCAAGGGCTCACCTTCTAGTGTTGATAGCTGATAGGCTCTATTAGTTCTTAAACTTGTAGATGATTAAATAGGATTATAAAACATTTGACATTATAACTCTAGCATTCCCAACAGATGTATCTAACAAAATCCAAACACTAAGGTATTAAGGTTGAAAAACCTTCTTCTCTTCGAGCTTAAAACTCAGGCAGGTTTACCTTTTAGAATTGCTTCTATAAAGCATTACAATAGTGATCTATGTGCTTGACATAGATTATATAGCTTCAAAACATACAAAAAATTTAAAATGAACAAATTAATTGATTTTTTGATGGTGAACACATGCAAATTAAGCTTATAACCAGTTCCATATCCTAGGGCATTAAAGTAAAAATTCTACATCAATAGAAAACCTATCAAAAAAAATATCTCAAAACTCAAAGAAGGTGCCTTACACTCCATTTTCCCAATTTCTAAATCTTGCTATCAAATTCATATTGGATTATAAATTCCTAGAGATCTCCCTTAAGGTTTATTCTTTCCTTGAAAGAAACTCAAGCTTAACCCTTATATCTACCTTGTAAAAAATGTAGTAAAATGCCTTACAAATTAATACATAAAATAATTCAAACATCCACATGTGAAGAAAACCGAGATAGCAAAGGAGTTCTAGTATATTGTATTGATATTTTAATTGTATCAGTACATTCTTGATAGAGAATTGTAAGACAAAAATACTATTATCAAAACTCTCTTTACAAAGTAATATCCACCACCCTTACAAAAGAATAAAACTCGCTATATATATCACTGGATATCTTGGAATCCCCAAAGAAAGGATGCAACATGCTTCGGATAGCCAAGATGGTGACTTGCACTATAGACAAAAGTACAAAACATGATGACTAAAGACTAGAAAATTAGAAAGTATTTTTTCCAACAAATGGAATCTTCACAGCTGACACCTTTGTTTGAGGATATTTCTGAGTAGTTACTTGAGGTTGTTGCATGAGTGATGACCACCAATACAAGATAACTTACATCATTCTTTGTACAATAATCACTCTCCCTATATCTATGGATCAGGTGCCAGGTGGGGCTCAGTCTTCTTCTTCTGCTTCTAGCTCCATGACATTTGGCTTCTTCTTCTCTTGCCTTGTATTCTTGTCCCATGTTGCCACATAATCTTCTAAGGTCCAATTATACCCCTGCAAATCCTATAACAACTTGATCTTCCTGTCCCACTTGGAGTCAGTGATAGCCTTAATATCTACAACAAACTTGATGCAATCATTTTCAACCTTGATCAAGTTATCAACTATGTTATTGCACCCATCCATGTCCAAAGAGCCATCATTGCGAAGGAAGGCCTCTTGTTTGATCATTACCTAGCCCATGCCTGACTTCCACTTGTCCAAACTTATCACACTTCCGCCATCTTTTTTGATTGAGGGAAGATACTTTCTATAACCTTGGTTAAACATGGCCAACTTGGCCTTTATCTGATTTGACTTTCCTTTGAAAAAGATTGAGGTGGCAATGACTAATGCTATCTTCTCAAAGACCTCAGTGACCACCTCAGGGATATCTTGCTTGTGAGGCTATAATGCATCAAGTTTTTCAAATAATGAGCTCATCATAGACCAAACACTAAAAAGTGGCTCCAGAGTAGCCATTGGCTCATTCACATTATCATTAACCTTATGCAACATGCCCATTGATTGATGGACTGAATCCATTTTCTCCTTAATTTTCTCAAACCTATGCTTCACAATATTTGATATGGCCTTTAAGGCTGCATCAAGCCTTACCTTGTCTAAGTCCTTAGATGGCCTATAAGAAGTTTCTTCCTCTAGCTGAGATGTAGCTTCAATTTGCAAAGTTAGAGGAGGAGCTTCCTTTGATGCTTCTTTAAGCTTGGCCTTTAGATCATCCAACTCATCTTCGAGAGCCTTGATTTGCATTATGTTTAGGTCTCTATCCTTGACAAATTTCATTGAAATCTCAAACACTAGAGCATATATGTTTGATAACTGGGTTGTCTTTTCTTCATTGAGGTGGGAAAAATGTGTCACAACCTTTGACACCTCAAGATCACTAGTATTCTGGACAGTCCAAATGATTTTGTTCCCCTCCATCTTGCCTTCTATACTCACCAAAGAAGGCTTTTGGGTCTTGGGGGCTAAGGACCACATTGAAACTTGGGACTTAGAATCAAACACACTTCCCCTTATCATATCTCTAATATGTAGTTCATCAGACAAAGTGCCTTCTGGCTGCTTTCTAATCTAATCAATAATGAAGGCTAAAGTTAGATCCCATCCAGGAGTCAAAAGTATCCCACTAGATTTTTCCATTTCTCTGGCCTCATCGATAGTGATATTTTCAAGGCTAGGGTCATAGGAAGTTAGAGCCCTCAAGGTCTCATTACTTGGTTCCATACCCTCTGGAAGAGCCTTAGCCACTTCTTTTTGCTTCCTCCAAATAAGAAAATTTATGAATTCATCAATCTTGATGAATTGGTCATCACTAAGGAAATCCTCCTGATACAGTTCC
The DNA here is from genome assembly GCA_027943335.1 of Chamaecyparis obtusa. Classification (NCBI taxonomy): domain Eukaryota; kingdom Viridiplantae; phylum Streptophyta; class Pinopsida; order Cupressales; family Cupressaceae; genus Chamaecyparis; species Chamaecyparis obtusa. The sequence goes on from BSBK01006958.1 coordinate 609,864, forward strand.
CTTTCATATTTTCCTAGCAATAGAGGCAATTCCTCCTCTTCCTTTGACACTATATTCTTGCCTTCTCTGATTGTTTTTCTCAAGTGGTGATGATAGGCTCAATCACCAGGACTAGAGTTGAAGCTCTATCTATCATCTTCCTCTATTTCTTCTCCTTGGAAGGTCCACCTACCTCAATTTTTTGTCTCTTCTGTGGTGGTTCAAGGGTATCCTCTACCTCTTGTGGAGCTTGAGTCAAATCAATGATAGGAGAGTCCATAGTTTGAGGTGGACTATCACCTTCCTATGACTCATCAATATACTCCTCATTCTCAAAAGTGGAATAATCCTTTTTTACATCCAATTTTTCTTTGAGAAATCCCTCTAACTAGCTTGACAAGGCATCATACATCTCAATCATCCTGTCAATCCTTTTCAAATAAGCGGGTTTAGGGAAAAATCCTTCAAAATCAATTTTGGCCACCTTGAGTTGGGCCTCCAATCTCAACAAGTCAAAGTATTTGGTTAGCCTCGTACTAATCTCATCTTTATCCAAGATGTTCCATATCACATCTTCCTCATCACAACCCTCATGCTCTCTGATAGTTCCAATGTTGGGGATCAATTTCATCCTGGCAGTTTTGATGAAATCTTCAGGATCAATATATCTGCAAGTACCTAAAATCATTTTGAAATGGTTGAGCCAACTACTGAGCTGTGGTAATTCTCTCATTCCAATCAAGAAATTTCCTATCCTAAATTTCCTTGGTGTGAAAGTACCCTTTTTGTGAGGTGCCAAAAGCTCCTTGTTAGTCCAAATCAGTTGCCAGATGAATTCTAACTGAGAAACCCTTGGTGGAAAATTTTTTGGAAGCATATGTGGGGGTTGTGGGCATCCATAAATCCTGATTATAGTGAAATTCTCACCCAAATAGAATTCACCCCAATTATGGTTTCCCTACCACTTATCTTCATATTGCATGGGCCTAAAAAGATTCAACACCCTAGCCTATAATCTTACCACACTTGTCCCCATTAATCTCAAAATTGGGAAGATAATATAATTTTGGAATATACAGAAATCACATTCATTAGAGGTGTAATTCCACACTCTGAGCCAATACTGTACTATATTAGGATGCCCCTCAAACATGAACCTAGGTTTAAGAACCTGTGCATCCAGACTATCAACATTGAAGTACACAGTTAGATGCATTAGAAGGGAATAATGCATGAATGTCAAGGGTCTCTTATTCTTCTCAATAGCAACTAGGCCTTCCTATATTATATCAATTACATACTAGATGTAATCATAATCTATGTTGGTGTGGGAATTCTAAATATCAAGGATAATCATCAAAAGGTCAGTGGGCAGCATTTCTGGATCTCTATCTATCCCAAGAACTCTACACAACCCGTGGCACAAACACTTCATATAAAAGTTGAGGGTTTTAAATTCATAAGGGGCCTTCATGTGTGTAGGGAGAGGGGCTATGCATTTACCTTATTTTGGAATGTGTCTACTCATCTGGCTTTTTACATACCCAACATGACTCATGCATTTTTTCTTCTCTTTCTTTAAGTCTATTTTAGTAGAAGAGGAAGAGAAGAAATCAAAAGCCTTCATAAAGGATCCCCTATCCAAAGTTACTAAGGTAGACTAGTCTCCTTTCCTAATAGTTTTTGAAATGGGGTAGTATAGCATGGCCAACTCAATGATGAGGTCAACATCTAAAAAGACATGTGGGACAATCAATTTTTCCATTCCTAAAACCCAAGCATTGCAAATTGGTTTAGATTTTCCTCTATTATTGTAAAAATAAGTGAATATTGTGTAACCTAATCCAGATGGAGTGACAAGGTCTCTACAATCCTTTGTCAAATCTTCAAAAGCTTCATTAGTTTCCTTCTTGTTCTGGTTTGACCTGGGGAGTAATTTGATGAATTCATCCGAATAGTTTGGCTTTCCTTTCTCTTCACCACTTTGTTCTTTGGCCTCTCCACTGGTTGATGCCATGCTTGGCTCTAGTTGACTCATCTTAAAATATGGATACCTCTCAGGTCTACAAATTCTCTTCACCTCACACTTACTTCTATCACCTTGAAAATCATAATTATCTTCAGAAAACCACAAACACTAAAAGCAATGGATTCCTATCTATATATCATCAAGAATTGAATGCGTACAGTTGCCAAAATCATTAAAAATCTATCCCTAATCACTTTTGCATTCAATTCTGCATATCACCATTTTTAAATCAAGGCTATCCATGGCTTGGATGCTGACAAGTTGATTAAAAAACTTAGAAATAAAGCTGAAAAGCAATGATCACAACTTATCTTTAAAACCCTTAATTACTGACAAAAACCCTTGTTTAAATTTGATTGGATGGATTTTTACTTTATTTCAGCTTGGAAATGTACTTTTCCATGTAGCAATGGTTATCATCACCTTTCGTTAATGAACACTTAACCTAACTTGATTTGGAGATCCAAGAAACAAAGGCTCTCGCGATCTTTGAATGAAATGTTAATCCTGGGTGAAACTTCGAGATCAAGCAATAAAGCCATTCTCATGATCTCGAAATGATTTTCTAACTCATGATTTAACTTGGAGATTCAATGACTACCATTGATCCCAAAGATGATCAACGGTCCTCAGTTAACCCTTAACACATATCTTAACCCGACTGCTATTCAGAGAATGGGCGATCGAACAAATTCTCTAATTCTCATGACACTTGGATCACTCGCTGTTTAATTCGGAGAATGAGAGGCCAAAGGATTTTTTGACTCTTGCAATCCTTAACTTAAACCATCAATCACCTGGAGATTTAGCGAACAAATCCTCTGTTTAACCCCTGCACCTTAAACCTTGACTTTTGTTTTATTTGGAGACTCGGCGACCAGCTTTATCTCTTAATCTCCAAATGCTTAATTTAACTCTTAATCTATCATGTGATTAGGAGAACAAAGGTATCTTGTAGTCTCTAAATGATATGCTTAACCAAAATTTTATTATGAGATTGGGTGAACAAACTTATTCACCAGATTGCCAAATACTTTTCTTGACCTGGGTTCTATTCTAAGATTAAGCATCGGTTGTAGATCTTCAAAGCAATCAAGGGCTATCACTGAGTCACTCAATATTTTAGATCATCACCACTCAGTCACAAGATTTAAAAATGCCCTATTCTTGAAATCACCAAAATCCTTAGATATTAGCCATTTTACTCTGAGATCCCACGACTGAGGAAAATACATGTCTTTAGCACAGTTCATCACTGAATTGCCAAATCCTTTTAGTGGGACCGCCAAAATCTAGTGAATAGGAGATCATGACTTACTTTCTGAATACTTTTTCATTAGCCCAGTCCATTGAGAGATTAAAATACCACCATTGATCTTGCAAACAATCAATGATCCTCGCTGAATCGCTAGATGACTTAAGACTTGACCGCCCAATTCAGCGCTTAAGAGATAACCACTGCGCTAGATCACTGAGTATTATGAGAAAACCACCAAAGATTATGAGAATGGGAGATCACACAGTCACTGAATCACTGAAGGAAAGACTAACCATGATTTAAACTTGGAGATTCAGTGACCAAAGGAAAACATAACACTAACTTAGACATAGTCGCCAGTTTCCTAAATAGAAAAGTGACTTGAAACATTATTTTGAGATTTAGTGAATAGCTAGGGGAAAGAAGAACCACGTGCAAATTTGAAAATCTTAAGTGGCCAAAAAGGTAACATGAAAACATAAAGAACTAGGGAAAACTTAAGATACTTCAAAGGATTAACCCTACCAAGGGCAAAAAGACCTAGGGAAAGGATTTTCAGAGTAGAAACATGACAAATCTTGAACTTTAAAACCCTCAAACTGGATAAAAACACTTGCAGGGATAGAAAAACAAAGACCTGAAGTGACATTCTCAGAAAACTAGAAAATTACCTAGTAGTGGCTCTATCTGAGGATGCTTGAACACAAGTTCATAGCAAGAAACCATGAATCTCTGGGTGGAAGACCACAAAACCCTAACCTAAAGAAAGAAACAAACACAACAAAAATAAACACACCTATACATATTTACAAAGGCTAATGTGTATGGAAAATATCGAGAATCAATTGAAGAAATACTTCAAAAATTTTCCATGCACTGGCAATTCCTATTCTTCACGATCCAAATTTCTTAAGAAATATGAATCCTTTCCATGAGTCTGATAGATGATAAAAGGGCCTAGCCACAAGGATTCAAATTTTTTGTTCTTACCTTTGTCTTCAGCCCTAGCATTCCATTAAAGAACCATATCACTAGGCTGGAACTTTCTAATACTAGCTCTCTTGTCAAAAAGATACTTCATCTTTCGTTGCAACTTCACATTTTATTTTTGACCTTCCCTTCTGACCTCATCCAATTAAACTAATTGGATCGTCATGTCTTGTAATGGATCACTGATTTCCATATCTTCCTCTTGTATGAATTGGTAAATAGGTAACAAATTGTTCATAGGAAGTCTGGACTTTACTCCATATACCAACTTAAAAGGGGACTTCCCTATTGCTCTTTTCTCAACAATTCAACCTGCCCACAATGCCAATTTTAACTTTACATGCCAACTCCTTTTGTTCTTTTCCAAAGTCTTCTTTAAAATCTAAATAATACTTTTGTTACTAGATTCTTCTTGCCCATTATCTTGTGGATGGTATGGGGATGAGTATGATAGAATTATTCCCATTCCTAAGATAAAGTCAGTGAATTCTTGTGACCTAAAGCTCATGGCATTGTCCACCACCAATTTGATGGGAACACCAAACCTAGTGACTATATTTTTCATTAAAAACTTATTCACTACTACATTGGTGGCCTTTTTAGTTGGAATTGCCTCAATCCATTTGGTGAAGTAATCAATGGCAACCAAAATCCAACTATGCCCTCCACTAGACTTCTCAGAAAATTCTCCAATAAAATCCATGCCCCACATAGCAAAAGGAGCTTTTGCAACCATGGGATTCAATAACAAGGCACTTGAGAATTTTGAATTTTTTGAGAATCTTTGGCATGGCTCACATTTCTAGACAAATGAATGGGTGTCCTTAAACAATATAGGCAAATAGTATCCAACCCTTAGAATCTTATGAGTTGTGGCCTAAGCTGAATGATGCCCTCGACATAATCCAAAGTGCATATCTCTCAAAATCTTTTCAGATTGCCCCTTGTCTAAACATAAGAGAAAAATTCCATCATTTTCTTTCCAATACAAATCACCTTGTATCAGCACATACCTCTGAGCCTGCAATATCAAGCTTCTCCTTTGATTATCATTCATGTCCTATGGGCAACTAGCATTTTTAAGAAAATGAACAATGTTTGTATACCATGGTTGCATCTCAATACTAGTCATTGTTCCTCCACCAATGGAAACATTTTTTACTTATAAAAGGTCCATATTCTCTTATATCATAAGCTTTTCAAGTCCCAAACCTCTTACAAGATTGGTAATATGGAGCTCCAAATCAAATTCTTGGATCCTATTAATCCATTTGCATCTTTTTCTAGTGGCTTCACTCTGAACTAAAATGTCCTTTACTATAGCATGAGGTACATATGCATTAACCTTTGCACAAAAAAGATAAGGTCTAAAATCTTTTACTTCCTTGACTAGTGCATATGCCTGCTTTTCCATCAATTCATAACTCAACTCAGCAGATTGCAGTGACTTAGTAAAGAAAGAAATTGGGTGCTCAAATCCTTCCTCATCCTTCCTTAATAGAATGGCTGCAATAGTGTGATAAGATGTAAAGGAGAATAAAGAAAAAGGATTGGAATAATCAGGAGATATCAGGATAGGGGCCTCTTGGATTGCTTGCTTTATTTTTTCAAAAGCTTCTTGAGCTTTACAGTTCCAATCAAACTTTACATCTTTCTTTAGGAGCTTGACTATGGGCTTGATTAGTTCTACAAAATTAGCAATAAATATCTAGACAAAATTAATTTGTCCCAAAAAGGAATGCACACCTTTAATATTTTTTGGGGAAGGACCTTTTTTATTTCCTTAACTCTTTCAGGGTCAATTCTTACTCCTTCTTTTGACACTATATGTCCAATCAAATTTCCTTTAGTTACAACAAATTGACACTTCTTGGGATTTAATGAGATACCAAATTCTAAGGCCTTGACAAGGAATTTTTCCAAATGGTTACATTGGTCTTCGGCCTTCTTAGAGTATGTAGTCAAATCATCTTGATATACAACCATAAGAACATTAATCAAATCCTTGAAAGTAATATCCATTGCCCTTTGAAAAGTTGGTCCAGCATTTTTCAAACCAAAAGGAATACAGACATAAACATAGGTTCCCCATGGAGTGGTGAATGTTGTCTTGAACTATTCAGATTCTTTGACCAAAACCTAGTTATAACCAGGAAAACCATCCATCATAGACAATAACTCACAACTAGTCACTCTATGCAGCATAGCCTCCATATTTGGCAATCCTTAATTTTCCTTTAGTGAAGCAACATTTAAGTTTCTGAAGTCCACACAAATTTTGATATCACCATTCTTTTCCCTGACACAAGATTTGAAACCCAGAAGGAATGCCGAATAGGCTCAATGATACCAACATCTCTCAAATTTTTTAACTCTGCCTGCATCTTTGTAGCTAATAGGGGATTGATGGGCCTTTGTTTCTACCTAAAAGGCCTGGTTTCCTCCTTTAGAGGGATCTCATGTTAAAAAAAATCTTTCCTATAGGCTTTGAGGTCATCATGAGACCAAGAAAACACATGCTTGTACCTTTTCAACAATCTTATCAAATTTCCCCTAATCTCCCTACTCATATTTTTTCCAATATATGCCATTTGAGGGGATGTTTCTGAACCTAAGTTTATTTCCTCTATGTCCTCCATTTTGGTATTAGACTTTTGCGACATATACCCATCATTTATCTTAAACATGCCTTCTAATTCCACTAATCCCTTAGGTATATGATTTGAGGCTAGTTGGACAATCTCATTTCCCATAATACATTCCCTCCCATCAATAATATGTTGTGAAGCATTAAAATTTATTTACTACCCATCATACTTATCTAAACTTTGAAGAAATTTAAGGATATCAAAGTCATCCTCAAAGACTTGCCAATTATACACATTGTTAGGCACTGCAGGCCTACTTTCGATTTCTAACATTGATACACCAATCAGAGTAATATCATTATTTTTCAGGGAAACATTGGCAAGGAAATCAGCCATGATGTTATTTGACCTTTCTACCCAAAGGATATTAAAGGCTTCAAAGAACTCTAATCTATCCCATACAACATGTTTGTACAATTTTAGTCTGTCATCTTTAACAACATATTTAGATCTAATTTGGCTAGCTATAATCAATTGGGAATCACCATGGACTTTTAAGAATTTTATACCATGTTTTGTAGCAACATCTAAACCCAATATCAAAGCATCATACTCAGCAGTGTTATTAGTACATTGGAAAGTTTACAAAAATGAGTATTTGAAGGTAGCACCTAATGGAGATATAAGCAAAACACCAGCTCCTGATCCTCCCTTGGAACATCCTCCATCAAAATACAATTTCCAGAGTCCACCTTGATTTAGTATCAATTCCTCCACTATTGGATCAATGTTTTTCATTTGGGGGACTATCTCTTCAACCATGAAGTTTTCCATGTCAATATCAATGCAACAGTTCAAATCCTTTGGTACAACTTTCTCAACCATTACTGAGGAATGGGGTTCCCTATAAAGCTTCACTTCTGTTCCATTGATTGGAATAGTGGAATATGATAATTCCAATTGCAATTTCCTTCCAACTACTACAACCCATTATCTTGATAGAAGCATACCATAATGGGGTTTAGTATCAACTACAACCACATCCATCTTGTATGTGGCCTCCAGGAATGTAGCAATCTTCACTTCTATTCCTACCAAGGTTCCCACAACAAGCACTACCTTGTTATCCATGGCCTAACACCTACCATTGGATGTATCAACTTGTAACCCTAACTCTTTCATCACATGATATGGCATCACAGTGGCAGCAACACTAGAGTCAATCATACAATTTTTAAGTAAAAAATTATTCACAATCAGTGTAACATAGAAAGGATCAATGGAAGATAGTTCTTGTGTGATAATGTTTCCAACACAAAATTTATAAATATCCTTAGTTGTTTTCGGTCTATCCACTACATTTCCCTTTTCTATCACAACATGATCTACACCTTGTTCATTTATCAGAGGTAGAGCAACTATTTTATGCTCTTTAATCTTCAACATTTCCAACAAAGCAATAGAAACCTTCATTTGAGACAAGGCATGTCTCATGTCAAAAGTAGGGGGATCAGTAGAAAGATCTGAAGTATCTTTTATTCTACCAACCCTTTTCTTGACCTTATCTATAACAACTTCCTCATTCCTTTTATTTTCAATAATAGGTTCCTCTCTCCTATTATTCCCACCTCTACCCTTGATAAAACTTGGTTTAGAGGGCTCTTTATTCTAAGGATCATCTTTAACAAATACTAACCTTGGTACCCCTTGATTAGCATCCACTCTTCTATTCTTCAAATTGTATGAGGACCTGGCTTGTGAGATAGAAGCCACAATCAGAGTTCTAACTTCTTCTTCACTAGGCTTTCTCCATTGAATCCCATCCAACTCTAATTTGACTATATTAGTTTTACACATATCATAATCAGACTGATCATGATCAGATTGGGTGAATATTTGTTGCTCATTGCTACGGAGAATCCTCCTCTTATGATCAACATCAGCACAAATCTCTTCATCATTTGAAGACAAAATCTCTTCCACCTTTTCAGTGGTAAACATGTTAACAGCAGGCTTTTCAAATTCTTCATAATCTCTTGCATGTTGATAATCAACTTCATCCTCTAAATCTTGAGCTACAACACACTGGAAATGTGAATGAGGCATACTACAAGTCACACACCAAGGAATTCTCTCCACATTGTGTGCCGTATTTTTCTTTAAAGGATCTGGGGTATCCCTTCCGTTTTGAGTTTCATGATTGTCAAAGATAGGTTTTCCATCTTTCCAATTTATCTTGTAAGGCATATCTTGTAGCCTGGGGAACCTTTCTTGCCTCTAATAAGGTGGCCTAGTGTATTGATAATTTATCCCACCCCTTTCACTTTTGGTCGAGAGATCCTTTACTACACTTGCTAGCTTGTCAACCTTGTCATCATCTTCAGTCAGTCTTGTAGTGTGTGGCTTAGTTTCCTTCCACAATTTTCCCACATCCCTCTTATACATCTAACTAGATGCCTTCCTATTACTTTCAATATTTATAGCTAGTTTAAAAGCATCTCTTAGGGCATGAGGACTTTTATCTCTCAAAAGATATGACATCTTACCATCCAAGGCATTAAAATATGTGGTCAAGAAAGCTACATCATCTAACCTCAAAACTTGAAACAATTTGTACATTGCCTTTTGGAATCTACCATTGAACTCTAACATGCTCTCATTTTGATTCTTTTTGATGTTATTAAACTCATTGAGCATGTAGCTTGAGTTAAGATGTTCTGCATATTGTTCCTTAAAGCTTCTAAAAAATTCATCCCATGATGCAATGCTATTCTCTGGCAAACCTCTATACCGATCTCTAGCATCTTCAATTAGTGACTAAACAAAAAGCTTCATTACAACATCTTCATGTTCAATCTGATCATTGATTTTATCTGTAAAAAACTTCAGGTGCTCTTCACATGTAACAACATTGTTTCCAGTAAATTTAGGGATCTTCTCTCTCACCTCTTTTGGGATAACACTAGGTTGACCAGGGATACCATCAAATAAAAAATGCCTATACCTATGTAAGTGAACTAGTCTTCTCTAGAAATTTGGTAGAACATGGGGTCCTACTTTGACGTTTTGACAAGGACCATTCCCAATTGGACCACTAGTCAACGGGGCTATAGAGTTGGTATTCAAAACTGGTCCAAGTGCACTTTGTTTGGGATTTGAGACTTGGGGATTGGGAATCATACCACAAGATTGATTTGGTGGCACTGGCCCCAAAGTAACATGGAATGAGCTACTAGAATACATGTTCATATTGGCATGCAGGAAAGCTATTTTTATTTTCATTTCATTTGCAACAGCCTCTAATTCCAACTTCTCAAGTTGGAGAGCTAAATCCTCCTTATCTTTTCTATCCTTTTCTAATTCTAGGCTTGCTTGGGACATAGTGTTAGGAACAACAACATTCTTCTTAGGTTCATTGATACTTATACCAATCACCTTTTGTTTTCCTTTATCAGAGACATCCCTTGTGGCATTTCTAAGATCTTCATTCCTCTTGATTTCTGATGGATGCAATTGTCTAAGAACATGACCCTCTCCTTCAAATTCATCTTTCTGTGGATTAGGTTTACTACCATCAGCTTGTTTTCTTAAGGCTCCCATGTCACCAAACAATTCACTATCTAAACCTTGGACTTTCTAATTTAGATCTTTAGCCTGGATCTCATTATTCTTTGTTTTCCTTATGAGATCTTTCCTTTCCATAAGTAATTCATAGATCTTCTATTCCCCCACCTTTCTCTTGTTGGCAATCTCTAATAATTTCTCATGTTATTTCTTCCTCAAAGCTATTACTTCCTCTCCCAAATTTTTTGAATCATAAGAGGTAGTTTTTGTAGCAGATGTTTCCCCTGGTTGATCGAGAGTTTCTCTTGCAAGGAAAAAACCTATTTTTGTGACTTATTCTTCCTAAGAAGGATTAACAACACTAGGCTTGGTTTTCCTAGTATGCTCAGGGTCATCAGAAGAAGAAGAGGCTTCTTGAGGAATGGGTGTAGGGATTTGATCTCTAGAGGGTCTAGGAGAATTAGGATTGAAGAAACCCCTCCTAGACCATTGTTTCCTACTAGGTGTATGGAGTTCATCACCCATGTTACTCTCTGGGTGATCTTTGAAATATGACCTAGTAAATCTTTGTTGACTCATGATGTGTTCAACCAAATACAACTAGCTTTCAGTACAAATACCAGCAACTAGTAAACATAGAACTCAGAGTTGCCACCCACAAAAAAATGGGAATAGAATAATTATAAACTAGTATGCAACAAAAACAATGGATGGCTTAGCATGAACATAACAAATCCATCATGCATTATATGTATTTTCCCTAGTAGAGTCACCAATTTTGTTAGTGCTTAAACTTGTAGATGATTAAACAGGATTCAGAAACATCTGAAATTATAACTCTACCATTCCCAACAGATGCATCTAACAAAATCCAAACACTAAGGTATTAAGGTTGAAATACCTTCTTCTCTTCAAGCTTAAAACTTAGATAGGTTTACCTTTCAGAATTGCTTCTATAAAGCATTACAACAGTTATCTATGTGCTTAACATATATTATACAACTTCAAAACATACAACAAATTTAAAATGAATAGATTATTTGATTTGTTGATGGTGAACACATGAAAATTAAGCTTATAACCAATGCCATATCCTAGGGCATCAGAGTAAAAATTCTACATCAAGAGAAAATTTATCAAAACAAATATCCCAAAACTCAAATAAGGTGCCTTACACTCCATTTTTCCAATTGCTAAATCCTTCTATCAAATTCATATTGGATTATAAATTCCAAGATATCTCCCTTAAGGTTTATTCTATCCATGAAAGAAACTCAATCTTAACCCCTATATCTACCTTGTAAAAAAATGTACTAAAATGCCTTACAAATTAATACATAAAAGAATTCAAACATCCACATGTGAAGACAACTGAGATAGAAAAGGAGTTCTAGTATATTTTATTGATATTTTAACTATATCTGTACATTCGTGACAGATAATTGTAAGACAAAAATACTATTATCAGAACTCTCTTTACAAATTAATATCCACCACTCTTGCAAAAGAAGCAAACTTTCTATATATATCACTGGCTATCTTGGAATCCCCAAAGAAATGATGCAACAAGCTTTGAATAGCCAGGATGGTGACTTGCACTATAGACAAAAGTACAAAACATGATGACTAAAGACTAGAAAAATAGAAAGTAGTTTTTACAAAAAATAGAATCTTCATAGCTGGCACCTTTGTCTAAGGATATTTTTAAGTAGTTACTTGAGGTTGTTGCATGAATGATGACCACCAATATAGGATAACTTACATCATTATTTATATGATACTTTCTCTCCATATATTTCTTGATCAGGTGCTAGGTGGGGCTCACTCTTCTTCTTTTTCTTCTAGCTCCATGACAGCTGGCTTCTTCTTCTTTTGCCTTGTATTCCTATCCCATGATGCCACATAATATTCTGAGGGCCAATTATACCCCTACAGATCCTATTTAACTTGATCTACCTATCCCACCTAGATTCAGTGTTAGCATTAATATCTGCAACAAACTTGATGCAATCATTTTCAACCTTGATCAGGTTATCAACTATGTCATTGTACCCATCCATGTTCAAAGAGCCATCATTGCTAGGGAAGGCCTCCTATTTGATCATTACTTGGCCCATGTCTGACTTCCACTCATCCAAACTTATCACACTTCCATCATCTTTGTAGATTAAGGGAAGATACTCGCTATAACCTTGGTTAAACATGGCCAACTTGGCCTTTATCTAATTTGACTTTCCTTTGAAAAAGCTTGAGGTGGCACTGACTAATGCTATCCTCTCAAAGACCTCAGTGACTACCTCGGGGATTTCTTTCCTATGAGGCTATAATGCATCAATTTTTTCAAATAATGAGCTCCTCATAGACCAAACACTGAAAAGTGGCTCCAGAGTAGCCATTGCCTCATTCACATTCTCATTAACCTTATGCAACATGCCCATTGATTGATGGATTGAATCCATTTTCTCCTTAATTTTCTCACACCTATGATGCACAATATTTGATATGGCCTTTAAGGTTGCATCAAGCCTTGCCTTCTCTAAGTCCTCAGATGGCCTGTCAGAAGTTTCTACCACTGGCTGAGTTGCAACTTCAATTTGCAAAGTTGGAGGAGGAGCTACCTTTGATTTTTCTTCAAGCTTTGCCTTTAGATCATCCAACTCATCTTCTAGAGCCTTGATTTGCATTAGCTTTAGGTCTCTGTCCTTGGAAACTTTCATTGAATTCTCAAATAGCAGAGAATATTTGTTTGATAACTAGGTTGTCTTTGCTTCATTGAGGTGGGAAAAATGTGTCACAACCTTTGACAGCTAAAGGTCACTAGTATTCTGGAAAGCCCAGATGATTTTTTTCCCCTCCATCTTGTCTTCTACACTCACCAAAGAAGGCTTTTGGGTCCTAGGGGCTAAGGACCACATTGAAACAGCTTGGGACTAAGGATCAAACCCACTTCCCCTTATCATATCTCCAATGTGCACTTCATAAGACAAACTACCTTCTAGCTGCTTTCTAATCTAATCAATGATGAAGGATAAAGTTAGATCCCATCCAGGTGTCAAAAGCATCCCACTAGATTTTACCATTTCTCTGGCCTCATCAACAGTGATATTTTCAAGGCTAGGGTCATGGGAAGTTAGAGCCCTCAAGGTCTCATCACTTGGTTACATACCCTTTGGTAGAGCATTAGCCACTTCTTGTTTCTTCCTCCAAATAAGAAAATTTCTAAATTCATCACTCTTGATGAATTGGTCATCATTGAGGAATTCCTCCTGATACAATTCCCTTTCATATTTACCTAGAAATAGAGGCAATTCCTCCTTTTCCTTTGACACTATCTTCTTTCCTTCTCTGATTATTTTTCTCAAGTGGTGATGATAGGCTTGGTCACTAGGCACTAGAGTTAAAGCTCTATCTATCATCTTCCTCTATTTCTTCTCCTTGGAAGGCCCACCTACCTTAAGTTTTTATCTCTTCTGTGGTGGTTTAGGGGTATCCTCTGCCTCTTGTGAAGCTTGAGTCAAATCAATGATAGTAGAGTCCCTAGTTTGAGGTGGAATATCACCTTCCTATGACTCATCAGTATAATCCTCATTCTTAGAATTGCAATAATCCTTTTTTATATCCAATTTTTTTTTGAGAAATCCCTCCAACTAGCTTGACAGGGCACCATACATCTCAATCATCCTATCAATTCTTTTCAAATAAGGGAGTTTAGGGAGAAATGCTCAAAGAAATAAATTTTGGCCTCCTTAAGTTGGGCCTCCAATCTCAAAAAGTCAAAGTATTTGGTTAGCCTCCTACCAGCTGCATCTTTATCCAAGATGTTCCTTATCACATCTTCCTCATCACAACCCACATGCTCTCTGATAGTTCAAATGTTGAGCATCAATGTCATCTTGGTAGTTTTGATGAAATCTTCAGGATCAATATATTTTCAAGTACCATAAATCATTTTGAAATGGTTGATCCAACTACTGAGCTGTGGTAATGCTCTCTTTCCAATCAAGAAATTCCCTATCCTGAATTGCCTTGGTGTGAAAGTTCCCTTCCTATGAGGTGCCAAAAGCTCCTTGTTATTCCAAATTAGTTGCCAAATGAATTCTAACTAAGAAACCCTTGGTGGCACAAATTTTGGAAGTAGATGTGGGGGTTGTGGGCATCCATAAACCCTAATTATAGTGAAACTATCACCCAAATAGAAGTCACCCTAGTTATGGTTTCCCTGCCACTTATATTAATATTGCATGGGCCTCAAAAGCTTCAACACCCTAGCCTATAATCTTACCAAACTTGTCCCCATTAATATCAGAATTGGGAACACAATATAATTTTTAAATATGTGGAAATCACATTCATTAGAGGTGTAATTCCACACTTTGAGCCAATACTATACTAGATTAGGATTCCCCTCAAACATGAACCTAGGTTTGAGAACCTGTGCATCCAGACTATCAACATTGAAGTACAAAATTAGATGCATTAGAAGGGAATAATGCATGAATCTCAAGGGTCTCTTATTCTGCTTGATAGCAACTAGGCCTTCATGTATTCTATCGATTACATATTGGATATAATCATAACCTATGTTGGCATCAAAATTATGAATATGAAGGATAATCATCAAAAGGTCAGCAGGAAACATTTCTTGATCTATGTCTATCCCAAGAACTCTAGACAAGCCATGGCACAAAAACTTCATATGGAAGTTAAGGGGCCTTCATGTGTGTAGGGAGAGGGGCTATTTATTTACCCTTTTTTGGAATGTGTCTACTCATCTGGCTTTTTACATACCCAACAAAACTCATGTATTTTTCCTTCTATTTCTTTATGTCTATTTTACTAGAAGAAGAAGAGAAGAAATCAAAAGCCTTCATAAAGGATCCCCTATCCAATGTTATTAAGGAAAACTAGTCTCCTTTCCTAATAGTTTTTGAAATGGGGTTGTATACCCTGGCCAAATCAATGATGAGGTTAACATCTAAAAAGACATCTGGGACAATCAATCTTTCCATTCCTAAAACCCAAGCATTGCAAATTGGTATAGCTTTTCCTCTATTATTGCAAAAATAAGTGAAGATTGTGTAACCTGATCTAGATGGAGTGACAAGGTCTCTACAATCCTCCATCAAATCTTCAAAAGCTTCATCAGGTACCTTCTTGTTCTGGTTTGACCCGGGGCGTAATTTGATGAATTCATCCGAATAGTTTGGCTTTCTTTTCTCTTCACCACTCTATTCTTTGGCCTCTCCACTGGTTGACACCATGCTCGGCTCTAGTTGACTCATCTTAAACTATGGATACATCTCAGCTCTAAATATTCTCTTCACCTCATAATTACTGCTATCGCCTTGAAAATCACAATTATCTTCAGAAAACCACAAACATTGAAAGTAATGGAGTCCTATCTATATATCATCAAGAATTGAATGTGTATAGTTGCCAAAATAATTACAAATCTATCACCAATCACTTCTGCATTCAATTATGCATATCACCAATTTTAAATTCAAGGCTAGCTATGGCTTGGATGCTGACAGGTTGATTAAAATACTCAGAAATAAAGTCGAAAAGAAATGATCACAACTTATCTTTAAAACCCTTAATTACTGACAAAATCCCTTGGTTAAATCTGATTGGATGACTTTTTACTTTATTCCATCTTGGCGAAGTACTTTTCCACATAGAAATGACTATCATAACCTTTTATTAATGAACACTTAACCTAACTTGATTTGGAGATCCAACAAACAAAGTCTCTCACGATCTCTTAATGAAATGTTAATCCTGGGTGAAACTTGGAGATCAAGCAACAAAGCCATTCTCATGATCTCAGAATGATTTTCTAACTCATGATTTAACTTGGAGATTTAGTGACTACCATTGATCCCAAAGATGGTCAACAGTCCTCAGATTAACCCTTAACACATATCTTAACCCGGCCACTATTCAGAGAATGGGCGACCAAAGGCATTCTCTAATTCTCATGACACTTGGATCACCTATGATCTAATTCAAAGGTTGAGCGGCCAAAGACTTCACTAAATCTCGCAATCCTTAACTTAACCCAACAATCACCTGGAGATTCAGCAAACAAAGCCTCTTTTTAACTCGTGCACCTTAAACCTTGACCATAATTTTATTTAGAGACTCAGTGACCAACTTTATCTCTTAATATTCAAATGCTTTATTTAACTCTTGATCTATCCTATGATTAAGTGAACAAAGGTATCTCATAATCTCTAAATGATATGCTTAACCATATTTTTATTACGAGATTGGGTGAACAAAATTATTCACCAGATCACCAAATATTTTTCTTGACCAAGGTTCTATTCTGAGATTAAGCACCAACCATAGATCTTGAAAGCAATCAAGGGCTGTCACTGAGTCACTCAATATTTTAGATCATCACCACTTCATCATGAGATTCAATGAATGCCTTATTCATTGAATTGCCAAAAGCCTTAGATATTAGCCATTTTACTCTGAGATCTTGTGACTGAGGAAAATACATGTCTTTAGAACACTTCATCACTAAATCACCAAATCCTTTTAGTGGGACCACCAAAATCTATTGAACAGGAGATCATGACTTAGTCCCTGAATCACTAAATACTTTGTCATTGGCCCAATGCATTGAGAGATTAAAACACCATTGTTGATCTTGTAGACAATCAATGATCCTCATTGAATCACCGGATGGCTTAAGACTTGACCACCCAATTCAATGATTAAGAGATAATTGATGTGCTAGATCATATAGTGTTATGAGAAAACCACCAAAGATTATGAGAATGGGAGATCACACAGTGACTAAATCACTGAAGGAAAGACTAACCGTGATTTAAACTTGGAAATTCAATGACCAAAGGAAAACATAACATTGACTTCGACACAGTTGCCAATTTGCTAAATAGAAAAGTGACTTGAAACATTATTTTGAGATTTAGTGAATGCCTATGGGAAAGAAGAACCACTTGCAAATTTGAAAATATTAGGTGGCCAAAAAGGTAACATGAAAACATAAAGAACTAGGGAAAACTTAAGATACTTCAAAGGATTAACCCTACCAAGAAGAAAAAGACCTAGGGAAAGGATTTTCATAGCAGAAACATGATAAATCCTAAACTTTAAAACCCTCAAACTGGATAAAAGCACTTACAGGGATAGGAAAACAAAGACCTGAAGTGACATTCTTAGAAAACTAGAAAATTACCCAACAGGCTCTAGAGCCAAAGCATGTTGTGACAAAATAAGGACCCAACCAAGTAGGTTTAAACTTGCCTTTCTTCTTTCGATGTGCTTGGAATTTTTTATTTTCCTTTAGGACCATGTCACTAACCTGGAACTATCTAGCATAGACCTTCTTGTTATAACTCCTTTTGAGTCCATTCTACTATGCAACCAGGTGATCATATGCTTGTTGTCCCTTTTCATCTAACAAGTCTAGCTACATGAGACGTGTTGTGAGATGGTCTTCATCAGTGGTGTAGTTTTTCATGGAGACTCACAAGGATGGGAGCTTGACCTCGATCGGTATAATGGCTTTGACATGATATACAAGGGAATATGGGGTGGTTCATGTGGGAGTGTGATAAGAAGTAAGATAGGCCTAGAGGGTGGGATTTATTTGGAGGTGTCAGTCATGACTAGAATCATTGACAACCTTCTTGAGGATTTTCATGATAATTTTGTTGGTTTTCTTAGCTTGGCCATTTTCTTGAGGGAAATATGGGCTAGAGAAATGGTGATGGATGTGGAGTCTAGCACATAGATCATCCACATGCTAGTTTTCAAAAGGTGTGTCGTGGTCTGTGAAGATGGTAGATGGTATGTCAAAGTGGCAGACGATATGGTATAAGATGAACTTGGATATCTAGATGCTAGTAGTGAGGGTGATCAAAATCACTTCAACCCACTTTCAAAACTACTATGTGGCTATTTGATGTAGGAGAATCCTGGGTGTAAGAGCAATCTTGCATCACCCAAAAAATATTTCTATTTTTGTATTCAATAAGGGCTATCTTATGCAGAGCTTCTATTTATGGAAACTTTCTATTTTTAGTAAGTTGGTCACACGATCTTGGAATGTTCTAATTTTAAATGTGGAGGTTCATCTCAGTCATATCAGCCTACCAGTAAAGTTTCATGGCTAGATCAGGTCTATTTTTGAAGATATTGAAGATTTTCAGTATTGGCAGCAGGGTATAGAAACTTTGAACTTAGTTTTGAAGGCTTTAGAGGCCTCAAACGAGGTCAAAAATTTGGGTGACAAGTGCTTGCACAAGTCAAGCTTATATAGCACTTTGAGGCCCTTCCAAAATGGGGTTATAATAGTCAATCGGGTGAACTGGTGATGACTTGAGGTCTCTGAAAGTCAAGTCACCTAAAATGGTGGAAAATAATTCTCCTTCAAAATTTCTATTCGAGTTTCAAAAGTTATTTTGAGCCAACTTTGATGTAATAAATTGAAAAATAAAATAATTCTAAGTTTGGTCAGCCCTAAGGGCTAAATTTCTAGAACCTTCTCAGGAGGTGGAAAATACCTATATAAAGAAGGCCCGTAGTGTTGTCTAGGGAAGTTCTAGGTAGAGATCTAGGTATTGATTCGAGACTTTTTCCTATAGAATATTGTAAAGGAATGACCATGTGGCTTTGCATATTGTAATTTTGAAAGTTTGTAATTCCACATTTGTGGAGATAATAAGAAGCCAATTTTCAGTTCTTTCATATTGTTGTTGTTTCTCTATTTTTGTTGTGTTTGTGGTATTAAGGGGAGCACCCTTCATCAAGTGGTATCAAAGTAGGAATTCCTAAGTGTGTAAATAGATCACCAACTATGAGGCAGTTTGCACCAAGACCATGGTTAGGGTTTCAATGCGCATCACAAAAATGCCTCCACAAAGGGAACATGGTGGAAGAGGTAGTATTGTAACACCTGAGGTTAGAGCACTCCAGAGACAAGTGTGAGCATTACAAGAGAAGATTCATAGAGGAATGAATCTTAATGTCAGAGACAAAAGCAAGGATGAAGCCGAAGAAGAAGATCAAGAAGGAGAAGTCAAAGTTGTGAACGAGGAGGAAGAAATTCCTTTTTGGGCCATTTCCAAGATTAGAAAAAGACCTAAGATTGAGGTTCCTGCATTTTTAGGAAATCTTAACCTAGAGGAGTAGATTGACTGGATCAATGAATGTGAAGAATATTTTGAGTATGAAGATATTTAGGATCCTGATAGGGTCAAATTCACAAAGGCCAGACTGAAAGGTCATGCAAAGATCTAGTGGCAAGAGATTCAATTGGAGAGAAATAGAAGAGGGAAAGATAAAATCACAAGATGGGATCGAATGGTGGATAAATTGAAGCAGTAGTTCATTCCTGTTGATTATGAGCTTGACCTATTGAAGAAGATGAAAATTTTGAATTAGGTAGGAAGATCTGTTCAGGAGTATATAGAGGAGTTCTATCGAATCCTCATCAGAACAGGCCATGCAGAAGCTGACAAGGAGAAAGTTTCCCATTACTTTAATGGGTTAAGGCCAAGAATTTAGGAGGAGTTGAATCTGGTTCGAATGAATAGTATTGAAGAAGCATACCATTTTTCCCTAAAAGTAGAGGAAAAGCTGAACAAGAAGTTTGAGAGCAGACAAAATGGAAGAGGTCACGGTGGACAATCTGGTGGATGATCATATGGAGGCTGAAATGAAGATCCAAAAAAGAAGGATGATGCTAGTAGCAGTCAAAATTAGAGAGGAAACAATTTTGATCATTTCCAAGATCAGAACAATAGATATCAGAGAGGAAGAGGAAGAGGACAAGGTTCAGGAAGAGGAGGCATCTGTGGAACATGTTTTCTCTATGGAGAAGAAGGTCATAGGGCATTTGAATGTCCTCAACGATAAGGAACAATGGATAGGAGGAATGAAGGCTAGGCTAGAGTGGCACATATAGATGAAGATGCCAGATCCTCAAATTTTTGAAGATGCTGAAAGAGGAGAAACATTGATTAATAGAAGAGTCCTGCTAAGTGGTGAGAATGAACCTGAACCTGAACCTGCTAAGGGTAAATGTTATGATGTGATTATTGATAGTGGAAGAACTGACAATTTAGTGTCAAAAGAGATGGTGACAAAGTTGAATTTCAAGAGATAGAAACACCCACATCCATATCGGATTGCCTGGGTACAGGATGACCACAAGGTCATGGTCAGTGAACAGTGCCTAGTAAAGTTCAAGATTGGCGAGTACCATGATGAGGTACTATGTGATATCATACCTATGGATGCATGTCACATGTTGTTGGGTAGGTCATGGTAGTTTGATAGATTTGTTGTACACAATGGTCATGCGAATACCTATTCCCTGACAAAGGATGGAGTGCGACACAAGCTAAAGCCATTGAAGGAGACCGAATAAAAGGTATGTGGTAATGCAAGAATAAATTTTGTTGATGGAAGGAAATTCCTAGATGGTATGAGGCATGAACATGTGTATTTTTCTTTAATTCCAAAAGTTGGTAAAGAGGAAGTAGAGGATGTACCTATAGAGGTTGTAGATTTGTTGAATGAGTTTCAAGATATTGTATTTGATAATGTACCTGATGGATTACCACCGGTAAGGAAGATCAATCATCAGATGGATTTTATTCCAAGAGCTAGTTTTCTAAACAAGGCAACACATAGAATGACACCAACTGAAAGTGAAGAGTTGAACAGACAAGTACATGAGTTGTTATAGAAGGGATTGATTCAGGAGAGCCTGAGTCCATGTGTTGTACCTACAGTATTAGCACCAAAGAAGAATGGATAATGGAGGATGTGTACAGATTCTAGAGCAATAAACAAGATCAAAATCAAGTATAAGTTTCCATTGCCACGAATGGATGATATTATGGATTGTTTGAGTGGAGCTGTGCATATCTCAAAGATAGATTTGAAGAGTGGATATCACCAGATTTGGATCAAAGAAGGAGATGAATGGAAGAATTCCTTCAAGACAAAGGAAGGATTGTATGAGTGGTTAGTCATACCTTTTGGGCTAACCAATGCACCGAGCACTTTCATGCGGCTCATGAATGAGGTTCTGAAAGAATTTTTGGGTAAGTTTGTCATTGTGTACCTAGATGATATTTTGATCTTTATTAAGACATTGAAAGAGCATATGATGCATATTCATATGGTGTTTGAGAAGTTAAGAGATGAGAAATTGTTGATTAATTTGAAGAAGTATAATTTTGTGAAGAAATAGTTAGTGTATTTGGGATTTGTAGTTTCCACAGAAGGTCTAAAAATGGACCCAAAGAAGGTACAAGCCATCCTTGAATGGCCTACTCTAAGGAGTGCTACTGAGGTAAGATCTTTTCATGGTCTAGCTAGTTTTTATAGAAATTTTATCAAAAAATTTAGCAGTATTTGTGGTCCCTTGACTGAAACAATGAGAGGGGATAGAAAAGAGTTTAAGTGGACTAATGGGGTAGAAAAGATTTTTCAATTGTTGAAACAAAAAGTTATAGAACAACCCTTTTTAGCACTTCTAGATTTTAATAAGGTGTTTCAAGTAGACTGTGATGCTAGCAGTACTGCAATAGGAGCTGTTATGAGCCAAGAACGTAAACCTGTTTCTTATTTCAGTGAGAAGTTAAATGATGCCAATAGAAAGTATTTTGTTTATGATCAAGAATTTTATGCTATAGTTTAGGCATTGAAGAAGTGGAGACACTATATGCTTCCTTAGGAGTTTTTTTTGTATACTGATCATCAAGCTTTGCAATATTTGAATAGTCAAGGAAAGTTGAATCAAAGACATTTGAAATGGGTTGAGTTTTTGCAGAGTTATACATTTGTTTTGAAATACAGGAGTGGAAAGTCTAATAGGGTTGCATATGGTCTTAGTAGAAGGAAACTATTGCTGACAGAGATGCAGATTGAGGTGGTTGGGTTGAAGGAACTCAAGAATTTGTATCCAAAGGATCCTGATTTTGGTGAAGCTTGGAAAGCTTGTAAAGAACCTGTTACTCTAGATAGGATGAAGTGGTTGGATTTCATCATTCAGGATGATATGCTATTTAGAGGGAGTCAGTTGTGCATTCCAAGTAGTTCTATGAGGGAGAATCTCATCAAGGAGAAGCATAGCGGAGGATTGGCTAGACATTTTGGTTGTGATAAAACCCTTGCTTTGGTTAGTGAGAATTATTATTGGCCATAGTTGCAACAAGATGTCAAGAAGTTTCTATAGAGTTGCAGAGTATGTTAGATGGCAAAAGGAGTGAATTAGAATACAAGGCTGTATCAGCCATTACCTATACCAGAGAAGCCTTAGGAGGATATTAGTATGGACTTTGTTCTTGGTTTACCAAGGACACAGTGGGGACATGATTCAATTTTTGTGGTAGTTGATAGATTTTCAAAGATGGGACATTTTATTCCCTACAAGAAGACTAATGATGTTATTCATGTAGTGGACTTATTTTTTAGAGAAGTGGTGAGACTACATGGTTTGCCAAAGAGTATAGTTTCAAATAGGGACACTAAGTTCATTGGATATTTTTGGTGTACATTGTGGAAGAAGTTGAAGATAGATTTGAAATTCAATTCATCACATCATCCATAGACTGATGGATAGATAGAGGTGGTGAATAGGAGTTTGAAAAATTTTCTAAGATGTTTGGTTGGAGATAAGCCAATAGGATGGGGTTTGATTTTACTATTACCATTATTTTCACTCTTTTGGAGGCCTATTTACTAGATGAGGCTACAACACCCTAGTTTGTGTTATTAAGTGATCTTGCTTTATATTTGTGTTCATTTTCATTACAAAGTACATGAAAGGGAAGGAGATAAATTTCTACATCTATGATTACATGCACATATATCAATGTTAAGCATGTTGTGCAAGAGAGAAAGAACTAAAAAGAAAGTCTATCTAAGGCTCACACATGCCGTGAGCATAGCCATTGCTAGAATTGCTTAAATGAGTGCAAATATACATATATTATGAGCATAGATATAGGGGTACCAGAAATTTCTTGGTAATGAGTATATCTCCACGGTGTTCCCAGTGTGCTCCTATGATCCTGAACCTGCAGATAAGAAAAGAGAGGTGGGTCAGATCCTTTGGATCTAAACAATGTCTGGTATCACAATACCTATCTACAAGCATGCATACGTGCACTTAGCTATACACCTCTGACACAAGTTGTGCTTAGGGCAAGTGCATAGGAGGCTCTAGAAATAAAAGAATTACCATTGTTTTCACTAATGTGTTTGTTCCATGTGCAGATACAGGCCAAAGAACCCATGATTAGTATTGAGTCTCCTAGTACCCTACACTAAGCCTCTGAGCATTCTCAGAAGCCCTATTCCCATAGAGTTTCTAGGAGCCCTAGCAGTCTCAAGGAGAGGCACTGACTCATGCGAGGGGATGTTCAGTAGGTGAAGCAATATTAGCGGGCCATTCAAAGTACAAAACAAAGTATTGGCAATTTTAAGGGGGGTATACGTCATAAACATGATAGAGAATAGGGTACACAATTTGCATCCTAAGGAGAGGTACATGATAGCACAAGTGTGTTTCAGATCTGCATTCAAATATTGATGTTGTAGCTTGAGCATATTCAGATCGGTATGATGAACCAAGTTCAAAAGGGCTACAATTGTTAAATCAGTGACACAGTGCCTCTCAAGGATGACATGTCATCATAAAAATAGAAAATGAATAGTGACATCTCAATGAACACCAAGGAATACATCTTCAAATGGATCTCAACCATGATGTAATGAGCTATCCATGATAACATAGGGCAGTGCCATAATGACAAATATGTGAACCCTCAATGCCTTGCAAACTAATGGAGGTAATAGCATATTCATGACACAATGAGAATAAGTATGCAACATTGTGATGAGGCTCAAGGTGTCCATTCCAACAACAATTAGAAAATAGTGTCTCACAGGTTGCACCATGCCATAGCAATCAGATTTGGTGCATAACATTATAGGACCAAGTAATAATTTAACATTTGAGAAGGGTGCCTATACAATGGATTCACCAGCAAGCTCAACCTCACCTCAACAAGGCATTCCTGAATACAAGCACATGCTTCAGTTCATGGGCTACCATGGATCCACAAAACATGTATGATATGGAAGGTAGCTCACACCATGGAGATACATCACACTAGTAGATAATGGTGGCAGTGGCACTCAAATAGTGATCACCATGCAAAGACACAAATACTATTAACATGATGTCATGCATCAATGCCCACTTTTGCCCAGGTAGGTCGAGACAAAGAATTAACAATGATGTAAAGTCTATGCTACCAATCGGGATGTGCAAGATGAAGAATATGATGCCATAGTGACATTATGATATGGATCAGAATGCATATAGCTCTAATATACCAAGGACACCTAATTTCAAACAAATGTACAAGGATGAGATCGGAAAGGAATGTATTAATACCAGGTTTGATAAAAAATAGTAAAACTCTCATAAAGAATGATCAGACATCAACAAAATGTCATACCATACATAAAGCATGTACAGTGTTCAATACATTTGTGCCCTATCATTTCACAGATTTTATCCTCATGGGCCAAGGATTTGATGCCCTAACAGCAAGGAGAATTGGTATCAAATACATGGAGTTTACAGACTATGCATAAACACAAAAATAGAGCTCAAATCCATGGTGTCTAGTACATCATAGCATAAAGACCAGTCATGTTATTGCTACCATAAGATACAACAAGGAATTATGATGCCCTAGCTCATGGGCTCTATCCATCAAAAGGTAGACACCAGTGAATGCTTCCAAATTATGGTGCCATGGACAAACAATAAGATAGCTTGTTCTCAGGACATCACAATTTCACAACAAGCCATGAATTGAAGCTAAACCACTCCCTCAAATTTTAGAGGGATGAATTCATGGTGTCTTCAAACATATAAGATAATGGGCTAGCTTAATAATAAAATAGAAGAATAAAGCATCATTATTAAAACCATTATGTGGATACACGTTGCTATATGCAGAGTTAGAGTTGATATCGAGCCTTATCATAATGAACAAGAATAAAGCCAGTGATCCAATTAAGATGCCATCACAGTGCATTATTAAACTTAAGCATGTTGCCTAGCCAGAGGCCCATGGGCTATACATGGTTGCATGATGATGCCTTCAAGATACAACAAGAAATGAATCAAAATACAAAAGTAGTGTTGGCATTAAGCAGAATTGCCACTAGTGACAACACTTATTTGCGTTCACAGTGCAAACCGAGCAGATAGTGCAAACCGAGCAGATAGTGCAAACTGAGCAAGTTAGTACAAACCGAACAGGACAGTGTAAACCGAGTAACATCATGTCTACCAAGTCACCAGTATTTACTGAGTTTGAAACCTACCGAGTGATCAGTATGAACCGTGCCTTCACTTCTACCGAGTGCATGATGATGCCGAGTAATGCAGTGGACGCCGAGTATCAGAAAGTCACCGAGTTAGTCTGCAGGAACCATGTAACCATACTTGGGCTGACTTAGTAGCACTTATGTTTATTTGTCAAGCCGACTTTGTGATTGTAATTGTAATTAATTGTTTAAGACTTGTATATAAACAATGTTGTAAAAATGTAAAATGTAAGTAAGAAATATATGTGAAAGAGAAAGAAAGGCAGAGATAAGTGAATTACAAGAAGGCTTCAGAAGTATAAGGAACAACAAAGACAAATTCATCACAGAAGGTGATCAGTACATCAGCGAATCTCAATCAGCAATCCAGTTGCAAAGCTAGAGATCTACTGTTTCATCCTAACAGGTGAATCAGTACTAAATCCTTTAACCGGGTAGACTTAACAGTCTTTTGTAAAATCTTTTTACCGAGTGCATACTTCATTGTATGTTTGTAAATCCTTTAACAGGGTGGATTTAGCAATCCTTATTGCTCCTAACAGGGCAGATCATCAGAAGTGATCAAATTGTAAGCCTTAACCGACCAACTTTATTCTGCAGTATTAAAGCTTTGTGGGTTTCATCCCCACCCCAGTTTTACTTTCTTTTGGAAGGTTTCTGGGTAACCAAATCTATGTGTCAATATTGTGAATGCTTTTAAGTTTCATGCTTTCTATATGCAAAGGTTAAAAGTAAATTACATGTTAAAATTGTGAGAAAATTTGGAGTTACTGATTCACCCCTCCCCTCTCAGTAACTCGGTTAATTCCTAAATATTTCCAACAATTGGTATCAGAGCTGCATTGGTTCTTAAGATAAAGCTTAACTAGCTTGAGCAAAGATCCAGGACAATGGAGGTATTCAAACTGAACAAGGTGATTGAAAATGAAAAGCTAGATCTGGAAATGGCCATAGCTAAACTCAAAGAAGCAAAAGAACATCTTTCCCAATCCCTAAGAAGAAGGAAGGAACTTGCAAATTAGATGAATGATTAGAATTACATTGAAGAAAAGATTGAAGATCTTTTTCCCTCAAATAACTCAGATGAAGCAAACAATGCTATCAAAGAACTCCTAGAAAAGAATGGGTCTCTGCAGGAAGAAGTGAGAAAATTGAAAAGAGAACAAGAGCTACACTCTACAAGATTTTGTGAGATCTTGGAACAAAGAAACAAGTTGAAAGATGAATTAGATGGAAGAAACATTGAAGTCCAAAATAAAACCCTTCAGCTAGAAAACCTAATTGATCAGATCTCTCATACAAATGAGGAAATTCTGAATCTAAGATCAGAAATAGAAAGCACAAGAGAAGAACTAAGATCTGAAAAGGAAATCAATCTAAGATTGGTGGATGACCTAAACGCTGAAAAAAAAATCAATGAAGGAATGCTGAAAAGCCAAGAAGACTTGAATCAGCTGTATGAGCGAAATCTTCATAGGCAAAAAGGAAAAGCAGGACTTGGATACAAAGGAGAAGGTGAATCCTCTAAGCAAGGTACTCAAAGAAATCAAAAACCTACTTGTAATCATTGTGGTAAAACAGGACATACTTCAAATAAATGTTGGAACAATGAAAAAGTAGAATTCAATGGAAAATGTTACAGCTGCAATCAACCTGGTCACAAAGCAAATGAATGCAGGGAAAAACCTAGATTCAAAGGTAATTGTCACAAGTGCAACAAACAAGGTCACAAGGCATCCGAGTGCAGATCCAAGACATTTAATCCAGCAGAACAAATTATGAAAGCAATGTTTGGATGGGACTACAACACCTAGTGTAGATGTCATTACTGTGGAGAATATGGACACATTGGCATGAATTGCATAAAACATCATCTAAGGAAAAGAGATACTACCGTAAGATGCTTCAAATGCACTAAACTCGGTCACATAGCCAGAAACTGCATGAATGCTAGTGAAGTTTAAGATGGAAAGAAGAATGAAGCAACTAAGGTCAGGAAACAGGTAAGACAAAAATGGATTCCTAAAGCTACCGAGCAATCCAGTCCAAGTAATGGAATGGATGGCTCTACCAACTCAAACTAAATTTCCAAGAAAGCACTGGAACTGTATTCTCATAGACCAATTTCAAGCAGTTCCAGAACCGAAATTAAAAGAAAGATCTAAATCAGCATGCAAGATGCAGTGAGATCAACGAGCAAGGTCGGTATCAGTCTTCACCGAGCAAGGTCGGTATCAGTCATCAACGAGCAAGGTCGGTATCAGTCTTCACTGAGAAAGGTCGGTATCAGTCTTCACCGAGCAAGGTCGGTATCAGTCTTCACCGAGCGAGGTCGAAGCAATATGAATTCTCGAGTTCACCGAATTGTGAAGTCTTTACCGAGTAATTAATTCTTAGTGGGTGACAGTCTGTCAGAATTCATACCCTGATTTGTACTGAGCATTAATGACAGAGTTGTAAACAAAAAGCAAGTAATCGAACTCATTCTTCACCGCGAATCTTTAGCACTTTGAGAGCACAAAATTTCAAGAGCAACCCAGCGATTCAATACTTTTGCGAAAGGAATTTTCTGTGAGCTATCATGGCATCATCCAGCACTTCAGCAAAGAAAGGATCTGATATGTTAGTCCAAGGGGAATGGAAAGCACCAGATTTCAAGATCGTGCCCGCAATTGCAGCAGCCCTAGATCCGAACGGAGCTCAATCTCAGATTCCTCCTAAGGTATTGCTTATTAATGATATCCGCAATCATTTTAACTATTCAATTCATGAAATGGGGAACCTAGAACTAGATATTGTGCGTGAGGAACTGTGTGTGGATGGTATTCTGAAACCCGAGCACAAACATCTGGAAGATAAAGGTTTAGTTCACATTGCACATCTACCTCAAAACTTTTGAGATAAATGGGTTAGATACATTCTCAGCCGTGTTCATGATGGCAAGATTTGGCTTGAGCAACCTATTAAGATCACAAAGAAGATGATTCAACAAGTCACCGGTCTTCCCATGTTGAACAAAGCAAAAACTACCAAAACCCTAGGTCGGATGGAACTAGAGAAGAAAACCCTAGCCGAGTGGGACGGTAGAGGCATGAAAGTCAGCAACATTATCGATGCTGAACTGAAGTTTGGTACACACATTATTGCCCATAAGATTTACAGTTCTAGTCGACAGAATAGTGTATCCTGTGAAGCTATTGACCTAGCATACAAAGTGGTCAAGAATAACTTGACATTTGACCTAGCAGACTTATTGTTAAAGCAGTTTAACAAAAACATGGAAAGCATTAAAACTTCCAAAAACAATCCATGTAAGTTTGGATCCTTATTGGTCTGTTTATTCTTCTATGTTAAAAAATTCTTCCCTTCTAAAGGAAAAGTTGTATGGAGAAAAGATGTGCCAGTCCTCTATGAAATAAATGAATACATCTCAGAAATGGGTGAAAACTTTGAAAGCATCATGGATAATTATTTTGAGTCTTTCAAGGAGAAAATGAATGACAGATTTCAGATTCCATAGAAGTTGGTGGAAGATTACAAAGATGACATTTGTTTTATGGTGGATTGTGATAATGTATATATTCAAGCAGTTAAACCGAGGACTGTATATGTAAAACCTCTTCCTTATGAGGTAAATATTGATGAAACCAAGAATATCATTGAAGCTCTTCTTAATCAGCCTGTCAATCCCAAAGCTCCATATTTTAGAACATATGATGAAGCTAAGGTGAGAATTGAACTAAGCATAAAGCTTCCACAGGCGGTAAACAAAGGAAAGAAGAGGATAGCCAAAATGCAAATGATAACTGAGGACAAAGAAGAAAAAGATGAAGAAGAAGAGGAAAAGGATGAGAAAATAGAGGAACCAGAACCTGCAAAGAAGAAAGGAAAGGTATTCATCACTAAGGCACCTAAGCCTCCCACTGCTATGTTTACAAGGAGAAATACAAGAGGTAAGGCAGACAAGGCAGACAAGGTAGATAAAGACATAGTATTCAAAAGGCCACCTCTAAACCTTCAAGAAAATCTCAAACTCTTTAGAGACAGGTCAGGATCTGGAGTAAGTAACATAAAATCCTTAAAATATGAAACCAGATCAGAAACAGAATAGAAGGAAATAGAAGATGCTGTTATTGAAAAGATGGGACAGTGGAAATACTCTCCTGAAGAAATAGCCCCACAGGTTCCAGCAGTTCTATTAAATCCAATAAAAATGAGATGGAGCAATGCAAAGCAAACTGTGATAGACATATTTGATCAAACCCTGAGACAGTTGATGCCGAGCTTGAAAAATGATGAAGTAAAGAAGGCATTAAAAGAAAATGAAAATAAGATGACATTGAAGTTCAATACTTGTTTGATTTTGATCAACAATATTGAATCGGTTGTGAAGGCTGCAAATGCTACATGGAAGAACATATACCACCTTCACCAACCGAGTATTGAAATAGTAATAATAAAAGATATTGAAGATGATAGTGATGAACAAGAAGAAGACACTGAGGTAGATGATACTGTGAGGATAGCAGCAGAAGTCATTGCATCCCTTCCTACCTCTCCAGTAAAAGTTTCTACATCCAGCCCAGAGACACCTTCAAGCATGGTTGTGACAACTTCCACATTTGTCCAATCATCCATAACAACAACAGAAGCAGCTACCATTTCTTCTACCGAGTTGCAGTCTCCCGCATCATCAAGTTTTCCAGCAGTAAGTTTTCCAATTTTTGAATCTTCAAGTGTAAATATTTTAAGCTCTCCAGTAGAAAGTATGCCAGTATCTATAGCCAGCCCTACTTTATCTATTGTCACTACTACCAAAGCATTAAGTTCAGATAAGCCTAAGGCTCTACCGAGTATAAAATTTTTGGGTAAGAATGTAGTAGAGGATATAGACCTAGATGAAGAGATAGAGATTCCTACATTAGATTTTGCAAATCTATCAGCGGACCAAATGCAAAATATAGGTGAGATCCTCCAAAGGAAAGCAAAACAAAAGAAGCTTAAAGAGGAGAGAGACAAGGAATATCAAATCATCAAGGATGCTAAGGACATTTTGTCTGATGCATTAGGCATTAAAGTAGACTCCTCCCAACATGTTTTGTTACAATTAGCAGAAGCAGTTGATAAATACAATGAGGATTCATCTGGGATAGAAAAATTAGTTGAAAGAGCCGAGAAGAGATTCAACAATAAAGTGCTTGAGCACATTGCTCAGCACATAGCTATTAACCAAGTAGAATTGTCTTCAGTTTTGTCAAACACTAAATCTATCTATTCGAATGCTACCTCTCTTGTGGCCAGACTGTGCAACATTGCTGAGTTCACAAAGGATGTTAAGGATAAAATGAATAAAATGGATGAGGACATGAAGATTAGCATACAGAAGCTGCAACTTGAACCAAGTTCAAGCTCTGCTCATCACATGAAAATTTCACACCTATCAAATATGCAGTCTGATCTACTGAAAGAAGACACAAGGATCCAGTCCACACTGCTAGACATCCAACACATGATCCTTCCCATCATGAATACAATGAATAAGCACATTGAACATTCCAAAACATTGATTCATGACAATCAGTTCTCTATAGCAGATCACATGATTGAACTCTCTGCAGAAGTCCAAATTGCAATACAAACATGTAAGATTCTGCAAGAAAGTTGGGACAAAACCCTGGCACTAATAATGAAGGTACATTCTGATTTTCTATCAAATTTTGGATTCTCTCTGTAAAATACCTGTATACACACCTTTGGCATTATCATCAAAAAAGGGGGAGATATGTATAGAAGAAGATTTGTATAGAAACAGTTAGCACATTGAAAGGGGGAGACAATGTATAAATATAACAAAGACAAATTTTGAAAAATCAAAATAAAACTCAGCATGATTCGTGTACATAAATTTTGGCCAATAAGTATTTTTGTCACTAATGCCAAAGGGGGAGATTGTTGGCATTAAGCAGAATTGCCACTAGTGACAACACTTATTTGCATTCACAGTGCAAACTGAGCAGACAGTGCAAACCGAGCAGACAGTGCAAACCGAGCAGACAGTGCAAACCGAGTAGATAGTGCAAACCGAGCAGACAGTGCAAACCGAGCAGATAGTGCAAACCGAGCAAGTTAGTACAAACCGAACAGGACAGTGTAAACTGAGTAACATCATGTCTACCGAGTCACCAGTATTTACTGAGTTCGAAACCTACCGAGTGATCAGTATGAACCGTGCCTTCACTTCTACCGAGTGCATGACGATGCCGAGTAATGCAGTGGACGCCGAGTATCAGAAAGTCACCGAGTTAGTCTGCAGGAACCGTGTAACCATACTTGGGCCAACTTAGTAGCACTTATGTTTATTTGTCAAGCTGACTTTGTGATTGTAATTGTAATTAATTGTTTAAGACTTGTATATAAACAATGTTGTAAAAATGTAAAATGTAAGTAAGAAATATATGTGAAAGAGAAAGAAAGGCAGAGATAAGCGAATTACAAGAAGGCTTCAGAAGTATAAGGAACAACAAAGACAAATTCATCACAGAAGGTGATCAGTACATCAACGAATCTCAATCAGCAATCCAGTTGCAAAGCCAGAGATCTACTGTTTCATCCTAACAGGTGAATCAGTACTAAATCCTTTAACCGGGTAGACTTAACAATCTTTTGTAAAATCTCTTTACCGAGTGCATACTTCATTGTATGTTTGTAAATCCTTTAACAGGGTGGATTTAGCAATCCTTATTGCTCCTAACAGGGCAGATCATCAGAAGTGATCAAATTGTAAGCCTTAACCGGCCAACTTTATTCTGCAGTATTAAAGCTTTGTGGGTTTCATCCCCACCCCAGTTTTACTTTCTTTTGGAAGGTTTCTGGGTAACCAAATCTATGTGTCAATATTGTGAATGCTTTTAAGTTTCATGCTTTCTGTATGCAAAGGTTAAAAGTAAATTACATGTTAAAATTGTGAGAAAATTTGGAGTTACTGATTCACCCCTCCCCTCTCAGTAACTCGGTTAATTCCTGAATATTTCCAACAAGTAGTGCCCTAAAATTTTTGTAAAATGTGAGCATCAACACTCAACAAATGTATACAACTGTAGTGCTGTCAAATTCTATTAGCAGGCTCAAGAAGTAGAGGAAGCCATGACAGTAAACATCAGAACCACAAAATTACAAGCAACAGATAGCATGAAAATACAGTGCCATCACAACCAGAGAATTCATCACTAAGCCCCAAATTGAAACTAAATACAGAATGATGAAAGAAATCAAAATCCTACCTCATATTGATGATGCGAAAGATCATGGTCTGATGTTTCCAACTGAACTCAAAGATCAAATGAAGGATAGCCAGTGAAGAATAGCAATTTGCCAAATGCTGACGGAAGAAGTTCACAGTGCCAACAAGAGTGGTTTTGAAAAAGATATGTTTCTCCCCTTCTTTTAGGGTCGAGATTCTTTGTTTATTTTGGGTTCTTTTCTTGTTTTATGTGGATATTGTTTAAAAAATGTAAATATTTTAAAGTACATTTCCCCATTTTGGGTTGAAATTATTTTAAAATATAGATTTGTCCACATATTGTATCCTAGGTGGATTTATTAAAATGTATACTTTTAAAAATATGTTTTCCCCTTTTTAATATTGGGTTGAGAACATTTTTTTTTAAAGTATGTTAAAAACCACATTTCATGGTATAGGGGGGTAAAATTTTATTGTATAAGTCATTGCAAAATTTTTATTGTAAGATATCGACAAGTGGTGTTTTTATAAACCCTTTTCAGAATATCATTTATAGAGCATGACTTAGTGGGTAGAGTAGTCTTCTTTGACTAGCTATTTTAGGTGTCCCACTTTCCTTGCCCCCTAGAATCTCAGGAATCTAGCACCTAGATTTATGAAGCTTTTATAACCCTATAGGAAGTTATTTTCTATCTTTAGGAGGTGTGGGTCATGATGCAGATTCCTTGGTTTTCATTTTATACCTCTCACTTGTGTGATCAAGGTCAGTTCTTCTTTCCCTCATTCTTGGAGGTGAAAGTTTTTAGCTTTGGAGAAGCAAGCTGTACTTTGGCTCCGTTCAATTCAGTTTATAGAAATTTTTCTTCTTTTTCCTATGGCTTTGAGAGTTATTTTGATGGATTTGATGTCATGTATTATGATTAAAAATTAGTCATTTACTTGATATTTTGTTCATTTTGATGTTCACAAGCACTGTTATTTCTTAAGGTATCAATTTGTGTGCATTTCAATGTATTTGGGTTTGTGGAAATCATTTTCCCTTCTCATCTACAACCAGCACCTGGTTATTTCTAAGGAAAAATTAGATTAGGAAGGAGTTGCGATGCTCAGGTTATGTTCTAAATCATATTGTGAGCTTATTTTAGGTTATGGATCTATCAATGTTCGGTGAATCACCTTAGTGTTAGTTTCATTTTCATGCACTCTCTCTCCCTTTTCCTTCAAAGTTTAGTTAAGTTTTAGGTGATTCAAGGGGAAGCTAGCCTTGAATCCAGAGGTCTATTCTTGAATAGGTTACCCATAGCCTGAGAGTAGTCCCATGTTTCACGGGATTGCTAGGTTCTACACTTAGCCATACTTGGGTGCAATCCCTAGTGATGACAGTTTTTGGCACGCCTGGTGGGACTACTTTGTTTCCTATCATTCTCTAGGGTTTTGGTGTGATCCTCAGTGAAATCAGCCTTTAAGAGGTGGTTTGTTTCAAACACCATGGTGATTCTTAGAAAAATATACTGGTTTAAGCAGTTCAAGTGTTGATAAGTTTTAGAAGTTTCTTTTACCAGCTCATTTGATGAGCAAGCATGTCAATACCTAATGCGTATTCTCCCTATCACCCCCCATATCATGAGAAGGCCACCCATGTGCAGGCATTCATTCCATATCAAGCTAGCCAAGCAACAACATATAGTCAAAATAGCCCACAAATAGCAAATTTCTAGCATGCACCACCATACCCTCCCACCCAACATCAATCATTCTGGCAACATTCCTATCAATTGCCCTATGAAGATCACCATTATGATCCTCAGAATCAGCCTAATGCCACTTCAGATTCAAACTCCATGTCCTCTTTTTTGACAATTTTTTAGGAGGAGATGAGCTCTTTCATGAAAGACTATGCAAAGATGAAGTCTCAGAAAGAGGAGCTCTCAAGGCAGCTACATAACTGGATAGCAATTCATGAGCAGATCCTTGAAGAGAAGAACCATCTAATCTTGACACAAGAGAAGGTCTATAAGAAGAGTCTGGAGGATCATCAAGAATTCATAAGGGGTATCTACCAGATAGCTACAAAGAATGAGGAGAATCTCTGAAAAGAGTTAGCAGAGAAGGATGTGTTTCATGATCATGAGTAGGAGACACTTGCCAAGTAGATTGTGAAAAAGGATCAATTGATGAAGAATCTATGGGCACAAGTACCAAGGTAAGAAGATCAAGAATTTTTTTCTGCCCCAATGTAGGAGAACTCACTAGATTCACCAAAGATCAATGGAAACTTAACGCATTCTTAGAGACCCTCATGGACTATGTATCCTGGTTACGAGATGACAGCTCTATTGAAGGAGATGCCTCATGTTGTTGAAGAGAACCTAAAAGCTTTGCAGACCAAATAGGAGACTCACAAGGTTCAAACCCCAAGTTTCTTTCCTAGTAAGTCCACTAGCACCTCTATTGAAATTCCAAGCTTTAGGATCTCTCCTTCAGTTCAAAATCCTAATCAACAGGAGCCTAATCCCCATGCATTTTTTGAGCCTATTCAGGACCCTATCTCAGATTTCCAGCCACTCCATTCTATTTCTATAGATGAGACACCTAAAAGGTTTGACTACCTAAATGACGATGAGCCTATCCTACAATAGATAACACCCTATGAGCTAATTCTTAAAGAGACCCCTACACCTCATAGCATTTCAGGCCACCAAGAAGAAGATAAATCTTATCTTTTAGGTGTAGTTTTTCATGATGATCATGAGGAAAAGGTAGATTTGTTTCATAATGATGGATTGGAGCAGCCAAATAAGCATAAGAAAGAAAGTGAAGAAGGTGAGAGCCTAGCTGATTTGTTTGAGGAAATGCCTTCTTATATTGACAAAAATGAAGTAGTACAAGATTTACTAGTTGAGTTCACTGATCATGTTAAGGAAGATGATGTGGTTGTTGCTAGCCTAGGACAACAAGAAGATTTTGACTCTATGATAAATGCTTTCTGGTCAGCTTTTTTTTGTGTTCCTCATCTTCCTAAAATAGATGATAACATATATGTTCCTAAGGAAGACCTTTCATCTCAAGAGGCTAATGTTGTACCAGTTATAGAATCTAGGCTTGTTTGTAATAAGGTGGTGGATGAATCTCAAGAATCTTGTTTCTTGGACCATGAAGAGGGCCCAGTGATGATTAAGGACCTGATGCAATTTGATAGCTTGGATGAGCTATTAGAAGTTTGAACTGATGAAGAGGATAATCCTCTAACTACAGAAGAAGAAATATTATGGCAGACTATCATGGAGGGGCAAAGTTTTGATTAGCTTGCTGAAGGTATTTGTAAGATGCATACTAAGCAGTAGGAGAGGCCTAGTTTTATGCTCTCTAGGGTGTTTCCTATCAGATATCTAGCTCAGATGGGATCAAATGAAATATGCATACTCAAGGACTTAATGGAGGGTGATGACAAGAGTCCACTCACTGATGACCAGGAGCTTGTTCAGCCTTATCATCCTCCCTAGGAGGACAACACCTATGATCTAATTGAGGTTAGTAGTTTGGTATACCAAATTTGAAAGTTGATATGCCAGACAGTTCAAAATTTTTTTGTATTCCATGTTCTCTTTGTTGGTATCAAATATGAAAAGTATAATATTTTGAGGAGAATGGGAAGCTATTTCAACAATCCAGTTAATGGATTTGTTTAACCAGTTTGCTGAGACTAGTTAGAATAGGGTAGAATAGGAGGTTTTAGTTTCTGTGTTCCCTAAGTTCCTAGCACAAGTTTGTTTCCAATTTTCAATTTGGTTTGAGTAGCAATAAGCCTAAGTAGTCGATTAGGCAGTCAACTTCAGTTTTG
The DNA here is from genome assembly GCA_027943335.1 of Chamaecyparis obtusa. NCBI lineage: Eukaryota > Viridiplantae > Streptophyta > Pinopsida > Cupressales > Cupressaceae > Chamaecyparis > Chamaecyparis obtusa. The sequence continues at coordinate 646,758 of BSBK01006958.1, forward strand.
TTAGAGAAGGACGTTGTTTTGTTTAAGGGCTAAGTTCAATTTGAGGCTATATGACTCTGTGCCCAATGGATCTATAAGGAAACTAGTCAGGATGCTTAGTAGGCAAGCACTCCATAGAGGTTGCTAGAATGTTACCATTATTTTCACTCTTTTGGAGGCCTAGCTACTAGATGAGGCTACAACACCCTAGTTTGTGTTATTAAGTGATCTTGCTTAATATTTGTGTTCATTTTCATTGCAAAGTACATGAAAGGGAAGGAGATAAATTTCTACATCTAAGATTACATGCACATATATCAATGTTAAACATGTTGTGTAAGAGAGAAAGAACTAAAAAGAAAGTCTATCTAAGGCTCACCCATGCCATGAGCATAGCCATTGCTAGAATTTCATAAATGAGTGCAAATATACATATATTATGAGCATAGATACAGGGGTACTAGACATTGCTTGGTAATGAGTATATCTCCATGGTGTTCCCAGTGTGCTCCTGTGATCCTGAACCTACATATAAGAAAAGAGAGGTGGGTTAGATCCTTTGGATCTAAACAATGCTTGGTATCACAATACCTATCTACAAGCATGCATACGTGCACTTAGCTATACACCTCTAACACAAGCTGTGCTCAGGGCAAGTGCATAGGAGGCTCTGGAAATAAAATAAGTACCATTGTTTTCACTAATGTGTTTGTTCCATGTGCAGATACAGGCCAAAGCACCCATGATTAGTATTGAGTCTCCTAGTACCCTACACTAAACCTCTGAGGGTTCTCAGAAGCTCTATTCCCATAGAGCTTTTGGGAGCCCTAACAGTCTCAAGGAGAGGCACTGACTCATGCGGGGGGACCTTCAGTAGGTGAAGCAATATCAGTGGGGCATTCAAAGTAAAAAATAGATTACTAGCAGTTTTAAGGGGGGTATACATCATCAACATGATAGAGAACAGGGTACATAATCTACATCCTAAGGAGAGGTACATGATAGCACAAGTGTGTTTCAGATCTACATTCAAATATTGATGTTGTAGCTTGAGCATATTCAGATCGGTATGATGAACCAAGTTCAAAAGGGCTGCAATTGTTAAATCAGTGACATAGTGCCTCTCAAGGATGACATGTCATCATAAAAATAGCAAATGAATAGTGACATCTCAATGAACACCAAGCAATACATCTTCAAATGGATCTCAACCATGATGCAATGAGCTATCCATGATAACATAGGGTAGTACCATAATGACAACTATGTGAACCCTCAATGCCTTGCAAACTAATGGAGGTAATAGCATATCCATGACACAATGAGAATAAGTATGCAACATTGTGATGAGGCTCAAGGTGTCCATTCCAAAAATAATTAGAAAATAGTGTGTCACGGGTTGTGCCATGCCATAGCAATCAGATTTGGTGCATAACATGATAGGACCGAGTAATAATTTAACATTTGAGAAGGGTGCCTATACAATGGATTCACCAGAAAGCTCGACCTCACCTCAACAGGGCATTCCCAAATACAAGCACATGCTTCAGTTCACGGGCTACCATGGATCCTCAAAACATGTATGATATGGTAGGTAGCTCACACCATGGAGATACATCACACCAGTAGATAATGGTGGCAACAACACTCAAACAGTGAGCATCATGCCAAGATACAAATACTATTAACATGATGTCATGCATCAATGCCCACTTTTGCCTAGGCAGGTCAAGATAAAGAATTAACAATGATGTAAAGTCTATGCTACCAATCGGGTTGTGCAAGAAGAAGAATATGATGCCATAGTGACATTATGATAGGGATCAGAATGCATATAGCTTTGATATACCATGGACACCTGATTTCAAACAAATGTACAAGGATGAGATCAGCAAGGAATGTATTAATACCAGGTTTGATAAACAATAGTAAAACCCTCATAAAGAATGATCAGACATCAAAAAAATGTGATACCATACACAAAGCACATGCAGTGTTCAATACATTTGTGCCCTATGATTTCACGGGCTTTATCCTCTTGGGCCAAGGATTTGATGCCCTAATAGCAAGGAGAGTTGGGATCAAATACACAGAGTTTAAAAAATATGCATAAACACAAAAATGGAGCTCAAATCCATGGCATCTAGTACAACATAGTGTAAAGACTAGTCATGTTATCGCTACCACAAGATACAAAAAGGAATTATTATTCCCTAGTTCATGGGCTCTGTCCATCAAAAGGTAGACACCAGTGAATGCTTCCAAATTATGGCACCATGGACAAACAATAAGATAGCTTGTTCTCAAGACATCACAATTTTGCAAAAAGCCATGAATTGAATCTACACCATACCCTCAAATTTCAAAGGGATGTATTCATGGTGTCTTCAAACACAGAAGATAATGGGCTGGCTTAATACTAAAATAGAAGAATAAAGCATCATTATTAAAACCAGTATGTGGATACATTGTGCTATATGCAGAGTTAGAGTGGATATCGAGCCTTATCACAGTGAACAAGAATAAAGCTAGTGATCCAATTAAGATGCCATCATAGTACATTATTAAACTTAAGCATGTCACCTAGTCAAAGGCTCAAGGGCTATACATGGTTGCATGATGATGCCTTCAAGATACAGCAAGCAATGAATCAAAATAAAAAAGTAGTGCCCTAAAATTTTTGTCAAATGTGAGCATCAACACTCAACAAATGTATACAACAATAATGCCCTCAAATTCTATCAGCAGGCTCAAGAAGCAGAGGAAGCCATGATAGTAAACATTAGAACCATAAAATTACAAGTAGCAAATAGTATGAAAATATAGTGCCACCACAACCAGAGAATTCATCACTAAGCCCCAAATTGAAACTAAATGTAGAATGATGAAATAAATCAAAATCCTACCTCATATTGATGATGTCGAAGATCATGGTCTGATGTTTCCAACTTAACTCAAAGATGGAATGCAGGACAACCAGTGAAGAATAGCAATTTGCCAAATGCTTAAGGAAGAAGTTCACAATGCCAGTAAGAGTGGTTTCAAAATTTTTTGTCTCTCCCCTTCTTTTAGGGTCGAGATTCTTTGTTTATTTTGGGTTCTTTTGTTGTTTTATGTGGATATTGTTTAAAAAATGTAAATATTTTAAAGTACATTTCCCCATTTTGGGTTGAAATTATTTTAAAATATAGATTTGTCCACATATTGTATCCTAGGTGGATTTATTAAAATGTATACTTTTAAAAATATATTTTCCCCTTTTTAATATTGGGTTGAGAACATTTTTTTTAAAAGTATGTTAAAATCCACATTTCATGGTATAGGGGGGTAAAATTTTATTGCATAAGTCATTGAAATTTTTTTATTGTAAGATATTGACAAGTGGTGTTTTTATAAACCCTTGTCAGAATATCATTTATAAAGCATGACTTAGTGGGTGGAGTAGTCTTCTTTGACTAGCTATTTTAGGGGTCCCACTTTCCTCACCCCCTAGAATCTTGGGAATCTGGCATCCAGACTTATGAATCTTTTATAACCCTATAGGCAGTTATTTTCTATCTTTAGGAGGTGTGGGTCATGATGCAAATTCCTTGGTTTTCATTTTATACCTCTCACTTCTGTGATCGAGGTCATTTCTTCTTTCCCTCATTCTTGGAGGTGAAAGTTTGTAGCTCTGGAGAAGCAAGTTGTACTTTGGCTCCCTTCAATTCAATTTATAGAAATTGTCCTTCTTTTTCCTATGGCTTTGCAAGTTATTTTGATGGATTTGATGTCATGTATTGTGATTAAAATTTAGTCCTTTACTTGATATTTTGTTCATTTTGATGTTCACAAGCACTATTATTTCTTAAGGTCTCAATCTGTGTGCATTTCAATGTATTTTGGTTTGTGGAAATCATTTTCCCCTTTCATCTACAACCAGCACCTGATTATTTCTAAGGAAAAATAAGATTAGGAAGGAGTTGCGATGCTCAGGTTATGTTCTGAATCATATTGTGAGCTTGTTTCAGGTTGTGGATCTATCAATGTTCGGTGAATTGCCTTAGTGTTAGTTTCATTTTCATGCACTCTCTCTCCCTTTTCCTTCAAAGTTTAGTTATGTTTGAGTTGATTCAAGGGGAAGCCGGCCCTGAATCTAGAGGTCTATTATTGAATAGGTTACCCACATCCTAAGAGTAGTCCCATGTTTCATGGGATTGATAGGTTCTACACTTAGCCATACTCGGGTGCAATCCCTAGTGATGACATTTACCACAAGCATAATTTGCATATAATAATTCTATCAATAGGAGCACCAGTAAATCACCATTCCATATTGTATATGGGAGTAGTCCAAGAAATGCATCTGAGTTGAGAAAGATAGATAAAGGAGAAATAAGTAGTGTTGAAGCTGAGGATTTTGCAGAACACTTGAAGAACATCCATGAGGAGGTGAGGAAAGATATTACCAAGATGAATGCACAGTATAAGGCTAAGGTAGATGTGAAAAGGAGGCATAAGGAATTTTAGGTTGGAGATGAAGTGATGGTTCATTTTTGGAAGGAGCAATTTTCAGTAAGTACATATAACAAATTGAAAATGAAGAATTTTGGGCCATGTAAAATACTAAAGAAGCATGATTCAAGAAATGAATATGAAGTAGAATTACCTACTAAGCTGAATATTTCCCCAGTGTTTAACATTTTAGATTTGACAAAGTATCATGAGGGAGGTGTTGAAGATGAGATCACAACAACATAGTGGCGTATTCCAGCAACTAATTCAGATACCAAAGAGATTGAGGATATACTAGATAGTCATGTTGGAAAAAGCACAAGGAACATGACATATGAAGAATATCTGATCAAGTGGAAAGGATGACCTATTGAAGATTCATCATGGTTGACAAAGGAGGAGGTTAACCATCTTGGTTTTCCTCTACACACTTGAGATGTGATGGTGTCACTTCTCAAATTACCCTGGGTGTCTGATGCAGGAACATCCTAGGTGTAAGAGCAATCTTGCATCACCCAAAAAATATTTTTGTTTTTGTATTCAATAAGGGCTATCTTGTGTAGAGCTGCTATTTATGGAAACTTTCTATTTTTAGTAAGTTGGTCATATGATCTCATAATGTTTTGATTTTACATGTGGAGGTTCATCTCAATCATATCAACCTGCTAGTAAAGTTTCATGGCTAGATCAGGTATAGTTTTGAAGATATTGAAGATTTTCGGTATTGGCAGTAGGGTACAAAAATTTTGAACTCAGTTTTGAAGGCTTTAGAGGCCCCAGATGAGGTCAAAAATTTGGGTGACAGGCACTTGTGCAAGTCAAGCCTATAGAGCACTTTGTGGCCTTTTCAAAGTGGGGTTATAATAGTCAATTGGGTCAACTGGTGATGACTTATGGTCTCCGGAAGTCGGGTCACCTAAAATGGCAGAAAATAATTCTCCTTCAAAATTTATGTTCAGGTTTCAATAGTTATTTTGAGCTGACTTTGATGTAATAAATTGAAAAATAAAATAATTCTAAGTTTGGTTGGCCCTAAGGGCTAAATTTTTGGAACCTTCTCAGGTGGTGGAAAATGCCTATATAAAGGAGGCCCATAGTGTTTTCTAGGGAAATTCTGGGTAGAGATCTAGGTATTGATTCAAGGCTTTGTCCTACAGAATATTGTAAGGGAATGCCCATGTGGCTTTGCATATTGTAATTCTAAAAGTTTGTAATTCCACATTTGTGGAGATAATAAGAAGCCAATTTTCAGTTCTTACATATTGTTGTTGTTTCTCTATTTCTGTTATGTGTTTGTGGTATTAAGGGGAGCACCCTTCATCAATATTGTGATATACTTATGTCCATTTGAGAAAATGGGAGTGATTAACCCAACGAGGTCGAAGCCCCAACATGAAAATGGCCAAGGTGGTGCAATGGGTTGCAAGTCTTATGCTATTGCATGAATCAGATTTGCATGCTGCTGACATGGTAGACATTTCCTGACAAATTCACAAGTGTCATGTTCCATGGTTGGCCAATAATACACAACTCGAAGAAACTACTTTTCTAGAACCATGCCACTCATGTGGGAACCACAAATTCTAGAGTGGACCTCTTGTAAAGCTAGGATGACCTTATTTGAATCTAAACACCTAGAGAGGATGTTATGATATCCTCAATGATAAAGGGTGTTGGCTACAAGAGTGTAGCGGGAAGCTCTTTGAATTAAATTTTGGCATTGGTTATTTGTGAGATGAGGAGATATGATACCATTTTTTATATATGCATGGATTTTGTGGTACCATGGGGACTGAGGACCAACCAAGACACACACCATTTCTACATTGGCATTCTCATAAGCAGGCATGTGTAGCTACTCAACTAAGAATTTGCATTTCATTTAATTGCGAGGGATCTCTAATAAGGATCCAATGGTTTCCATTGCATTAGCCACTTTTTTTTTAAGCCTTGGTATCTGATACAGGAGAATCTCGGGTCCTTGGTAATCCTGTGTCACCAAAAGATTTTGAAGTTTGTCTATGTTTCTCAGTTCCTGCTTTGACTGAGTTGGTCAGTATTTAGTTAGTTTCCTTTGGTTACCAAGTATGGTCAGTTATCTCCTGGGTGGTCGGTTGTTTCACTGGCACTCATTGATGCTTGTTTGTTACTCAATCATCCTTGCTTACTGAGTAGTTTATTTTCAGTTTCTATTGAGGTTGACTTGTGCATTGATTATGGGTCATGGATTTAATGTTGGTATCCATCATTGGGAAGCGTGTGATCCCAGATTTGACCATTCCTTATGTTGATTGTGGATCTGAAGGCCTACTTAGTTTGGTAGCCTCTTGTATAAGTATAGTTGTTTGGTTAGAGTTTAGGGAGTCATTTTTGATAGAAGATAGAAGTTATTAGAATCAAGATTGTTGGTAGATCCTCAAATGTTTGAGGACTTCTATAATTCATTGTAATATCTGGCCGTAACTAGGAAGGCCTTATAGCCTAGCATGTATGAACCAATTTGAATGAAAGAATATATGATTGATCCTGCTTTCTCTCTCTCACTATTTTGTTGTTTCTTATGTGAGTTGTTGAGCAGGCTAGATCTATAGGGTGTGCCATCATTTGGCCTCTAAGGAACCTGCCCTTACATTAGGTGGTATCAGAGCAAGGTGAGATCTGGATCAAGGTCTACGGATCTAGGCTTGTAGGTTCCTTCTTGTGAAGCCCTAGTTGAATTTTTGTGGGGTAGTAGATTGTGATCATACCTAAAATTGTAGAGGGTTTTCAAGATGGTTTGTGGGAGGCAAGAAGTAGATCCAAGATTGGCAAGCATGTTGAGACAACTTGCTGCTAGATTAGAAGCTGTTGAAATAGCCCAGAGAAGAGGCAGACATCTTGAAGATGTTAGTGATGATGAAGTTGAAGTGGAACAAGGTGAAGTAGAACCTACACCTGTGATGGATCAGGGTGAGGAAATATTCTTGAAGGCATTGACAATTTTGAAGTGAACACCACATTTCAATCCTCTTGAATATAGTGGAAAATTGGATTGTGATGAATTGATAGACTGGATCACTAAAATGGAGAAGTATTTTGAGTATGAAAATGTATCTAAAGAGAAGAAGGTGAAGATTGCAGGCACAAAGTTGAAAGGTCATGCATCCTTGTGGTGGGAGTATCTGCAATTGGATCAGAAGAAGAAAGGAAAAGACAAAATCAAGGTATGGAATAAAATGGTGAATAAATTGAAAGGAAAGTTCTTACCTTGTGATTATCAGATTAACCTAGTTAGGTTAATGCAAAGTCTAAAGTAGAAAGATAGCTCGGTAAAAGAGTATACTAAGGAATTCTATAGATTAGATATCAGATTTGGACATGATGAGGATGATGTGGAAAGAATTTCTAGATACCTAAATGGTTTGAGAGTTTCCATCCAAGAGGAAATCAGTTTAGTCAAGTTGGAGAACATTGAAGAGGCTTATTAAATTGCATTGAATATCAAGGAGAAATTGAACAAGAGACATGAAAAAAGGAAAAGAGGTCAAGGTGGTAGATTCCCCAGAGGAAGAGGTAGATCCTATGGTAAAAATAGTAGATATGAACCTGAAAAGACAAATTTGGACAAATGCAAGACCAAGTGGAAAGGTGAAAGTTCATCTAGAGGAAGATGCAGTAACTACTGAGGTAGTTATAGCAGAGGTAATTTCTGAAGAGCTTGTTATAGTTGTGGAGAAGAAGGACATATGTCTTTTGAATGTACACATGCTAGTAAGAAGGCTGGTAGTAGTAGAAATGCTTTGGTGCAAGAAGAGTCACTGAATGAACCTGAGAAGGAAAATAATTTGATGGTAAGGAGAGCACTATGGAATGAAAGTAAAAAGGAAGATCTAGTAAGAAAAAGTTTGTTCAAGAATAGATGTAGAGTTTCTCACAAAGTTTGGAAGGTAATCATTGACAGTGGTAGCTTAGAGAATCTAGCATCTAAGGACATGTTCACAAAGTTGTAGTTGGAAAGGTTGGAACATCCAAAACCCTATCATATTTCATGGATCAAAGATGATCATACACTCTTGGTAAGTGAACAATGTTATTTGAATTTGAAAATTGGAAAGTACTATGATAAGGTGTTGTGTGATATCATGCCTATGGATTGTTGTCATATTTTTTGGGGTAGACCTTGGCAATATGATAGATGTGCTATATATGATGGGAGATTGCATAAGTATACTATTGTGGCTAATGGAAGAAAACAAATCTTGTTACCTTTGTTGGAAGAACCTATTAGTAATGTTTTCACATCTGTGAAAGTTTTCTTCATGGAAGGAAGAAAATTTGTTAAGGATTTAAAGAAGAATGATGTATGTTTTTCTATGATTCCTAAAAAATCAAGTAAGAAAATAGATGAGAATGTCCCTAAGGAGATTGATAAGTTACTCACCGAGTATAGTGATATCATTTCTAATAATGTACCTAATGGTTTTTCACCGAGAGAAGTATTTATCATTGCATGGATCTAATCCCTGGAGCTAGTTTACTGAATAAGGCACATCATCGGTTGACACCTACTGAGAATCAAGAGTTGCTAGATAAAGGTTTGATCAGAGAAAGTTTGAGTCCTTATGCAGTACTTGCGGTATTGGCACCTAAGAAGAATGGAGAATGGTGAATGTGTACCAATTATAGAGCAATCAATAAGATAATACTGAAGTATAGGTTTCCAATACCAAGAATGGATGACATAATGGATAGTTTGACTAGAGCAAAGTATTCGATAAAGATTGATTTGAAAAGTGGGTATCATCATATCAGAATAAGAGAAGGTGATGAATGGAAGAATTCTTTCAAGACAAAAGAAGGTTTGTATGAGTGGTTGGTTATGCCCTTTGGTTTAACTAATGCATTGAGTAATTTTATGAGGTTGATGAATGAAGTTCTGAATAAATTCTTGGGTAAGTTTGTGATGGTATATCTTGATGACATTCTGATATTTAGTAAGACCAGAGAAGAACAGTTTTTGCGTGTTACACAAGTTTTGTAGAGATTGAAAGAAGAAAAGTTGCTGATAAATTTGAAAAAGTGTTTATTCATGAAAGAGGAGATTGTGTATTTGGGATTTTTAATTTCAGCTGATGGTTTGAAGATGGATCCTTAAAAGGTTGAAGCTATTCTGAATTGGCCTACACCTATGAATGCTAGTGAGGTAAGATCATTTTATGGTTTGGCAAGTTTTTACCAAAAGTTCATAAGGAATTTTAGTTCAATTTGTAATGCTATGACTGAGACTATGAGAGGAGACAAAAGAGAATTCAAGTGGACACATGGACTTAATAAAAGTTTTGAGACTCTAAAGTAGAAGGTTTTTGAATTGCCTATTTTGGCATTGCCTGATTTCAATAAGGTATTTCAAGTAGAATGTGATGCAAGTGGTAGTGCAATTGGAGTTGTGTTGAGTCAAGAAGGTAAACATGTTTCTTTCTTTAGTGAAAAGTTGAATGATGCTAGAAGGAAATATTTTGTGTATGATCAAGAATTGAAGAAATAGAGACATTATTTGATACCGAGTGAATTTGTGTTATATACTGATCATAAGGCTTTACAATAATTGGGTAGTCAGAATAAGTTGAATAAGAGACATATGAAATGGGTTGAGTATTTGCAGAATTATACATTTGTGATAAAGCACAAAGTGGAGTCACTAATTGAGTTACTGATGCATTGAGTAGAAGAAGATCTTTGATGACCAAGATGAAAATTGAAGTTCTTGGTTTTGTTGAGATGAGAGATTTGTATGAAACTGATCCCGATTTTTCTGAGCCATGGAGAAAGTGTAGAGAACCTATTCAATATCAATTGAGTACAAAATGGGAAGAATATTTCATTCAAGAAGGTATGTTGTTTAAAGGTATTCAGTTGTGTATATCGAGAGGAAAAATGAGAACTAATTTGATGAAGGAGAAACATAGTAGTGGTTTGGCTGGACATTTTGGTATTGATAAAACTTTGAATTTTCTTAAGGAGAAATACTTTTGGCCACAATTGTATAAAGATGTTTAGAAATTTGTGAAAAGTTGTGGAATTTATCAAGTAGCAAAAGGAGTAAGTCAAAATATTGGATTGTATACACTGATTGTTGTACCTGAGAAACCTTGGACTGACATCAATATGGATTTTGTTCTTGGCTTACCAAAGACAGTAAGAGGTAATGATTCTATATTCATTGTGGTAGATAGATTTTCAAAGATGGCACATTTTATACCTTTTAGAAAGAACTAAGATGTAGTACATGTAGTAGATCTTTTCTTTTAGGAAATTGTTAGACTACATGGATTACCGAGGAGTATTATCTCTGACCGAGACAGTAAATTTGCTGGATACTTTTGGAAAACTCTTTGGAGGAAGTTTGGTACTGAGTTGAAATATAGTTTTACATTTCACCCACAAATTGATGGACATACAGAAGTTGTAAACAGAAGTTTAGGAAATCTTTTGAGATGTTTAGTTGAGACACACCTAGTAATTGAGATTTTGTGTTTGCACAAGCAAAGTTTTCATACAATAATTCAATGACTAGGAGTACTGGAAAAACACCCTTTGAGATTGTGAATGAAATACAGCCAAGAGGTATATCTGATTTGAGAGACATTGTTGATGAAAGTAAGAGAAGTGTTGAAGGAGTAAAATTTGCTGAGTACATGAAGACATTGGATGAAGATGTAAAAATCAAGCTGGAAGAGAGTAATAAAAAATTCAAAGACAGATCTGAAAGATCAAGGAGACATAAGACTATTGATGTTGGTGATGAAGTGATGGTTCATTTGAAGAAAGGTTGATTTCCTGTTGGAACATATCGGAAGTTGAAGATGAAGAAGTTTGGACCTTGCAAGATTTTGAAGAAATTTGATAGTGGAAATTCATATGAGAATGAGTTACCTGATGACATGGACATATCACCAATTTTCAAGATTGTTGATTTGTATGAGTATCATGAACCTGATGAAGACATGATAGTACTGATGGAATATCCTAAGAAGTAGAATGAAGAATTTGAGCAGATTATGGAGAAAAGAATTGGAAAGGGTACAAGAAGTAAACAATATATGGAATATCTAGTAAAGTGGAAGAATAGACCAATTAAAGACAGTTCATAGATTTCATAGTATGAGTTGGATGCAGCTTAGACTAGACCTACTAAATGATTCAGAGAATCATTTCTAAATAACCCCAGGTGTCTAATGTAGGAGCATCTCAGGTCCTTGGCAATCCTATGTCACCAAAATATTTTGAAGGTTTTTTATGTTGCTCGGTTCCTTCTTTGATTGAGTTGGTTAGTAGTTGGTCGGTTTCCTTCGGTTATCGAGTATGGTCAGTTATCTCCTAGGAAGGTTGATTGTTTCACTGGCGCTTGATGATGCTTGTCTATTGCTTGGTCATCCTTGTTTATCGAGTATTTTATTTTGAGTTTCTATTGAGGCCAACTTGTGCATTGATTATGGGTCATAGATTTAATGTTGGTATCCATCATTGGGAAGCATGTGGTCCTATTTCTAACTATTCCTTTTGTTGATTATGGATCTGAAGGCCGACTCATTTTAGTAGCCTCTTGTATAAGTATAGTTGTTTGGTTAGAGTTTAGGGAGTCAATTTTGATAGAAGATAGAAGTTAGTAGAATCAAGATTGTTGGCAAATCCTCGCATGTTTGAGGACTTTTGTAATTCATTGTAATATCTGGCCATAATCAGAAAGCCTTACAACCTAGCATGTATGAATAAATTTGAAAGAAAGAACATATGATTGATCCTGCCTTCTCTCTCTCACTGTGTTGTTCTTGCTTCCACGAGTTGTTGAGCAGGCTAGATCTGTAGGGTGTGCCATCATTTGGCCCCTAAGGTCCTTACCCTTGCATCAGTATCTGTGTGAACTATAGATTTAGGAAATGATCTTTGAGTTTGTCCATGAGTTCTTTGTAGGGTAGTAGCTTGTCATCCTTTGTCTAATATTCATCTAGGACCTATTTGATAATCAACTGAGAATCTCCAAACACTTGCAGTTCTATGATATTCCATTGGATATTTGTTTTGAGGCCTAAGATGAGTGCCTCATATTCTGTAATGTTATTAGTACATGGGAATCCTAATTTAAATAATTTTTGAATATAGTCATCTTGAGGTGTGATGAATAGGATTCCTACCCCTGATCCATGCGATGTATAGGAGCCATAAAAGTATAGCTTCCATATGGGCTTTTCTTCAATCATACATAGGTTCTCATCAGGGAATTCCATGATTAGGGGATATGCATCCACCAGAGGTGCTTTTGCTAGCTGATCGGCAATTACTTGCCCTTTGATTGCTTTTCAATCTATGTACTAGATGTCAAAATCATTGAGTAGAATGACCCATTTTTATATGTGACATATGAGAGTTGTCCTAGATAGTAGATATTTGAGTGGGTCCACCTTTGAGATGAGCTTGATTGTATGGATAAGCATGTAATATTTGAGATTTTGGGTGGTGAAGACTACTACAAGGCATGCTTTCTCCATTGGTGAATAAGTAAGATCATAGCCAACTAGAGTTTGACTAATATAATAGATGGCTCTTTCTTTGTTGTCATCATCATGTTGTGCTAAGAGTGCTCCTAGCACTGTAGTAGTTTTCGAGATGTATAGTATGAGAGGGCATCCTGAAACTAGTGGTACAAGGATGGGAGAGTTGGATAGATATTCTTTTAACTTCTCAAAGATTCTCTAACAAATAGGATCACATTTGAAGCTTGTGTCCTTGTGGAGTGGATGTGTAAAGGGTTGGCACTTATCTACCAGCTATGATATAAAGTGGCACACTGATTGGAGCTTTTTTTGTAGTCTTGGGAGCTACTTGAGTGTTCTAGGAGGAGGCATTTTTGTAATGGCTTTGACCTTTTTGTGGTCAATCTCTATGCCGCATCATGATACAATGAAACCTAGAAGATTTCCAGATGTTACACCAAAGACACATTTATTTGGACTCAGCTTCAATCCATAATTGATGTAGATGATCAAATACACTTTCAAGGATGTCTAGGTGTTCACCTCGTGTCTTAGATTTTGCAAGAATATTATCCACATAGTCTTCTAGGATTTTGTGGATCATATCATGGAAGATTTTTGTCATTTCTCTCTGATATGTAGCTCTGACAGTCTTTAGCCCAAATAGAATCATGTTGTAGCAGAAAGTTCCCCATGGTGTGGTGAATGTTGTTTTTTGTTGATCCTCTTCTATTCGGATCTAATTGTAGCCTGAGAAGCCATCCATGAGTGACAACATCTCATGGCCCGTTGTGAGATCTACGATCATGTCTATGTTGGGAAGAGGGAATCATCTTTCAGACATGCTTTGTTGAGATCTCTAAAGTCAGTACAGATACTGATCTCACCTAAAGGTTTGGTGACAAGCACCTTGTTGGAGATCCATTCTGAATAGTCTATATCTCTGATGATCTTGGCTTGGAGAAGTTTCTCAAGCTCTAGTTTTACTAACAAGGCCACCTTTGGATGCATTTTTCTTAGCTTTTTCTTGACTATCTTGGTGTTTTGATCCACAGCTAGATGATGGACAACAAGATTAGGATCAAGCCCTATCATGTTCTGATACAACCATGTGAAGTTCCCAGTGGTTTCTTGGAGAAGTGTAGTGAAATCCATTTCTTCACCCTATGTTAGGGATGCTGCAATGTAAGTAATTCTCAGACATTCTTTGGTGCCCAAGTTGACTAGTTTAGTTTCCTCAATGATGATGGGTGACTAATTAGGTCTGTAATCTTGGATGAGAGGAAGAGGCAAGTCTCCATCTTCTAGTGCCTTAGAGAGGTTTTCACCAGAAGATACACCCTTTATTTTCTCTTTTTTGGAATCGGAATGTGTTCCAGAGGAGTTTTCACATAAGGACTCATTCTTTTCTTTTTCTATTTCAATTTTGTGGCTAAATCTTTCCTCCTCCCCAAAATATCCTTTAGGGTCAAGCTTGGAGACATGAGTTTCTTTTGGATCTTGATCTTCTTGTTGGCCTGATTCTCCCATGAACTTTAGGAGCACTTGTGTGCTTTGAAACTCATCGATGTGTGTGATCCTTGGTTGGTCCCAGTCTATGAGTTTGAGATGGGTGAGGGGAAATTATATGATGTTAATGGTGAGTTGGTGGAGGATAGAATCATCCAGGAGGGCATCATCATCAAATATGTCATCATATAATGTCTTTTATTCCTCTTCAGGGATGTCTTTGATCTCTATGAGGTCATCTTGGCTATTCAAGAAGGGAATGTTGGTCATGTTTGTGCCCCCAGTCATGGTATTGGGCTCTTTTGTATGTAGGCAAGGGGTATTAAAGCCAAGACCTTGATGCTTCTTTGATGTTGTGATGAGGTATTTTCTTCTACTTTCTTGTGGTCCTAGACCACCGCCTTGGTATTTCCATTGTTTTGTGGTGTACTTGTGTGATTGTGGATATTTATCTTTGAAGTAGCCAAGGATTTGAGTGTTAGGTGGTAGGGGATCTCTTTACAACCACCTATTAATGTCAAGGTCCATCTCTTGACTATCTATGTTGCCATGGGAAACAAAATTCATAGGTCCCATTTTCTTGATTTTATGATTTTGTTTAGTGGGCCTGCTTTGGTGACTTGGGTTCCCTTGTGTATGTGGATCAAGCAGGAGGGCCCCTACTCAAAATGCATCAATTAAGATGTACTCACCATAACCCTAGTTTTTTATCTTGATGGAGGAGAGAGTGGAGATAAGAATAGTCTCTGGATCTCTATGGGATCATGAAGAGCTAGTGACAAAAGTGCCAATGTTGATTCTAGGACAATGGGTGGAATGAGAGAATGGTGCTTCCATCGCATGATAGTATGCAAAGGGTTGGGGGTCTATGTGGATGGTAACCTCAGTGCCTTGATGCAAAAATTTGACGCACTAATGAGGATGTTAAATGGTAGGTCAAGATCAACAACATGGAAAAGGGTGTCTTGAGTTGCAGGGCCTAGCTTGATAGGAAAAAGAATGGTACCTTCAAATGTACACTCTGATTTATCATATGCCTTAATGGTGATGACTTCATATGATATATCAACCTTTGTGAACCCTATTTGTTGAATGAATTTCAAAGTACACATATTTAGGGCTGAGCCATAATCTATTATGACCCTTTTGATGGAAAAATCTCTAACCACAATGGTGATGCAGAGAGGGAGGTTATGGTTAGGTGCAACAAATGGTATGTAAGATGGCTTGAAGGATAGAGCACATGATGTAGATAAATGTCCCACAAGGTTTTCAAACTGGACAACATTTGTGTCTATAGAGACAAGTCCTTCTTCGAGGGCTCTTTTGAGAATCTCATGATGGAGGGGTGAAGTGCAGAGAAGGCCAAGGATGGAGATTTGGGAAGGTGTATTCCCAAGATGTTCTATAAGGTTGTATTGTGTATTATCTATTGGCCTTGGATTGGCACTGGTGATAGATATATAGCCTCTATAGGTAGTAATAACACATTGACTATATGCTCCTTTGATGTGGATGACATTGACTATGGGCTCGACTTGGGTTATGTAGCCAATGAATTTGTCATAGTTTATCTGGGCAATCATATAGTCTTTGTGATCAGCATGGTCTTTGTGCTTTCCTTTTCCTTGGTTTTGGGGTGGAGGATTGGCATTGGTCTGGTTCTTCCCAAGATTGTGTTGAGGGAATATGTTTTGATAGATCTACAGATTGGCATTAGGCAAGGCTTGGGCTGGTGTGTCCACTTGGATCTCTTTCCTGTCAATGAGATCTTGGATGTAATGCTTTAGTTTCATACACCTTAGGGTAGTATGCCTTGACATGATGATAATCATAGTACTTGTGATCTTTGTACCAATTAGGTTTGGGAGTGGCATCATCAAATTGTTGTGTTGGTGGGTACATGATTAGATTGGCCTTAGCCATTCGATGAAAGATTATGTCCAGAGGTTCACCAAGGGGTGTGAAGATTCTCTTATGGTGAGTCTTGGATCAAGGCCTATTCTTATTGGGAGTTGTTGATATGATATTAGTCTGATAGGTTGGATTTGATTGTTGGTTTTGATGATGTTGTACAGGTTGCTAATTGATGGGATATTGTTGTTAATAATTCTACATAGGCTACTAATTGATCTAAGGCTAATGTTGCTGATATGCAGGAGTTGGTGTAGGACCAACCACAACAATTTGGACATGCTTAGTGTCTATGGCTCCATCAATAATAGAATTTTTGTTGCGATTATAGTAATAGGGTTTGTCATTATTGGACTTACTTTGGGAGTCATCCTTGTAATGTTAGATTGTGCCTTCGTCTAGGAGGCCTCTTTCAATATCTATCCCCTTGCTTTTGATATCTTGGTATGTTTGGATGTAGTTCATCCTCATGAAGTGGGATAGTTTGGGATATAGATTATCGATAAAGATCTTGGTTAGATGCTTCTCAGGTGGTTGATATGAGAACCTGGTTGTGAGGTTTTGCAATCATTTCAAATAGTCAGCTAGGCTTTCTCCTCCTTTCTTCTTTGAGTTGCAAAGGTCTAGTAAAGATAACTCATTCTTGACATTATGGGCATACTAGGCAATGAACTTCTCAAAGAGCTTAGAAAATGTTGAGACTGTCCCATAAGGCATTTTATAGAACCACTCAATAGCAGTTCCTCCCTAGATTTTAGGGAATAGGTGCATAAGGTAGTTATCCCCATATGCCACTTCTTGACGTGCCATATAGAACTCTTTGATGTAGTTTATAGGGTCTCCTTTCCCTCAATATTTATCAAATTTGGGTGTCTCAAAGTGCTTAGGGAAAGGGACAACTGTGATTGATCGATCAAATGAATAGGGACACACTTCTTCAAACTTGAAGGTCTTTTTATTTGTTATAGCTTTTAGCTCCTTAAGAGAATTCTTCATTTCTTCCCACTCAACATTGATCAACGTTTGAGTGGGTACTCCCATTTGGAAAGGATCTAGTGGTGCTGGTGAATAAGGGTGATTTTTTGGTGGATATTACAGAGTGGGATATGGAGATTTCCCAGCAAGATAAGTGGAATAGAATGGATTTTGAGGTGATGATTGCTAGGGATGATACTGCTACTGAGGTTCAAGAGCATAACTTTTGTAGGGGCTATGAACTGACTTGCTACTAGGGTACCATAAGATTTTTTTGGTGTTGTTTAGGATATGATGAGGCTTGTTTCTACAGGGGGATGATGGGATGTTTCTTTTGCTATGCTGGGAAGTGTTGTTGCAGTGGAGGAGGCTAATGGAATGATGCAGCTTGCTGATAGAATGGTGCTTGGTGCACTTGGCTTTATGCTTGATTGATGTAGGAGGGATGCATTCCTACATTTATTAGGGGTGGAATAGATGTTGGGACACTAGAAACAAGCACTAGTACATTTGAGGTCAAATTCTAACGGCCATTTGTCAGATTTGCAATGCTAATTTGTTGGCATTTTGACACATGTGTCCATTATAGTTTTTGCATTGGAAATTACAATAGAAGACACATCCGTCAGTTTACCGACACCACTTCACATTGAAAACTTACACATGACAACAACTTTGTTATGGCATTTCCTACGGTTCATCCATCAAAATTCCAACACAACAACCTATCAAAAATATACAATCACTGTCGAAATGAACTGTCAAAAAGATATCCTTTCCGACATTAGAATTGTTGGAATAGCGATAGTTTCCACCAAATTCTAACAGATATACATGTCGGTGATATAGCATTACTATCAAACATTGTGTCAAAAATTTTATATCTACGACATTTTAACTGTCAGAAGAGTGATAGTAGTGTAGCATATCTCCAACAGGTTTCCTTGTCAGACATATAGCATTACTGTCACAAGAATTGTCGTAAAGTATTTTTCTCCAACATTGTATCTGTCAAATGCATAGCACTTCCATCATAATTAATTATAAATTGTCAAAAAACTAATGAATATTTACATTAAAGATAACACAGCTCAAGAGACCATCATAGGTTGTCTCTTTCTTCAGTCTATATTATTGACATAATGTTTTACCTTTCATTAGCTCATCAAATCTAAGGATTTGAAAGAATTTAATAGAATATTTTCTTGACAACGTATATTATTTAAGTTGACATTGCATGAATTTATCTACTTCATGCACTTGTAGACTATGAGGATGGCAATAAAGAAGCATGGCCATGGGAGGAGATGCTTCTTTATCATCGTCTTCATAGTTTACAAGTGCATGAAGTAGATAAATTCATGCAACATCAACTTAAATAATATATGTTGTCATGAGAATATTCTATTAAATTCTTTCAAATCCCCAAATTTGATGAGCTAATGAAAGGTAAAACATTCTGTCAATAATATAGATGAAAGAAAGAGATAACCTATGATGGTCTCTTGAGCTGTGCTATCTTTAGTCCTAGATACTGGGTAAGGCCTGGAAGACTTATACATGTCGATCATTGAGAATAATCACCACCTTGCATTTATGTACACTTCACAAATTGATCCCAGTCTCACAAAAATATTTTACACTTGTACATCTCATCAATACTAGAGGCCTAAAGTAATTTTATACGATCACTAGCACATTTTGTGCATGGATGAGAAACAGTATCCAAAGTTTCTAGATAACCATTTTTGAGAAGAGGAATGAGTGCAGGCCAAAGAAGGGATAATTCCACAACAGAAAGGAAGACATATTTTTAGCCTGGGTCTAGATCCTATGCCAATTTTCAAAGGATCCAAGGCCAGTCTAGAAAGATGTCTTCCCATTCTATCTACAACATTGTGTCCATCCATGATCTCAAGAATATCATCATCTTTCCACTCTTCATTTGCCAAAATATATCGCTTCTTCAAGCTTGCAGAATAATCTTATTAATAAAAGAACTCTTGCCAACATTAGGAAACCCACAGATCAAAATAGTTGATTTTATTGGTGCTTGTGCTCAAGGATATCGATTCACTATTTTGAAACGGCCAAATCATTTTTATTTCAATTGTAGAGAAAAGGAGTGGGAGAAAATGAGCGAGTGAAAGCTGATCAAGCATGAGAGAAGGCATTTCATTTTATTTGATCATGAATACTCTCTGAAATGACCAATCATGTTTTCTATTCAATTTTTTTTTGTGTTTTTTTTCCCCATATTCAGTAGATAAAAATCATGGCGGCAGCCACTTAGCCATCTTTTTGATGTTCCAAATATTTTACAAAGATACGGGTATGTGGATTTATCATTCATTTACTTGCAATTATTGGTCAAATGCAAATATTTTGTCAAGTTGAAAGGGCAAGATATCAGTTTGGTGTTTTCGGTTTATGTTAAAAGTTGATTTTGTAAAATCCTCAAAAAACACACTACATGTTCTAAAATGTAAAGAAGTTGAATGTTAAATGTAAGATATATATCTCATCCATAGTAATCAAAAGAAAGGACATGAAACTTATAAGGAGATTTACCAATCCAAAAATATAAGCAAATAGGAAACATGATTGGTACCTTATGAATTGGTTTTTGAGGTGCACAATCTTCATCAATCTCCTTAGAACAAGACCCCTCCTCACGAAAAATGCATTTAACACAAAAAACAAATCTACAAAATTGAACCAATGGCATGTTTAGAACAAAGAAATAGATTGATAATAATATGCTAAAAATTCTATTATGTTTAATACACATAAAAGGACCAGTCCCAACAATTCTTAAACATACTTTATCTGATATGATAATAACATGCTAATTAAACTGATAAAGGTGTTATCTACATTTAATCTACCAATTACTAATTACACCAAAAACAAATTTACAAAATTGAACAAATGACATGTTCTTCATGTGGTACAAGGAAGATTTGGCTATGGAAAAAAAAGTGAAACGGCCTCATCATTTTTATTTTGATTGGATAGAGGAGCGAAAGCTAAGCATGAGAGAAGGTATGTGATTTCTTCATCTTTCGAGCATCTAGCATCATATTCGACCGCAAATTTCAAATGCATTGCATTTTATTTGATCACAAATGCTCTATGAAATGACTACATTCTACTCGTGTCATGCCCTAGCCCATGCTTTATCTCCATTATTTGATATTATTGGTGGGTGTGCTCAAGGATATCGATTCACTATTTTCAAATGTGTGGATCATTTTGGTTGTGACTGTTCCTCTAGTACACAGTCAGGAAATGTAACTATGTAATGATTATATGTAATGTTGAATGGATTAAATGCTTTATTCTTGGTAGAAGTGAATGGAAGGAATAGTGTGTATTAAATACAATCCAGTCACTTATTGAATGTTTTGGAGACTACTGGTTTCACTGTCCATGCGCTACAAGTGATTGAGATTCATTAAAGGATACAAAACCCTTCATTTTGGGGTTATTGTGTGTGGATTCAAATGTAGGTTTGATTTGGTTAACGTTTAGAAGAGATCAATAAAGTATTTAAAGACAATCTTACATGTTTGGAGAGGTTTGAGAGGCACTTATCATGACTGTACCCTCACAAATAGTAGCATAGACTGGTTTTACTAAGTTTCCTTTCTCTATTTTGAGGTTTCCTTTCTTTGCTGCAGGGGTACAGTTAGAGGGTTCATTGACAAAATGATCCTTTGAATGATTACTATGAATATGAATGATTTGATATAGTATATTTCTCATTTTACTTGAAGTTTGGAATAGCTTGTGCAAGGGTGAAAGTAGTTTTGATCATTTTGGTCATGACCATTCCTCTACACAGTGAGGAAATGTAACTATCTAATGATTATATGTAATGTTGAATGGATTAAATTTTTTATTCTTGGTAGAAGTGAATGGAAGGAATAGTGTTGGTGTTACGTTTCATTTATTATTGAATTCAATGGTTTCCAAGATGTGTTGAGGAGTTTTCTCCTTGTTTAATGTTGATTGTTCCTGCACAATCCACTCATACAACAGTGAAGTTACAAAACTAAACCGATGACATGTTTACAACAAAGAAATAGAATTATAATAATATGCTAAAAATTATATTATGTTTAATACACACCAAAGGACCAGTCCCAACAATTCTTAACCATACTAGTTAACTGATATGATCAATTGTTAATAAAGGTCTAATTTTGTAGACTGCTAGCCCAAAGGAAGACTTGACCTAGCCAAATATTCCTTGTACCATACAAAAAAATGTGTGATAACTATGTCTACTCCAACATTAATTGTTTAAGAATTCATCATATCAGATAAAGTATGTTTAAGAATTTTTGGAAGTTCTATTAGACCTTTGTTGTAAGCATGCCATTGGTTTTCAAATGTTTGGATATCCATTTTTTTGAAATGTTGACTGTGGTTATCAAATGGACAGCCTATGAGCTTCTAGCTAGGCCTCATTTGTATTGATAGCTTAGGGCATCAAATGTATTGTATCATTGTTATTTGAGAATTTGTTAAAAGGAAATAGGACAAAGAATGATTTTGATTTAGTTTCTCTATTTTGATCTTTAAGTGGCTTACAACCATAGAGAAGTATATGCAGATTTACGGATGTAGTTGTAGGATACATAGCAGTTGATAATTCACAAGAAATCCATGCATCCAATTTGAATAAAAATTAATACAAAGAAATAGGGTCCTCCAATGGCCCAATCATCCAGACCTTGACTGTACCCTCAACCAGTGACCCTTCAAAACTAGGTTATCATGCAATCGGTGAGTGATCCTTCATTCTCCTGGTCTGCCCTGCAACCAAACATATTGGAAATACACAATACAATGATAAAAAGTTTTTCACAATGACCCTTCTCTCAAGGAACACTATCAACCATCCCTTCCACATATAATTTCACTATTGTATGAGTGGATTGTGTAGGAATAGTTAACATTAAACAAGGAGCAAACTACTCAACACATCTCTGTTGTAAACATGTCATTGGTTCAGTTTTGTAAATTTGTTTTTTGTGTTAAATGCATTTAAATGGAACATTAAGCATAGTAATAATATGCTTAGTATATTAGTAATTACAGATTAAATGCACATCACACCTTTATCAGTTTAGCATGTTATTATAAGTTACTAAAGAAGACCTTCTATTTGTCAAAGAAATCTTCACTGTCCCCCACAATGAAGACAATGAAGATTGACCTCTGGTCCCACAACAAATAACATTGTAATAAGAATAAGATAGTGCCAAGAAACATTTTCACAAATATGAAATGTGAGGAAAAGTAATAAAATTAACAATGCCAAGATTCACAACATTAAATTTCACTTGCGGATGAGTTTCTGCAGTGGGTTGCCCAGCATCAAAAATATGTTGAGTTGCATTTGAGCTATAACTAAGAGTATCATGTAGAAAAAACCTTAAACTTTGAAAGCATTCTCTAGCCCGGTAATTCAAAATTCAATCTAGGCAAGCATCAGTAAGTGAAATAAATTATAGACATCAACATCAACATCATCATAATCATTAGACATAAATTATAGACATCAACATCAACATAATCATAATCATTTGGAGGGTATTAATTTTGGATAGTACTATGTTTCTTGAAATTTTTTATGATGCTTCTAAACTTTAAAGACATATTTTATGGCTTGATGATAATATAGATTAGTATTTTGTTTTCTGATGGAATGTTGTTGATCATTCATGGTCTTGAAGAAAATTTTGATTGTTTTGATTCTCGAGTCTTGACGTTGTTTCTTAATGTGATATAGACTAACCACAAGATGATTCAATTGGTCCTCTCTTTCTATTTAATCATTTGTCTTCTTGATGAAGGGTGCTCCCCTTAATACCATAAACACATAACAGAAATAGAGAAACAACAATAATATGCAAGAATAGAAAATTGGCTTCTTATTATCTCCACAAATGTGGAATTACAAACTTTTAGAAATACAATATGCAAAGCCACATGGGCATTCCCTTACAATATTCTGTAGGACAAATCCTCAAATCAATACCCAGATCTCCTACCCAGAACTATTCTGAACTGCCTAAGACAATAATACAGCCTTCCTTATATAGGCAATTTTCCACCGCCTGGGAAGGTTCCAGAATTTTAGCCAATAAGGCCGACCAAACTTAGAATTATTTTATTTTACATTTTATTACATCATAGTCGGCTCAAGATAACCTTTGAAACCTGAACAGAAATTTTGAAGAAAATTATTTTCTGTCATTTCGGGTGTCCCAACTTTCGAAGACCATAAGTCATCACCAGTTGACCCGATTGGCTATTATAACCCCATTTTAGAAACACCACGAAGTGCTCTATAGGCTTGATCCACGCAAGTGCTTGTCACCCAAATTTTTGACCTCATCCGGGGCCTCTAAAGCCTTCAAAACTGAGTTCAAAGTTTCTGTACCTTGCTGCCAATACCAAAATCTTCAATATCTTCTAATATACACTTGATCTGGTAATGAAACTTTACTGGCAAACTTATATGACCAAAATGAACCTCCAAGAAAGAAATCGGATCATTCTGAGCACATACAAAAATTACCAAAAATAGTAACTTTCCATAAATAGCAGCTCTACACAAAATAGCCCTTATTGAATATAAAAATAGAAATATTTTTTTTTTTTGGGTGATGCAAGATTGCTCTTACACCTAGGATGCTCCTGCATCAGACACCCAGGGTAATTTGAGAAGTGACTCTGTCACGACTCAGGTGTGCAGAGGAAAACCAAGACGGCTAACCTCCTCCTTTGTCAGCCATGATGAATCTTGAACAGGTCATCCTTTCCACTTGACCAGATATTCTTCATATGTCCTGTTCCTTGTGCTTCTGCCAACACGACTGTCCAGTATATCTTTGATCTCCTTAGTGTCTGAACTAGTTGCTAGAATACTCCACTGTGCTACTGTGATCTCATTTTCAACACCTCCTTCATGATACTCTGTCAGATCTGAAATGTCAAACACTGGTGAAATATTGAGCGCAATAGGCAATTCTACCTCATATGCATTTCCTGAATCATGTTTCTTCAGTATCCTACATGGTACAAAATTCTTCATTTTCAACTTGTTATATGTACCAATCGGAAACCACTCCTTCTGCAAATGAACCATGACTTCATCGCCAACCTGAAATTCCTTATGCCTCCTTTTTTCATCTGCCTTATCCTTATACTACACATTCATCTTGTTAATATGCTTCCTCACCTCCTCGTGGATGTTCTTCAAGTGTTCTTCAAAATCCTTAGCTTCAGCACTACTTATTTCTCCTTTATCTATCTTTCTCAATTCAGATGCATTTCTTGGACTACTTCCATATATAATCTAGAATGGTGATTTACCAGTGCTCTTGTTGACAGAATTATTGTATGCAAATTCTACCTGTGGTAAAATCAAATCCCATCCTGTTGGCTTATCTCCAACCAAACATCTCAGCAAATTTTTCAAACTCTTATTCACCACCTCTGTCTGTCCATCAATCTATGGATGATGTGATGAACTAAACTTCAAATCTGTCTTCAACTTCTCCCACAATGTACGCCAAAAATATCCAACAAACTTAGTGTCCCGATCTGAAACTATGGTCTTTGGCAAACCACGAAGTCTCACTACTTCTCTGAAAAACAATTCTGCTACATGAACAACATCATTAGTCTTCTTGCAGGGAATGAAATGTGCCATCTTTGAAAATCTGTCAACTACTACAAAAATTGAATCATATCCCCGCTGTGTCCTTGGTAAACCAAGAACAAAGTCCATACTGATATCCTCCCAAGGCTTCTTTGGTACAGGTAATGGCTGATAAAACCTTTTATTCTTCTTCACTCCCTTCACCATCTGACATACTCTGCAACTCTGTATAAAATTCTTGACATTTTTTTGCAATTGTGGCCAATAATAATTTTCACTAACCAAAG
Organism: Chamaecyparis obtusa; assembly: GCA_027943335.1. Taxonomy (NCBI): domain Eukaryota; kingdom Viridiplantae; phylum Streptophyta; class Pinopsida; order Cupressales; family Cupressaceae; genus Chamaecyparis; species Chamaecyparis obtusa. The sequence continues at coordinate 672,107 of BSBK01006958.1, forward strand.
CAAGGGTTTTATCATGACCAAAATATCCCGCCAATCCTCCGCTATGCTTCTCCTTCATGAGATTCTCCCTCATAGAGCTTCGGGGAATGCACAACTGACTCCCTCTGAATAGCATATCATCCTCAATGATGAAATCCAACCATTTTGTCCTGTCTAGAGTAACAGGTTATGTACAAGCTTTTCAAGCTTCACCAAAATCAAGATCCTCTGGATACAAATTTTTGAGTTCCTTCAACCCAACCACCTCAATCTGCATCTTTGTCAGCAATAGTTGCCTTCTGCTAAGAGCATCTACAACCCTATTAGACTTTCCACTTCTATGTTTCAAAATAAATGTATAACTCTGCAAAAACTCAACCCATTTCAAATGCCTTTGATTCAATTTTCCTTGACTATTCAAATATTGCAAAGCTTGATGATCAGTATACAAAACAAACTCCTTAGGAAGTAGATAATGTCTCCACTTCTTTAATGCCTGAACTATAGCATAAAATTCTTGATCATAAACAAAATATTTCCTCTTGGCATCATTTAATTTCTCACTGAAATACGCAACAGGTTTACCTTCTTGGCTCATAACAGCTCCTATTGCAGTACCACTAGCATCACAATCTACTTGAAACACCTTATTAAAATTTGGAAGGGCTAAAATAGGTTGTTCTATAACTTTTTGTTTCAACAATTGAAAACTCTTTTTTGCCCTTTTAGTCCACTTAAACTCTTTTCTATCCCCTCTCATTGTCTCAGTCAAGGAACCATAAATACTGCTAAAATTTTTGATAAAATTTCTGTAAAAACTAGCTAGACCATGAAAAGATCTTACCTCAGTAGCACTCCTTGGAGTAGGCCATTCAAGGATAGCCTGTATCTTCTCTGAGTCCATTTTTAGACCTTCTGCTGAAACTACAAATCCCAAATACACTAACTCTTTCTTCACAAAACTGCACTTCTTCAAATTAATCAATAATTTCTCATCTCTCAATTTCTCAAATATCATACGAATATGCATCATATGTTCTTCCAATGTCTTGCTAAAAATCAAAATATCATCTAGGTAAACTATGACAAACTTACCCAAAAATTCTTTCAGAACCTCGTTCATGAGCTGCATGAAAGTGCTCAGTGCATTGGTTAGCACAAAGGGCATGAATAACCACTCATATAGTCCTTCCTTTGTCTTGAAGCAGTCTTCCATTCATCTCCTTCTCTGATCTGAATCTAATGATATCCACTCTTCAGATGTATCTTTGAGAAATACACAGCTCCACTCAAACAATCCATAATATCATCCATTCATGGCAATGGAAACCTATACTTGATTGTGATCTTGTTTATTGCTCTAGAATCTATACACATCCTCCATTCTCCATTCTTCTTTGGTGCTAATACTGCTGGAACAGCATAGGGACTCAGACTCTCTTGAATCAACCCCTTCTGCAATAACTCATGTACTTGTCTGTTCAAATCTTCACTTTCTACTGGTGTCATTCTGTGTGCTGCCTTGTTTAGAAAATTGGCTCTTAGAATCAAATCCATCTAATGACTGATCTTCCTTACCGGTGGTAATCCATCAGGTACATTATCAGATACAATATCCTGAAACTCATTCAACAAATCTGCAACCTCTATAAGTACATCCTCTACTTCTTCTTTACCAACTTTTGCAATTAAAGCAAAAAACACATGCTCATGCCTCATACCATCTAGGAATTTTCTTCCATCAACAAATTTTATTCTCTCATTACCACATACCTTTTCTTTGGTCTCCTTCAATGGCTTTAGCTTATGTCGCACTCCATCCTTTGTCAAGGAATAGGTATTCACACGACCATCGTGTACAACACATCTGTCAAACTGCCACGATCTACCCAACAACATATGACATGCATCCATAGAGATGATATCACACAATACCTCATCTTGGTATCCTCCAATCTTGAACTTCACCAAGCATTATTCATTGACCATGACCTTGTGGTCATCCTATACCCAGGCAATCCGATATGGATGTGGGTGTTTCTATCTCTTGAGCTTCAACTTTGTCACCATCTCTGCTGACACCAAATTGTCAGTGCTTCCACTATCAATAATCACATCACAACATTTACTTTCACACTTGCACCTGGTGCGAAACAGGCTCCTCCTTTGCTCAGCTTCATTCTCACCACTCAACAGGACTCTTCTGTTAATCAACGTTTCTCCTCTTTCAGCATCTTCAAAATTTGATGATCTGGCATCTTCATCTACATGTGCAACTCTGGCCTGGCCTTCATTTCTCTTGTCTATTCTACCTTGGCACTGAGGACATTCAAATGCCCTATGACCTTCTTCTCCACAGTAAAAGCATGTTCCACGGAAGCCACCTCTTCCAGATCCTTGTCCTCTTCCTCTTCCTCTCTGATCTCTATTATTCTGATCCTGGAAGTGATTGGAATTATTTCCTCACTGATTCTGACTACTGCTAGCCTCATCCTTCTTTTTTAGATCCTCATTTCGGCCACCATATGACTGTCCACCAGATTGTCCACCGTGACCTCTTCCATTTTGTCTGCTCTCAAACTTCTAGTTCAGCTTTTCCTCTACTTTTAGGGCAAAATGGTATGCCTCTTCAATACTGTTCATTCAAATCAGATTCAGCTCCTCCTGAATGCTTGGCCTTAACCCATTAAGATATCGGACAACTTTCTCCTTTTCAGCTTTTTCATGGCCTGTTCTAATGAGAAGTCGATAGAACTCCTCCGTATACTCCTGAACAGATCTTCCTGCTTGCTTCAAACTCTGCATTTTCTTCAGTAGGTCAAGCTCATAATCAACAGGAATGAACTATCACTTCAATTTATCCACCATCTGATCCCATCTCATGATTTTCTCCTTTCCCCTTCTATTTCGCTTCAACTGAATCTCTTGCCACCATATCTTCGCATGACCTTTCAGTCTAGCCTTCGCAAATTTGACCCTAGCAGGATCCTCAACATCTTCATACTCAAAATATTCCTCACATTTGTTGATCCAGTCGATCAATTCTTCTGGGTTAAGATTTTCAGAAAATGTAGGAACCTCAATCTTAGGTCTTTTTCCAATTTTAGAAATGGCCTGAAAAAGTCTTTCTTCCTCCTGGTTCACAATTTTGACTTCTCCTTCTTGATATTCTTCTTCGGCTTCATCCTCGCTTTCATCTCTGACATTAAGATTCATTCCTCTGTGATTCTCTTCTTGCAATGCTCACACTTGTCTCTGTAGCTCTCTAACCTTAGGTGCCACAGCACCAGCTCTTCCACCACATTCTCTTTATGGAGGCATTTTTGTGATGCGTGTTGAAACCCTAGCCACGGTCCTGGTGCAAACTGCCTCACAGTCAGTGATCTATTTACACACTCAAGAAAACCTAGCTCTGATACCACTTGATGAAGGGTGCTCCCCTTAATACCACAAACACATAACAGAAATAGAGAAACAACAATAATATACAAGAACAGAAAATTGGCTTCTTATTATCTCCATAAATGTGGAATTACAAACTTTCAGAATTACAATATGCAAAGCCACATGGGCATTCCCTTACAATATTCTGTAGGACAAAGCCTCAAATCAATACCCAGATCTACTACCCAGAACTATTCTAAACTGCCTAATACAATAATATAGCCTTCCTTATATAGGCAATTTTCCACCGCCTGGGAAGGTTCCAGAATTTTAGCCAATAACGCCGACCAAACTTAGAATTATTTTATTTTACATTTTATTACATCATAGTCGGCTCAAGATAACCTTTGAAACTTAAACATAAATTTTGAAGAAAATTATTTTTTGCCATTTCTGGTGGCCCAACTTTCGAAGACCATAAGTCATCACCAGTTGACCCGATCAGCTATTATAACCCCATTTCAGAAATGCCACAACGTGCTCTACAGGCTTGACCCGTACAAACGCCCATCAGCCAAATTTTTAACCTCATCTGGGGCCTCTAAAGCCTTCAAAACTGAGTTGAAAGTTTTTGTACCCTGCTACCAATATCGAAAATCTTCAATATCTTCCAATATACACTTGATCTGGCAATGAAACTTTACTGGCAGACTTATATGACCAAAATGAATTTGAAAGAAAGAAATTAGATCATTCTGAGCACATACGAAAATTACCAAAAATAGTAACTTTCATAAATAGTAGCTCTACACAAAATAGCCCTTATTGAATATAAAACTAGAATTTTATTTTTTTTTGGGTGATGCAAGATTGCTCTTACACCCAGGATACTCCTGCATTAGACACCCAGGGTAATTTGAGAAGTGACCCTGTCATGACTCAGGTGTGCAGAGGAAAACCAAGATAGCTAACCTCCTCCTTTCTCAGCCATGATGAATCTTGAACAGGTCATCCTTTCCACTTGACCAGATATTCTTCATATGTCCTGTTCCTTGTGCTTCTGCCAACATGACTGTCCAGTATATCTTCAATCTCCTTAATGTCTGAACTAGTTTCTGGAATACTCCACAGTGCTGCTGTGATCTCATCTTCAATACCTCTTTCATGATACTCTGTCAGATCTGAAATGTTAAACACTAGTGAAATATTTAGCTTAGTAGGCAATTCTACCTCATATGCATTTCCTGAATCATGATTCTTCAGTATCCTACATGGTCCAAACTTCTTCATTTTCAACTTGTTATATGTACCAATCAAAAACCGCTCCTTCCGCAAATGAACCATGACTTCATCGCCAACCTGAAATTCCTTATGCCTCCTTTTCTCATTGGCCTTAGCCTTATACTGTGCATTTATCTTGTTAATATGCTTCCTCACCTCCTCATGGATGTTCTTCAAGTGTTCTGCAAAATCCTTAGCTTCAGCACTACTTATTTCTCCTTTATCTATCTTTCTCAATTCAGATGCATTTCTTGGACTACTTCCATATACAATCTGGAATGGTGATTTACTAGTGCTCCTATTGACAGAATTATTGTATGAAAATTCTGTCTGTGGTAAAATCAAATCCCATCCTGTTGGCTTATCTCCAACCAAACATCTTAAAAAATTTCCCAAACTCCTATTCACCACCTCTGTTTGTCCATCAGTCTGGGGATGATGTGATGAACTAAAGTTTAAATTTGTCTTCAACTTCTTCCACAATGTACGCCAGAAATATCCAACAAACTTAGTGTCCCAATCTGAAACTATGGTCTTTGGCAAACCGTGAAGTCTCACTACTTCTCTGAAAAACAATTCTGCTACATGAATAGCATCATTAGTCTTCTTGCAGGGAATGAAATGTGTCATCTTTGAAAATTTGTCAACTACTACAAAAATTGAATCATGTCCCCGCTGTGTCCTCGGTAAACAAAGAACAAAGTCCATACTGATATCCTCCCAAGGCTTCTCTGGTACAGATAATGGTTGATACAACCCTGTATTTTGCTTCACTCCCTTCGCCATCTAACATACTCTACAACTCTGTACAAAATTCTTGATATCTTGTTACAATTGTGGCCAATAATAATTTTCACTAACCAAAGCAAGGGTTTTATCACGACCAAAATGTCCCACCAATCCTCCGCTATGCTTCTCCTTGATGAGATTCTCCCTCATAGAGCTTCGGGGAATGCACAACTGACTCCCTCTGAATAGCATATCATCCTGAATGATGAAATCCAACCATTTCATCCTGTCTAGAGTAACAGGTTATGTACAAGCTTTCCAAGCTTCACCAAAATCAGGATCCTCTGGATACAAATTCTTGAGTTCCTTGAACCCAACCACCTCAATCTGCATCTCTGTCAGCAATAGTTGCCTTCTGCTAAGAGCATCTAAAACCCTATTAGACTTTCCACTTCTGTGTTTCAAAATAAATGTATAACTTTGCAAAAACTCAACCTATTTCAAATGCCTTTGATTCAATTTTCCTTGACTATTCAAATATTGCAAAGCTTGATGATCAGTATACAAAACAAACTCCTTAGGAAGCAGATAATGTCTCCACTTCTTTAATGCCTGAACTATAGCATAAAATTCCTGATCATAAACAAAATATTTCCTCTTGGCATCATTTAATTTCTCACTGAAATACGCAACAGGTTTACCTTCTTGGCTCATAACAGCTCCTATTGCAGTACCACTAGCATCACAATCTACTTGAAACACCTTATTAAAATTTGGAAGGGCTAAAACAGGTTGTTCTGTAACTTTTTGTTTCAACAATTGAAAACTCTTTTCTACCCCTTTAGTCCACTTAAACTCTTTTTTATCCCCTCTCATTGTCTCAGTCAAGGGACCACAAATACTGCTAAATTTTTTGATAAACTTTCTATAAAAATTAGCTAGACCATGAAAAGATCTTAGCTCAGTAGCACTCTTTGGAGTAGGCCATTCAAGGATAGCCTGTACCTTCTTTGATTCCATTTTTAGACCTTCTGTTGAAACTACAAATCCCAAATACACTAACTCTTTCTTCACAAAACTGCACTTCTTCAAATTAATCAACAATTTTTCATCTCTCAATTTCTCAAATATCATACAAATATGCATCATATGTTCCTCTAATATCTTGCTAAAAATCAAAATATCATCTAGGTAAACAATGACAAACTTACCCAGAAATTCTTTCAGAACCTCATTCATGAGCCGCATGAAAGTGCTCGGTGCATTGGTTAGCCTAAAGGGCATGACTAACCACTCATATAGTCCTTTATTTGTCTTGAAGGCAGTTTTCCATTCATCTCCTTCTCTGATCTGAATCTGATGATATCCACTCTTTAGATCTATCTTTGAGAAATACACAGCTCCACTTAAACAATCCATAATATCATCCATTCGTGGCAATGGAAACCTATACTTGATTGTGATCTTGTTTATTGCTCTGGAATCTATACACATCCTCCATTCTCCATTCTTCTTTGGTACTAATACTGCTGGAACAGCACAGGGACTCAGAGTCTCTTGAATCAACCCCTTCTGCAATAACTCGTGTACTTATCTGTTCAACTCTTCACTTTCTGCTGGTGTCATTCTGTGTGCTGTGTTGTTTAGCAAATTGGCTCCTGGAATCAAATCCATCTGATGACTGATCTTCCTTACTGGTGGTAATCCATCAGGTACATTATCAAATACAATATCCTAAAACTCATTCAACAAATCTGCAACCTCTATAGGTACATTCTCTAATTCTTCTTTACCAACTGTTGCAATTAAAGAAAAACACACATGCTCATGCCTAATACCATCTAGGAATTTTCTTCCATCAACAAATGTTATTCTTGCATTACCATATAACTTTTCTTGGTCTCCTTCAATGGCTTTAGCTTATGTCGCACTCCATCCTTTGTCAAGGAATAGGTATTCACATGACCATCGTGTACAACACATCTGTCAAACTACCATGGTCTACCCAACAACATATGATATGCATCCATAGAGATGATATCACACAATACCTCATCTTGGTATCCGCCAATCTTGAACTTCACTAGGCATTATTCATTGACCATGACCTTGTGGTCATCCTGTACCCAAGCAATCCGATATGGATGTGGGTGTTTCTGTCTCTTGAGCTTCAACTTTGGCACCATCTTTGCTGACACCAAATTGTCAGTGCTTCCACTATCAATAATCACATCACAACATTTACCTTCACACTTGCACCTGGTGTGAAATAAGCTCCTCCTTTGCTCAGCTTCATTCTCACCACTCAATAGGACTCTTTTGTTAATCAACGTTTCTCCTCTTTCAGCATCCTCAAAATTTGATGATCTGGCATCTTCATCTACATGTGCAACTCTGGCCTGGCCTTCATTTCTCCTATCTGTTTTGTCTTGGCACTGAGGACATTCAAATGCCCTATGACCTTCTTCTCCAGAGTGAAAACATGTTCCACGGAAGCCACCTCTTCCAGATCCTTGTCCTCTTCCTCTTCCTCTCTGATCTCTATTATTATGATCCTAGAAGCGATTAGAATTATTTCCTCACTGATTCTAACTACTACTAGCCTCATCCTTCTTTTTCAGATCCTCATTTCAGCCACCATATGACCATCCACCAGATTGTCCACCGTGACCTCTTCCATTTTATCTGCTCTCAAACTTCTTGTTCAACTTTTCCTCTACTTTTAGGGCAAACTGGTATGCCTCTTCAATACTATTCATTCAAACTAGATTCAGCTCCTCCTGAATACTTGGCCTTAACCCATTAAGATATCGAATAACTTTCTCCTTATCAGCTTCTGCATGGCCTATTCTAATGATAAGTCGATAGAACTCCTCCGTATACTCCTGAACAGATCTTCCTGCTTGCTTCAAACTCTGCATTTTCTTCAGTAGGTCAAGCTCATAATCAACAGGAATGAACTGTCGCTTCAATTTATCCACCATCCGATCCCATCTCATGATTTTCTCCTTTCCCCTTCTATTTCACTCCAACTGAATCTCTTGCCACCATATCTTCGCATCACCTTTCAATCTAACCTTCACAAATTTGACCCTATCAGGATCCTCAACATCTTCATACTCAAAATATTCCTCACATTCGTTGATCGAGTCGATCAATTCTTCTGGTTTAAGATTTCTAAAAAATATAGGAACCTCAATCTTAGGTCTTTTCCCAATCTTAGAAATAGCCCGAAAAAGACTTTCTTCCTCCTGGTTCATAATTTCGACTTCTTCTTCTTGATATTCTTCTTCGGCTTCATCCTCGCTTTCATCTCTGACATTAAGATTCATTCTTCTATGAATCTCTTCTTGCAATGCTCGCACTTGTCTCTGCAGCTCTCTAACCTCAGGTGCCACAGCACCAGCTCTTCCCCCACGTTCTCTTCATGGAGGCATTTTCATGATGCACGCTGAAACCCTAGCCACGGTCCTAGTGCAAACTACCTCACAGTCGGCGATTTGTTTACACACTCAAGAAAACTTGGCTCTGATACCACTTGATGAATGGTGCTCCCCTTAATACCACAAACACATAACAGAAATAGAGAAACAACAATAATATGCAAAAATAGAAAATTGGCTTATTATTATCTCCACAAATGTGGAATTACAAACTTTCAGAATTACAATATGCAAAGCCACATGGGCATTCGCTTACAATATTCTATAGGACAAAGCCTCGAATCAGTACCTAGATCTACTACCCAGAACTTTTCTGAACTACCTAAGACAATAATACAGTCTTCCTTATATAGGCAATTTTTCACCGCTTGGGAAGGTTCCAGAATTTTAGCCAATAAGGCTGGCCAAACTTAGAATTATTTTATTTTATATTTTATTACATCATAGTCGGCTCAAGATAACCTTTGAAACCCGAACAAAAATTTTGAAAAAAATTATTTTTCGCCATTTGGGGTGTCCCAACTTTCGAAGACCATAACTCATCACCAGTTGACCCGATCGACTATTATAAGCTCATTTCAGAAATGCCACGAGGTGCTCTACAGGCTTGTCCCACGCAAGTGCCTATCACCCAAATTTTTGACCTCATTCGGGGCCTCTAAAGCTGTCAAAACTGAGTTCAAAGTTTCTGTACCCTACTGCCAATACCAAAAATCTTTAATATCTTCCAATATACACTTGATCTGGCAATGAAACTTTACTGGCAGACTTATATGACCAAAATCAACCTCCAAGAAAGAAATCAAATCATTCTGAGCACATACAAAAATTACCAAAAATAGTAACTTTCCATAAATAGCAGCTCTAAAAAAAATAGCCTTTATTGAATATAAAAATAGAAATATTTTTTTTTTGGGTGATGCAAGATTGCTCTTACACCTAGAAAGCTCCTACATCAGACACCCAGGGTAATTTGAGAAGTGACCCTGTCACGACTCAGGTGTGTAGAGGAAAACCAAGACGGCTAACCTCCTCCTTTGTCAGCCATGATAAATCTTCAATAGGTCATCCTTTCCACTTGACCAGATATTCTTTATATGTCATGTTCCTTGTGCTTCTGCAAACATGACTGTCCAATATATCTTCGATCTCGTTAGTGTCTGAACTAGTTCCTGGAATACTCCACTATGCTACTGTGATCTCATCTTCAACATCTCCTTCATGATACTCTGTCAGATCTGAAATGTTAAACACTAGTGAAATATTTAGCTCAGTAGGCAATTCTACCTCATGTGCATTTCCTGAATCATGTTTATTCAGTATCCTACATGGTCCAAACTTCTTCATTTTTAACTTGTTATATGTGCCAACCAGAAACCGCTCCTTCCGCAAATGAACCATGACTTCATCGCCAAACTAAAATTCCTTATGCCTCCTTTTCTCATCTGCCTTAGCCTTATACTACGCATTCATCTTGTTAATATGCTTCCTCACCTCCTCATGGATGTTCTTCAAGTGTTCTGCAAAATCCTCAGCTTCAGTACTACTTATTTCTCCTTTATCTATCTTTCTCAATTCAGATGCATTTCTTGGACTACTTCCATATACAATCTAGAATGGTGATTTACTAGTGCTCCTGTTGACAGAATTATTGTATGCAAATTCTGTCTATGGTAAAATCAAATCCCATCCTGTTGGCTTATCTCCAACCAAACATCTCAGCAAATTTCTCAAACTCCTATTCACCACCTCTGTCTGTCCATCAGTCTGTGGATGATGTGATGAACTGAACTTCAAATCTATCTTCAACTTCTTCCATAATGTACGTGAGAAATATCCAACAAACTTAGTGTCCCGATCTGAAACTATGGTCTTTGGCAAACCATGAAGTCTCACTACTTCTCTAAAAAACAATTCTGCTACATGAATAGGATCATTAGTCTTCTTGTAGGGAATGAAATGTGCCATCTTTGAAAATCTGTCAACTATTACAAAAATTGAATCATGTCTCTGCTTTGTCCTCGGTAAACCAAGAACAAAGTCCATACTGATATCCTCCCAAGGCTTTTCTGGTATAGGTAATGGCTGATACAACCCAGTATTCTACTTCAATCCCTTCGCCATCTGACATACTCTGCAACTCTGTACAAAATTTTTGACATGTTGTTGCAATTGTGGCCAATAATAATTTTCACTAACCAAAGCAAGGGTTTTATCACAACCAAAATATCCCGCCAATCCTCCGCTATGCTTCTCCTTGATGAGATTCTCCCTCATAGAGCTTCGAGGAATGCACAACTGACTCCCTCTGAATAGCATATCATCCTGAATGATGAAATCCAACCATTTCATCCTTTCTAGAGTAACAGGTTCTGTACAAGCTTTCCAAGCTTCACCAAAATCAATATCCTCTGGATACAAATTTTTGAGTTCCTTAAACCCAACCACCTCAATCTGCATCTCTGTCAGCAATAGTTTCCATCTGCTAAGAGCATCTGCAACCCTACTAGACTTTTCCCTTCTGTGTTTCAAAACAAATGTATAACTCTGCAAAAACTCAACCCATTTCAAATGCCTTTGATTGAATTTTCCTTGACTATTCAAATATTGCAAAGCTTGATGATCAGTATACAAAACAAACTCCTTAGGAAGCAGATAATGTCTCCACTTTTTTAATGCCTGAACTATAGCATAAAATTTTTGATCATAAATAGAATATTTCTTCTTGGCATCATTTAATTTCTCATTGAAATATGCAACAAGTTTACCTTCTTGGCTCATAACAGCTCCTATTGCAGTACCACTAGCATCACAATCTACTTGAAACACCTTATTAAAATATGGAATGGCTAAAATAGGTTGTTCTGTAACTTTTTGTTTCAACAATTGAAAACTCTTTTCTGCCCCTTTAGTCCACTTAAACTCTTTTCTATCCCCTCTCATTGTCTCTGTCAAGGGACTACAAAAACTGCTAAAATTTTTGATAAACTTTCTGTAAAAACTAGCTAGACCATGAAAAGATCTTACCTTAGTAGCACCCCTTGGAGTAGGCCATTCAAGGATAACCTGTACCTTCTTTGGGTCCATTTTTAGACCTTCTGTTGAAACTACAAATCCCAAATACACTAACTCTTTCTTCACAAAACTGCACTTCTTCAAATTAATCAACAATTTCTCATCTCTCAATTTCTCAAATATCATACGAATATGCATCATATGTTCCTCCAATGTCTTGCCAAAAATCAAAATATCATCTAGGTAAATAATGATAAACTTACCCAAAAATTCTTTCAGAACCTCGTTCATGAGCCGCATGAAAGTGCTCGGTGCATTGGTTAGCCCAAAAGGTATGACTAACCACTCATATAGTCCTTCCTTTGTTTTGAAAGTAGTCTTCCATTCATCTACTTCTCTGATCTGAATCTGATGATATCCACTCTTCAGATCTATCTTTGAGAAATACATAGCTCCACTCAAACAATCCATAATATCATCCATTTGTGGCAATGAAAACCTATACTTGATTGTGATCTTGATTATTGCTCTAGAATCTATACACATCCTCCATTCTTCTTTGGTGCTAATACTGCTCGTACAGCATAGGGACTTAGACTCTCTTGAATCAACCCCTTCTGCAATAACTCGTGTACTTGTCTGTTCAACTCTTCACTTTTTGCTGGTGTGATTCTGTGTGCTACCTTGTTTGGCAAACTCACTCCTGGAATCAAATCCATTTGATGACTGATCTTCTTTACCAGTGGTAATCCATCAGGTTCATTATCAGATACAATATCTTGAAACTCATTCAATAAATCTGCAACCTCTATAGGTACATCCTCTACTTCTTCTTTACCAACTTTTGCAATTAAAGCAAAATAGACATGCTCATGCCTCATACCATCTAGAAATTTTCTTCCATCAACAAATGTTATTCTTGCATTACCACATACCTTTTCTTCGGTCTCCTTCAATGGCTTTAGCTTATGTCGCACTCCATCCTTTGTCAAGGAATAGGTATTCGCACGACCATCGTGTACAACAAATCTGTCAAACTGCCACGGTCTACCCAACAACATATGACATGCATCCATAGAGATGATATCACACAATACCTCATCTTGGTATCTACCAATCTTGAACTTCATGAGGCATTGTTCATTGACCATGCCCTTATGGTCATCCTGTACCCAGGCAATCCGACATGGATGTGGGTGTTTCTGTCTCTTGAGCTTCAACTTTGTCACCATCTCTGTTGACACCAAATTGTTAGTGCTTCCACTATCAATAATCACATCACAACATTTACCTTCACACTTGCACCTTGTGTGAAACAGTCTCCTCCTTTGCTCAGCTTCATTCTCACCACTCAACAGGACTCTTCTGTTAATCAACGTTTCTCCTCTTTCAGCATCTTCACAATTTGATGATCTGGCATCTTTATCTACATGTGCAACTTTGGCCTAGCCTTCATTTCTCCTGTTTGTTCTGCCTTGGCACAGAGGACATTCAAATGCCCTATGACCTTCTTCTCCATAATGAAAACATGTTCCACGGAAGCCACCTCTTCCAGATTCTTGTCCTCTTCCTCTTCCTCTCTGATCTCTATTATTCTGATTCTCGAAGTGATTGGAATTATTTCCTTGCTGATTCTAACTACTACTGGCCTCATCCTTCTTTTTCAGATCATCATTTCGGCCACCATATGACCATCCATAGATCGTCCACTGCGACCTCTTCCATTTTGTCTGCTCTCAAACTTCTTGTTTAGCTTTTCCTCTACTTTTAGGGCAAACTGGTATGCCTCTTCAATACTGTTCATTCGAACCAGATTCAGCTCCTCCTAAATCCTTGGCCTTAACCCATTAAGATATCAAGCACCTTTCTCCTTATCAGCTTCTTCATGGCCTGTTCTTATGAGAAGTTGATACAACTCCTCCGTATACTCCTGAACAGATCTTCCTGCTTGCTTCAAACTCTATATTTTCTTTAGTAGGTCAAGCTCATAATCAACAGGAATGAACTGTCACTTCAATTTATCCACCATCTGATCCCATCTCATTATTTTCTCCTTTCCCCTTCTATTTCACTCCAACTGAATCTCTTGCCACCATATCTTCACATCACCTTTCAGTCTGGCCTTCGCAAATTTGACCCTATAAGGATCCTCAACATCTTCATACTCAAAATATTCCTCACATTCGTTGATCCAGTCAATCAATTCTTCTGGGTTAAGATTTCTAGAAAATGTAGGAACCTCAATCTTAGGTCTTTTCTCAATCTTAGAAATGGCCTGAAAAAGTCTTTCTTCCTCTTGGTTCACAATTTTGACTTCTCCTTCTTGATATTCTTCTTCAGCTTCATCCTCGCTTTCATCTCTGACATTAAGATTCATTCCTCTCTGAATCTCTTCTTGCAATGCTCACACTTATCTCTGCAGCTCTCTAACCTCAGGTGCCACAGCACCAGCTCTTCTGACACGTTCTCTTCATGGAGGTATTTTTGCGATGCGCGTTGAAACTCTAGCCACGGTCTTGGTGCAAACTGCCTCATAGTCAGCGATCTATTTACACATTCAAGAAAACCTGGCTCTGATACCACTTGATGAAGGGTGCTCCCCTTAATACCACAAACACATAACAAAAATAGAGAAACAACAATAATATGCAAGAACAAAAAATTGTCTTCTTATTATCTCCACAAATGTGGAATTACAAACTTTCAGAATTACAATATGCAAAGCCACATGGGCATTCCCTTACAATATTCTATAGGACAAAGCCTCAAATCAATACCTAGATCTACTACCCAGAACTATTCTGAACTGCCTAAAATAATAATACAGCCTTCCTTATATAGGCAATTTTCCACCGCTTGGGAAGGTTCCAGAATTTTAGCCAATAAAGCCGACCAAACTTAGAATTATTTTATTTTACATTTTATTAAATCATAGTCAGCTCAAGAGAACCTTGGAAACCGGAACAGAAATTTTGAAGAAAATTATTTTCTGCCATTTCGGGTGTCCCAACTTTTGAAGACCATAAGTCATCACCAGTTGACCCGATCGGCTATTATAACCCCATTTCGAAAATGCCACGAAGCACTCTACAGGCTTAACCCGCGCAAGCGCCCATCACCCAATTTTTTGACCTCATTCGGGGCCTCTAAAGCCTTCAAAACTGAGTTCAAAGTTTCTGTACCCTACTGCCAATACTGAAAATCTTCAATATCTTCCAATATACACTTGATCTGGCAATGAAACTTTACTGGCAGACTTATATGACCAAAATGAACTAAAGAAATCAGATCATTCTGAGCACATACAAAAATTACCAAAAATAGTAACTTTCCATAAATAGTAGCTCTACATAAAATAGCCCTTATTGAATATAAAAATAGAAATATTTTTTTTTTTTTGGTGATGCAAGATTGCTCTTACACCCAGGATGC
The DNA here is from genome assembly GCA_027943335.1 of Chamaecyparis obtusa. Classification (NCBI taxonomy): domain Eukaryota; kingdom Viridiplantae; phylum Streptophyta; class Pinopsida; order Cupressales; family Cupressaceae; genus Chamaecyparis; species Chamaecyparis obtusa. The sequence continues at coordinate 687,370 of BSBK01006958.1, forward strand.
TCCTGCATCAGACACCCAGGGTAATTTGAGAAGTGACCCTGTCACGACTCAGGTGTGTAGAGGAAAACCAAGACGACTAACCTCCTTATTTGTCAGCCATGATGAATCTTCAATAGGTCATCCTTTCCACTTGACTAGATATTCTTCATATGTCCTGTTCCTTGTGCTTCTGCCAACACGACTGTCCAGTATATCTTTGATCTCCTTAGTGTCTGAACTAGTTGCTGGAATACTCCACTGTGCTATTGTGATCTCATTTTCAACACCTCCTTCATGATACTCTGTTAGATCTGAAATGTTAAACACTAGTGAAATATTTAGCTCAGTAGGTAATTCTACCTCATATGCATTTCCTGAATCATGTTTATTCAGTATCCTACATAGTCCAAATTTCTTCATTTTCAACTTGTTATATGTACCAACCGAAAATCACTCCTTCCGCAAATGAACCATGACTTCATCGCCAACCTAAAATTTCTTATGCCTCCTTTTCTCATCTGCCTTAGCCTTATACTACACATTCATCTTGTTAATATGCTTCCTCACCTCCTCATAGATGTTCTTCAAGTGTTCTGCAAAATCCTCAGCTTTAGCACTACTTATTTCTCCTTTATCTATCTTTCTCAATTCAGATGCATTTCTTGGACTACTTCCATATACAATCTACAATGGTGATTACCAGTGCTCCTGTTGACAGAATTATTGTATGCAAATTCTACCTATGGTAAAATCAAATCCCATCCTGTTGGCTTATATCCAACTAAACATCTCAGCAAATTTTCCAAACTCCTATTCACCACCTCTGTCTATCCATTAGTCTGTGGATGATGTGATGAATTGAACTTCAAATCTATCTTCAACTTCTTCCACAATGTACGCCAAAAATATCCAACAAACTTAGTGTCCCAATCTGAAACTATGGTATTTGGCAAAGAATGAAGTCTCACTACTTCTCTGAAAAACCATTCTGCTATATGAACAGTATCATTAGTCTTCTTGTAGGGAATGAAATGTGTCATCTTTGAAAATCTGTCAACTACTACAAAAATTGAATCATGTCCCCACTGTGTCCTTGGTAAACTAAGAACAAAGTCCATACTGATATCCTCCCAAGGCTTCTCTAGTACAGGTAATGGCTTATACAACCCTGTATTCTGCTTCACTCTCTTCGCCATCTTACATACTCTGCAACTCTGTATAAAATTCTTGACATCTTGTTGCAATTGTGGCCAATAATAATTTTTACTAACCAAAGAAAGGATTTTATCACGACCAAAATGTCCCGTCAATCTTCCGCTATGCTTCTCCTTGATGAGATTCTCCCTCATAGAGCTTTGGGGAATGCACAACTGACTCCTTCTAAATAGCATATCATCCTGAATGATGAAATCCAACTATTTCATCCTGTCTAGAGTAACAGGTTCTGTACAAGCTTTCCAAGCTTCACCAAAATCAAGATCCTCTAGATACAAATTTTTGAGTTCCTTGAACCCAACCACCTCAATCTGCATCTCTGTCAACAATAGTTGCCTTCTGCTAAGAGCATCTGCAACCCTATTAGACTTTTCACTTCTGTGTTTCAAAACAAATTTATAACTCTGCAAAAACTCAACCCATTTCAAATCCCTTTGATTCAATTTTCCTTGACTATTCAAATATTGGAAAGCTTGATGATTAGTATACAAAAAAAACTCCTTAGGAAGTAGATAATGTCTCCACTTCTTTAATGCCTGAACTATAGCATAAAATTCCTGATCATAAACAAAATATTTCCTCTTGGCATCATTTAATTTCTCACTAAAATACGCAACAGGTTTACCTTCTTGGCTCATAACAACTCCTATTGCAGTATCACTAGCATCACAATCTACTTGAAACACCTTATTAAAATCTGGAAGGGCTAAAACAGGTTGTTTTGTAACTTTTTGTTTCAACAATTGAAAACTCTTTTCTCCCCCTTTAGTCCACTTAAACTCTTTTCTATCCACTCTCATTGTCTCAGTCAAGGGACCACAAATACTGCTAAAATTTTTGATAAACTTTCTGTAAAAACTAGCTAGACCATGAAAAGATCTTACCTCAATAGCACTCCTTGGAGTAGGTCATTCAAGGATAGCCTGTACCTTCTCTGGGTCCATTTTTAGACCTTCTGCTGAAACTACAAATCCCAAATACACTAACTCTTTCTTCATAAAACTGCACTTCTTCAAATTAATCAACAATTTCTCATCTCTAAATTTCTCAAATATCATACAAATATGCATCATATGTTCCTCCAATGTCTTGCTAAATATCAAAATATCATCTAGGTAAACAATGACAAATTTACCCAAAAATTCTTTCAGAACCTCGTTCATGAGCCGCATGAAAGTGCTCGGTGCATTGGTTAGCCCAAAAGGCATGACTAACCACTCATATAGTCTTTCCTTTGTCTTGAAGGCAGTCTTCCATTCATCTCCTTTTCTGATCTGAATCTGATGATATCCACTCTTCAGATCTATCTTTGAGAAATACACAGCGCCACTCAAACAATCCATAATATCATCCATTCATCGTAATGGAAACTTATACTTGATTGTGATCTTGTTTATTGGCTCTGGAATCTGTACACATCCTCCATTCTCCATTCTTTTTTGGTGCTAATACCACTGGTACAGCATAGAGACTCAGACTCTCTCGAATCAACCCCTTCTGCAATAACTCATGTACTTGTCTATTCAACTCTTCACTTTCTACTGGTGTCATTCTCTGTGCTACCTTGTTTGGCAAACTGGCTCCTGGAATCAAATCCATCTAATGATTGATCTTCCTTACTAGTGGTAATCCATCAGGTACATTATCAGATATAATATCCGGAAACTCATTCAACATATCTGCAACCTCTATAAGTACATCCTCTACTTCTTCTTTACCAACTTTTAGAATTAAAGCAAAATAGACATGCTCATGCCTCATACCATCTAAGAATTTTATTCCATCAACAAATGTTATTCTTGCATTACCACATACCTTTTCTTCGGTCTCCTTCAATGGCTTTAGCTTATGTCGCACTCCATCCTTTATCAAGGAATAGGTATTCGCACGACCATCGTGTACAGCACATTTGTCAAACTGCCATGGTCTACCCAAAAATATATGACATGCATCCATAGAGATGATATCACATAATACCTCATCTTGGTATCCACCAATCTTGAACTTCACGAGGCATTGTTCATTGACCATGACCTTGTGGTCATCCTGTACCCAGGCAATCTGATATGGATGTGGGTGTTTCTATCTCTTGAGCTTCAATTTTGTCACCATCTCTGCTGACACCAAATTGTCAGTGCTTCCACTATCAATAATCACATCACAACATTTACCTTCACACTTGCACCTGGTGCGAAACAGGCTCCTCCTTTGCTCAGCTTCATTCTCACCACTCAGCAGGACTCTTCTGTTAATCAACGTTTCTTCTCTTTCAGCATCTTTAGAATTTGATGATCTGACATCTTCATCTACATGTGCAACTCTGGCCTGGCCTTCGTTTCTCCTATCTGTTCTGCCTTGGTGCTGAGGACATTCAAATGCCCTATGATCTTCTTCTCCATAGTGAAAACATGTTCCACGGAAGCCACCTCTTCCAGATCCTTGTCCTCTTCCTCTTCCTCTCTGATCTTTATTATTCTGATCCTGGAAGTGATTGAAATTATTTCCTCACTGATTTTGACTACTACTGGCCTCATCCTTCTTTTTTGGATCCTCATTTCGGCCACCATATGACTGTCCACCAGATCGTCCACCGCAACCTCTTCCATTTTGTCTACTCTCAAACTTCTTATTCAGCTTTTCCTCTACTTTTAGGGCAAACTGGTATGCCTCTTCAATACTATTCATTTGAATCAGATTCAGCTCCTCCTGAATGCTTGGCCTTAACCCATTAAGATATCAAGCAACTTTCTCCTTATCAGCTTCTGCATGGCCTGTTCTGATGAGAAGTCGATAGAACTCCTTTGTATACTCCTGAACAGATCTTCCTGCTTGCTTCAAACTCTGCATTTTCTTCAGTAAGTCAAGCTCATAATCAACAGGAATGAACTGTCACTTCAATTTATCCACCATCCGATCCCATCTCATGATTTTCTCCTTTCCCCTTCTATTTCGCTCCAACTGAATCTCTTGCCACCATATCTTCGCATGACCTTTCAGTCTGGCCTTCACAAATTTGAACCTATCAGGATCCTCAACATCTTCATAATCAAAATATTCCTCACATTTGTTGATCTAGTCGATCAATTCTTCTGGGTTAAGATTTCCAAAAAATGTAGGAACCTCAATCTTAGGTCTTTTCCCAATCTTAGAAATGGCCCAAAAAAGTCTTTCTTCCTCCTGGTTCACAATTTTGACTTCTCCTTCTTGATATTCTTCTTCGGCTTCATCCTCGCTTTCATCTCTAACATTAAGATTCATTCCTCTATGAATCTCTTCTTGCAATGCTCGCATTTGTCTCTGTAGCTCTCTAACCTCAGGTGCCACAGCACTAGCTCTTCCGCCACGTTCTCTTCATGGAGGCATTTTCGTGATGCGTGCTGAAACCCTAGCCACGGTCCTCGTGCAAACTGCCTCATAGTCGGTGATCTGTTTACACACTCAAAAAAACCTAGCTCTGATACCACTTGATGAAGGGTGCTCCCCTTAATACCAAAAATACATAACAGAAATAGAGAAACAACAATAATATGCAAGAACAGAAAATTGGCTTCTTATTATCTCCACAAATGTGGAATTACAAACTTTCAGAATTACAATATGCAAAGCCACATGGGCATTCCCTTACAATATTTTGTAGGACAAAGCCTCGAATCAATACCTAGATCTACTACCCAGAACTATTCTGAGTTGCCTAAGACAATAATACAGTCTTCCTTATATAGGTAATTTTCCACCGCCTAGGAAGGTTTACAGAATTTTAGCCAATAAGGCCGACCAAACTTAGAATTATATTATTTTATATTTTATTACATCATAGTCAGCTCAAGATAACTTTTGAAACTCGAACAGAAATTTTGAAAAAAATTATTTTTCGCCATTTCGGGTGTTCCAACTTCCAAAGACCATAAGTCATCACCAGTTGACCTGATTGGCTATTATAACCTCATTTCAGAAACACCACGAAGCACTCTACAGGCTTGACCCGCACAAGCACCTGTCACCCAAATTTTTGACCTCATCCGAGGCCTCTAAAGCCTTCAAAACTGAGTTCAAAGTTTTTGTACCCTGCTGCCAATACCGAAAATCTTCAATATCTTCCAATATACACTTGATCTGGCAATGAAACTTTACTGGCAGACTTATATGACCAAAATGAACCTCCAAGAAAGAAATCAGATCATTCTGAGCATATACAAAAATTACCAAAAATAGTAACTTTCCATAAATAGTAGCTCTACACAAAATAGCCCTTATTGAATATAAAAATAAATTATTATTTTTTTTTTGGGTGATGCAAGATTGCTCTTACACCCAGGATGCTCCTGCATCACTTCTTCATGGTGTAAGTGTCAATATGTTATAATGTAACCAGCATGTCTTACCCCCACTTCTGACAAACCTCACAACATGCAAATCATAGCCAAAGAATTGGGTGATCAACATACACAAATAGAGATTACCCTTAGGAAACAATGATCATTAATATTCCTTAATGATGGGTGGTGATTCCTTGGTAATAAAGGCATTGACAACATTCATCATCTTAACCAAGTCATAGATGGTGATCCTTGAAATAGCACAATTAGTAAAAGGAAACAACAACATAAGTCATGGGTGGTGATCCTTAAATTTAATCAAGTTGGAATTGGAGAAGAATTTAGAAATAAACTTGCATTAGAAAAAAGCCAAGTTATCTAGTTCTTTGTTTGAGGCTGGGTTCTACTTTTGTTCTCCTCTAGGTTTGACTTGGGTTCCTTTGGTAGGAACTTGGGTGCCTAGGCCAATCCTAGGTGCACTTGTAGTATTATAAATATGATACATGAGGTATTTTATTCATAATTTTATAGGCTAACTCATTATTATGGTAACATGGGTATGACCACACTCCATGCCTTATAATGGTACCTGACATGGAGTGTGGTTCAAATGAAGTTGAACCAAATGCTGATCATGATGGCTATGATCATGATGAAGATGAATATGAATATTAAATCTAAAATATAGCTTGTAATTTAAATTTTCATTGTGAATGAAGAAACTGTAGATTCAAGTTGACTCATTCTATGTTGTAGTATATTTGTTCCCTAGATCTACCATATTATATATGTGTAGACTGTAAGGGACATCTTCTGCTCATCCATGTATTAGAGCTCGGTGAGAGTTCTTAGGAGAAAGACAAGATGTTAGTGGGAGATGGAGAAACCAATATCAGAACACCACTTGAAGCCTTGCAATGTTGAGAGTGGGATAAAAGATACACTTGAGACCCTATATAAGGACCAACTTATTGAGCTTCACTTTGTTTCGAGAATAGTTTTATATTTTGTACAAAATAGGGCCAACCACGTGAATTTGGAAGCTCATTTGCCCCCCCCCCGCCTAACATCACTCTAAATTCCCCATTAACATCTAACATTTATTCATTATTTCATCCATTAATAAAATGTAACATTCATTCACACATTAATAAAATGTGACATTCATTAATTATCACATGATTCATTAACACATTATAAAATTTATGAACATTCACTACCACATAATTAAATTCATTGGCATATAAAAATCAGTCATTATCACTTAAGGTGCATAGATGACAATCATTTCTTTTTTTTTTTTGATGTCTAGTTTTTAAGATGTAATTGTTAAGATGAGTATCAATATCATCATGATGATCATCTACCCTCTCATTAGATCTCAATGCACACCTAGTTCTTTGTTGATGCAAAGGGGGTTCATCTGCAATAACATATAAAAGGGTTAAATTAAAAACATTAAAAATATTTTAAAGTATTTAAGTACTTTATAAGCCATAGTCGTATAGCTCTTTACCTAATCTAGTCACATCATCAACATCAAGGTCAGTTTGTCTGGCCTTGGCCTCAACCTCAACATGCTCATTAACAACGACCTCTACACTCTCTACAATTGCAATACAAATTGTTACATTAATCCAAACACCAATTGCAATTAAATTTGTATTACTACACCAATCAATTTAATATGTTTACTTGTATTACTGTGATGCACATCCTCATTGTCATCAACACACACAGGTTGTGTACGACAAGAATCGGCAGGCTGCATTTCAATTTCATACACATTCATGTTATCATTTTTTTCTTACTTAAAACAAATTTACTCACTTTATGTTGGAACTTAACATCAAAAAAATTGGTAAATAATTAAATTTGAAATATCATCTATTTATCTGACTTACCGCGATAGATCCATCAGTAGAACCTTGTGCACTTCTTATTCTTTCTACCATGACTTTATAGCCTTGTTGGAAGCCAATTCTCTTGTCCTCTTCTATGAGACTTACATTGAACTCTGTGCCCTACATTTTTTCTTGGTATCATCAAATTTTATTTTATTATTTCATCAAAACTAAAATAGATTTCAAATTATAAATAAATATTTAAAGATCAAAGAATTATTTTCAGTGTTAAAAGCCATGTACAGATTGTATTTTTCCTCATTCAATTCAGACAATTTTAACACTTACAACTCATGTAGAAAGTTTCGAATAACCGCCAGAGCCTAGCTTGTGTTGCCCATGCTTTTGCAATCTTACCTTTATTGCCTTTGATGTGTCAGGCAATCTATGAAGAGATTGAAATATATTAGTTCATATAAATATGAAGAGTATTTAGTACACAATTACATTCTTAACAGTATCACATACCTTCTTCTGTTCTCTAGTGGTGTATTTCCTTTTTTTACTTCAATTTTCTCATTCGCATCCAAAATAAGAGATTTCCACTCTAAATCAGAAATGCAAGGGGGGCGCTGGTAATGTGGATTTTTGGTTAATGTACACATGTACTGGTCCCTAATATACCTCAAACATATCCCAGCTCTTTGAAGGAGCTTACCCTTCTCAAATGCATGAGGTCCAAAAAAGTTTGTCATACTCTCTACGAGATCATCCTTTAACTTTTGATTTTGGGTTTTCCACCTTTTAAGAAAGAAAATAGTGTTAGATTCAAAAATGGATGTAATGATAACTATCCTAGCAATGATATGAAATCAAAATAGTGGATTGGGGTTTTAGCTCGGATATGATGTTCCACCTTGTAGAGATGGTGGGCCCAAATAACTACAAACACTCATCATTAAGTACACTATAGAAAACATCATTCCCTACAAAATAATCATGGGATCATTAGTTGAAGGATATAATAGTATAAAATAAGAATATAATAGATGTAAGCTTCTCATATTGAATGCAAGGTGTAATTAACATACAATTGTATAGTAAAAGAAAGGTCCAATCTTTAAAGTACTTGGAAGTTTTTCTATTTTCAAGGGAACTCCTTCTTCTTCACTCACAAGCAATATGCAATCCTTCACCATTCCCATACTAGCAATACTAGTACATCCAGGAAAATCACCATCAAGTGTTGCATCCCCTGTTGCATAAATTGAATCCATTACGAAATGGCCCTAAGAAAGAACACTTCAAGGGAAATAAACATATATATATAATGATAGAGAAAATAAAATCTATGTATGAGTAGGTGGTGCCATGGCGTCTATGGCCATGCTATGTGTTGCTGACATTGCAGGACACAATACATCTTAGTCTGCCATCATATGAGGCGGCAATAGGAAATGATCATTGACACATGCTGAAGAATAAGATTGTTAGAGCATAATAAAACTAGTGATTAGCATGGACAATATTGTTAGAGAGTTAAAAAAAAATAGTCCAACATGCGATCTACCTAAACTAGCTGCAGTACCCTCATCATGGTCATGAGGATCAAAATTACACAAAAAAAGCTGTAAAAGAAACACATCCGCTTATTTTTTAATGACATAAAAGACTACTATAACATAAAAACTATTATTGAACTTTTGTTATAATTAAAAATTACATTAATACTTACTCGGTAATTTTGAGATAGGTGCATCAGTTTAGTTGCCTTCTTTTGTGACTCAAGAGTCAGAGGGAATATAGATGCCAATTCAACGAATCTTTTTCCAATTTTGTGGAGGCATTTTTTAATTGCAGACGCTGGCTCATCACAAGCACCCAAATCAACAACTAGGTCCTCATCAAAGGACTCCTCTTCAGGGACTACGGGTTCCTTTTCCTTTCTCTGATGACCAGCTGTCCGTGACAACAATATTACTAACACTATTAGAATTAATCTGAAATAGTGATGAAAAGAATATAATAAAAAACTTTATTTAACATTTTTCTTCTATCTAATTTGTAGTTCAATAACAATTTGGTTTACCTACTAGGAAAAAGTGCATGCATGATCATCATTGTCCCCACTACGTGGTTGCTCCATATTGTGGTCATGTGTTATTATTTAAAGTTAACCAATAATTAGAAAGGACTACATTAATAAATTTCATTAGAAGATGATGGAGATGAGGTGGATGGTGAGGAGACTCTCTAAATGTGGTTGGCAAAAAAACTCAATTATTTAATGGTACATAGTATGTACCTGCACCCTAATGATAGTGACATCATTTGTATCTATGTGATTCAAATTGTAATCAATAAGAAGCTCTTCCCCTGCACTTATTGATTTTATCACACATACAAATACATGATTTCCCTCGCATGCCTCAAATATGCACTTGGGTTGCTTAATAGTTGACAGAGGTCGCATGCTATTTATAAAACCTACAATATTCCCTAATGCTTTTAGCCTTCTGTCAATGTATATCCCCACTCTTTTACTTTTCTCATTGTCTTTTTGTTGAATATAATTTTCTGAGAGTGCATACATATGCATACTTGTTTTATATTGAACAATTCGCATCCAACTTTTGTAATTGTAACAAGATCCAACATACTCCATCAATTCAAAAACTTTATTGTAAGAGACCTTTATGCCATCCATGGAAAATAGGCCCAAACCATGTATTGACGATGGTGCAATACGATATATCTTGCCTTTAACACTAAAATCAATGTTTATTGGAGGAAGTTCCTTGGGGACCCATTGTTTCTATAGATTTTGGTACCTAGAGGGAACCTCGATGTCACCTTTGCTCTCATCATCATAAGAACATGACCCCCCTTGAGCAAGGAAAAATTTCATGTGTCTATTGAATTTCCTTCTAGTCTTTTGACCTCTAGTTGATCTTCCTAATTCAAACATACTAAATGACTCACTTTCTTCGCTTGAGGAAGACACATTTGACAAATACCTATTTGCTACTACCTGCACTCCATCAAATGAGAGAGATAGCAAGTAATGTGAGATAGTTTGAAAATTGTGAAATATGTTAATCTCTATAGGCTGTATTGACTTATACATGTCGATCCATGAGACTGTGTGGGATGCTCATGAAAGGAGTCCGAGTATCTACATATGTAATTCAATTATCTAATGTTAGCTAAAAAATTTATGATACATATACTCAAAACCACATAGTAATTACATTAAAAACCATAAGCATCCCATAGTAAGTACATCACAAATTAATTAGATTAATCATTGATTGTATAACTACACATTTCTATCAAGAAATCAATATTAAATAGATTAAGCAGTGATCACATAACTATACATTTCACTTGTGTCATTCATCTTCTTCTTCATCCAACTAATCACCATGATCATCATTAATTTTGACATCACCACCACCACCATCATTTTTGTCATCTTCATCTTTTTCATCATTGTCATCATCGGCATCAGCATCAGCATCATCATCAACAGCAGCAGCAACAACATCATCATCACCATCATCATCATCATCATCATCATCATCATCATCATCATCAGTAGCATCATCATTGTCATCATCTTCTTCTTCTTCAAGAAAATTTGCATCAGGAACATCATCGACTAACTATTGTTCATGATCATCATGTACATCATCTTCTAGTTGTTCACAATCTTCTTCTTCCAATGCATTATAACTCATCGGTCTTCCTCTTGGATCATGTCTAACAACAAATGACCAACCTGATTTATGTGGAACCTCTGAGTAAAATACCTGCTCACATTGTCTTGAAAGAACATAGGATTCATCCCAACTAGCTCAAACCACCTTGTATTAATCATTGGAAATCCATTGTCATGTTCAATAATAGTTCTATCAGGATCATTTTGATTAAGTCATAGCCTATACCATCTGATGATGAAGAGAACTAATTTGAAGGAATTAAAGTCACACTCAAGTACATCATCCAAAATGCCATAGTATCAATTTTTAGACTCTCGAGGATGTAAGTCATTTCCAGATGAAATATTAGTCACCTAAAAGACTGCACTTATCCCAAAATCACAAGTTTTCTTTGTGTCATCCAACTTTTTGATGCGAAATTTATGACCATTGCAAAACATAGCCTTGTGGTGTTTGACCTGCGAAAATATGTAAAACATGTATAAATTAATGCATCCAGAGTTCATAAACGTATGAGTGATTAACAAATTTATACGTACCTAGAAATCTCTTAAACCATGTGCTAAATCTATTTCCCTTTGGGTAACATTTGGATCTCCGTTATGATGAGCTTCATTAACCAATGAAGACACAACTTCCCATGTTAATGTGTGACCTAAATGATGACATCGTTCAATCCATTTCCTCATCCAATCTTGATTGTTTGTAATATACAAATGTATTGCATCCCACTCTCGAGCAGCTATACAAAAAATAAATAGACAACTTACAACTAATTAATTTTGAAGATTAAGAATTAATTAACAGCTACAATAACATCTTATAATTTATTACCTCTCACTTTCCTCATTTTACCTTCCCCCACCGAGTACTCCCCTTCAAATTTTCTAATGGCGCCGAGATCCCAAATGTGATCTATATGGATCTTTGTTGAAAGCTTAGGAAGATATTCAATAACATACACCATAGTCTAGTATACCATATATCCCTCCACCATAGAACCCTCAGGATGTGCTCTTTGCCGAACCAAAGCCTTAAAAAATTTCAGGCACCTCTCAACCATCCACATTGATCGAGTGTGTACGGGTCCACACATTTCAATCTCCTTAACTTGGTGTATGAGGTAGTGTTCTTGTGAATTGAAAAAGGTTGAAGGTAGACACTTTTGCATTTCACACATTAGATGAGGAATTCTTCTCTTCTAGTATTTTATATCTTCTCTATGCATTTCTTTAGATGACAACCACCTACAAGACATTCAAGACACAAAAATATATAAACATGAGACTTTACAATATATATATACAATAAATTGAATAGATATCATTGCTTACCTCATGTATTTTCCAAGATCATATATCACTTGTTTGATGTTATTGTCAAAGTTCTTTGGGAGAGATAGGGGTAGCACATACTGCAGTAATTATAAAAATAATCATGTCATTCTTTTCTCATATAATAAAATGAGAAGTACATGTAGTTTACAAATATATTGTAAATACAAAAGAACGTGACTTACCTTGATGAAGGTATGCCAATCATGCATTTTCAACCCTGGCCCAAATTTACTTTTCTTTGATATGGTACTACTTATGTTTGTAGCAAATCCTGTGGGAAATTGAATTTTTTGTATGACTTCTTTTATGGCATCACTTTTTTTTTTTATTAATAACCAAGGAAGGGCACTTGTATTAATCCATTCTCCATTTCTATTTGATTCAATGAAATTTTTCATTTCATGATTGGATTCATGCATGAATGTCGCTACAAATTTTGACAATTTTTTCTTTGTCACGCCTTCCATCCAATATCTTCCACATTGTCTCTATTACATACTTTTCAATATGCATAGTATCAAACAAATGCACATTTTGCAGCTACTCGTAGTTGGGAAACCTACTAAATTGTCTAGGATAACTCTTTAGTCCCTTTGGAAGGTGCTCAGTAGTGTTTCCTTGATGACATTCACGATCATCAATCACATAATCAGCAAACAAAACACAATAAAAATATAAAAATTCCAAACATAAATTGTTAGGTAGAATGGTAGTACCTTGACAATTAATTCTATTATATTCCAAATTCCATAGACGAGGTGTCATTCTCCGTGGCTTAAATGTAGTCTCTTCTTTCCCATTGAAAAGATGTTTTTTGGTAATTCGATAGTTATGATTTTTGTGGAGAAAGTCTCTAAACTCATCAAACACCTACTTTCCTAAACTTTTTGAATGACGAGATTTAATCTTTAGACCACAAACTGGACATGCAAATTTTCCCTTTGTTTGAAGACCTACAAGGTAATGATACAATTGGATTAAATATGTTAACTTTTATTTTTAGAATTATCATGTGCAACTTGAATTCACCATAACATACCAGAAAAATGTGTTAGTCTTGGGGCATCATGAATTGTCCATACAAGCATTGCATAGAATTGAAATTGTTTCTATCCTATTGATCTAGAGATGTCATACATAATGACACCTTTCCATAACTCCACCAACTCATCGATAAGAGCCTCAATATAAACATTCATATCTTTAACTTGGTATTTAACAACATTACATAATTATTGTGACCATTTTACTACAAGATTTATAATTACATGCAGATAACTGTTAAATGATCAAATACCTGGAACAATCATTGCCAACATAATGTGCTCCCTCTTTATTGACATCCATGGAGGAATGTTATTATTGATGACAAAAATAAGCCAAAAAGTGTAAACAGATCTTAGCTCTCCAAATGGATTGATACCATCTGTTGCCATTGAAAGCTTGAGATTTCAAGGTTCTTCGATAAAGTGTGGCCACTTTCCTCTATGTCCTTAAATATAGAACCATCTAAAAGCATTAGAATAATGTCATCTTGAATCCTATTGTGTGCATGGTAATCCATAAATTGTGCCAACCTACTACACTTGAATAATCTTTGCAAACGTGGTATAATGGGGATGTAACGAAGAACCTTGTGAGGCACTTTTTTTGTTATTTGATCTGTTCGATATCTACTCGTATGACATTCAAGGCATTCTATTTCAAATTCATGTTCTTTATGATAAATAATATGATCACTGGGACAAGCATCTATTGCTTGATACTCTATTCCAATATCTTTCATAGTGGCAAAAAATTCTCGGTATGAGCGAGAGAGAATATTCGATGGTGGTAACAAGAACTCACCTATCAATCTGTAAAAAAAAAAATATGTTGTTAATATTAGTGATATTTATGGTACATGTTTCACCATTTAATTACTATAATGATGTATATAACATACCTTAGCATACGTGACATTGTTCTGTTGGATAAACCATTCATAACCTTCAAGTTCAACAACAACAATACAACAAAGAGAAGAGTTGTTTGGGAGCCTTCGTAAAGGGGTGTGGTTGCCTTCTCAAGTAGAGGTATATCATGGATGACATCAACATCATCTTGGTCATCATCATCAGTTGTACAAATACCAAATGTGTCATAGATCAATGTATTAGTACCATCATTGTCATCTTTCATGGGATCATAATCTTCAGCTTCAATATTCGCACCTCCATGGTCCATATCACGTACTCCCCTAGGGAGGTCAACCTATATAAAAATGATGAACAAAAATAAATCATGATAATGATCTCATCATCAAGTGTATTTCATATATATATATAATGAAAAACTTACCAATTCATGATAATCAAACTCTCCTTCAATGTGACCATTATCCCTACAATGTCTCTTAGCTATTTTGATTAGCAATCTTCTAATGTTTAAGCCCTTACAATTATTGCAGGGACAATAACATTTTCTATCGCCTTTTCTTTTCAAGTTTGACCACAATCTATTGATTGCATCCCCGTTACCTTCTTCACTTGGATTGTCTGACATGATCCTTCTTCACTTAGATTATCTATAACCTAATTATATATAGAAATTGAAAACTTAGTTATGAAATTATGTTGTAGTATAGTATACCAAATTGAAACACTTCTATTATTGTAGTCTTCCACCTCAAACTCTTTCCTATTGTGGCAAGAAAGAAAGATATTCAAATAATATAGTAGTTTGTAAATCAAAATAAAATGGAGGCAAGTTGTTGATTGAGGGTGCAAGGAACAACGCCCGTCAGTACTTTTATCAAATTGTAAATTTCAATTTTGAACCATTCTGTGAATATAGAACATGGCTGTAATCTCAGAAAATAACAAAATGTCGACATGATAGATTACTTTTTTTTTTATTCTACATTAGTTACTATTTGAGTGCACGTTCCACCTGCAACTTGATCAAGTCTTGTTTGATGCTTCAATTTTGTGTTCACTATCCCGTAGAAGTACACAATTTTGTATTTGCCCAATATGTTATTCAAAAAACAACAATAGAATAAAATACTTGTTGAGAAAGATCATCATAGGAGTATCAAAAACTTGAGATCCAAAGGTAACACAACATTATAAGACTCTTACATTCAACCTTCAACTCATGCACCTAATAAATAGGAGAAAAAATACATGAAATTAAAAAATTTAACTAATGAATTGTATTTTTCTTCTCATCTTAATTGGCCAAATTTATATGAGATTCTAAAGAAGGCCTCACTCTTACTAAGCCAAATCTTCCTTGTACCACACAAAAAAACTTTGTGATAACTATGTCTACCCTAACCTTAATTGTTTAAGAATTCATCATATCAGATAAAGTATGTTTAAGAATTGTTGGGACTGGTCCTTTGGTGTGTATTAAATAGTATACAATTTTTAGCATATTATTATCACTCTATTTCTTTTTTGTAAACATGCCATTGGCTCAATTTTGTAAAAAAAAATTGTGTTAGATGCATTTAAAATTATCTTCATTGTCTTTTGATTGTCTAAATGCTTCTTTATTTGTTAGCCAATTAATACATGCTACTATATAAAGAAGATAATTAGAAGACAATGAAGATTTGTCTGACAAAAATGAATACACTAAACCCATACAAAAATGAATACAAAAATGAATACACTAAACATATACTCCTAATGTGAAATGTGGAGAGAAAGAAAGAGACACACTAGGTATGAATTACATGATATACCCATCATCACTTAGCAATTAAATAATAAATTATGGATAGGGAACAACCCCCTAACCTCTGGATGTTTATTTCATGTTGGCCTCTTATTATATGCAAAGGTGGGCCTGTCTTAATTAGGCTAACAACCACAATGTAGGGGCCATAAATTATGGATCCCAAAATAGTGCACACTTGTATTAAATTAGGTTCACTATACTACAAGGGAATGGAAACCATGCAATAGTGCCTCATGGGGATGGAAGAAACCCTTCACCAAGAAGATGATTGTGTCTACAATATTTACTAGAGGCAAAGAACATAATTTGGTTCTAGCAATTACTCCTAGAAGATAATGGCACCCACAAAACACTTGGAAAAGATAACACTCACTATATTTCTTATCACTCTTTTAAAGCTGGGACAATAAATCTCAAAGATTGACCAATGAATTCTTGAACACAAAGAACCATTGATAGATATGATTCATGTGTACAATAGCCAACAACCAATTGTTCCAATCATGGTGTCCAATAATTATGTTAGAAAAAGCATCTAAAAATCCCTTACACAACCATAATAGATTCAAACCATGAACTATAAGAACCTAACAATGGGACTAACAAAGATACAACCTAAACAAATCTTGATCATATTCCACCCTATTGTAAGGCCCAAGAAGTAACTCTATCTTAAAGCTACACATTCCTATAGATGAAGCTCAAAGGTTGGGTAGCTGAAACATAACAATACTTGAATGAATATAGGAATAATTTGATGTAAAATCATTTTCTAGCTTGCTTTGTGGGTTTTCCACATAATATTTTCCCTTTAACCACATTTATAGTTTGAGAAAATCAGAAAAAATTGTTTCAAATTTATATTATCCTTTTGAACTAGCACACTACCATCAAAATGCATAATCATTGGTCATCTCAAGAAAATTCCTATTGATTAGTAGGATATCCTTATAAAAATTTGATGCATGGATTTCTTGTGAATTATCAAGTGCTATGTATCATGCACTATGGAAGGAATAGTGTTGGTGTTAGGTTTCATTTATTATTGAATTCAATGGTTTCCAAGATGTGTTGAGGAGTTTGCTCCTTGTTTAATGTTACCGTTCCTACACAATCCACTCATAAAATAGTGAAATGCTATGTGGAAGGGATGGTTGATAGTGTTCCTTGAGGGAAGGGTTATTGTGAAAGACTTGTTATCATTGTATTGTGTATTTCTGATATGTTTGGATGCAAATCAGACCAGGAGAATGAAGGTTCACTCACTGATTGCATGATAACCTAGTTTTGAAGGGTCACTGGTTGAGGGGACAGTCAAGGTCTAAATGATTTTTCCATTGGAGGACCCTATTTATTTGTATTAATTGCTATTTGAATTGGATGCATGGATTTCTTGTGAATTATCGACTATTATGTATCTTGCAACTGCATCCGTAAATCTGCATATGCTTCTATAGGGTTGTAAGCCACTTAGGGATCAAAATAGAGACACTAAATCAAAATCATTCTTTGTCCTATTTCCTTTTAACAAAGTCTCAACTATCAATGATACAATATACATTTTATTCCCTAAGCTATCAAATATACAAATGGCACCTAGCTAGAAGCTCACCAAGAGAATGAAGGATCACTCATTGATTGCATGATAACCTAGTTTTGAAGGGTCACTGGTTGAGGGGATAGTCAAGGTCCAGATGATTGGGCCATTGGAGGACCCTAGTTCTTTGTATTAATTTCTATTCAATTTGGATGCATGGATTTCTTGTGAATTATCAGCTTCTATGTATCCTGCAACTGCATCTGTAAATCTGCATATACTTTTCTAGGGTTGTAAGCCACTTAGGGATCAAAATAGAGAAACTAAATAAAAATTGTTATTTGTCCTATTTCCTTTTTAAAAAATCTCAACTATCAATGATACAATACATTTGATGCCCTAAGCTATCAATAAAAATGGCATCTAGCTAGAAGCTCACAGTCTGTCCATTTGATAACCACAGTCAACATTTCAAAAAAATGGATATTCTTGAGCACAAGCACCAATAAAATCAAATAATGGAGTTAAAGCATGGGCTAGGGCACAACACCAGTAGAATGCAGTCATTTTAGTGATAGAAATATACAATGGCATCATTAAACATATATTCCAGTAATATCAACAAACGTGAATCCAAACATTTGAATACAGTGAATCGATATCCTTGAGCACAAGCACCAATAACATCAAATAATAGAAATAAAGCACTAGCTAGGGCACGACACTAGTAGAATGTGGTCAAAGAGAATTCATGATCAAATAAAATGAAATGCATTCCAATATGATGCCATAGGCTTGAAAGATGAAGAAATCACATACCTTCTCCCGGGCTCAGCTTTTGCTCCTCTTCTCCCACTCCTTCTCTATCCAATCGAAATAAAAATCATGAGATCATTTCACTTTTTTTTAAATCTATACCTCAAATCTGTCAGAATTCCAATGGTCAATTAAACACCCATCAGAATACCGACATCATCGGGGCCTATTACAAAAAAAAACACCAAATTTGTAATAAAAAGTTACCTGTCAGAAACTTTTGCCAAAATTTGGCCCCAAATGTAGTAGTGAAGAGGTGGTTGCGCAAGGTAGCTAGCAAGATGATATGAACTCTACTATTGAGGTGGAAGAAATACTTGAGAAGTGGAGGGTGGAAAAGATAGGTAATTAGTGTATAAAGGAAAAGATGAAGCTAGTAGAGGTTGCAATGGTTGTTGTTGTGCTGCTTGAGAGAAGGTGATTTGTTGGGTTGCAAGCATGGATGCAGGAGAGTGGGTTGGTATTCCTAAGGCATGCATTTCTTCTCAAGTAAGGCCCCAACAAGATCCAATTTGTGGTGGGAGTTGTGATGTGGAGGATGCTAGAAATACAGATGTGGGGATTTGGGATGTAGGTGGTAGATTTGAAAATCCCATCGAAGACATGCCTGTTGTGAAAGCAGTTTGTTGGGTTTATGTATTGGAGATGAAAGGTGGAGGTGGAATGTATGTTTGGGAAAATCCCAGTTGGGAAGTGGAAGGAGATGCTTGTTTTCCCCATGAAAAGGGTGATGCTGACATGGAAGCTTGCTGAGTAGGAAAGGGGAATGATTGTGTTCTCCCTGGAAATGATGATACTGAGGTAGAGGCTTGTTGGGAAAAAGAACAAAAACAATGTGTTGCCCCCAGAAATGATGATGCTACTTGGCTCATGGATGGTTGAGGAACTGCTTGTGTGGTGGCTTGTGTAGGAAGTGGAGGTTGGTTTTGTGCAAAGATTTGGGCCTGGGTAATGGCTTGAGATTCCATAGAAGATGATGGTGTTCCCATGATGGAAAATAGAGTGGATTGTGTTATGGCTTGTGTGGTTGGGCTTGCAAAACTACTTTGCAAGAAGTAGGGGATAGATGAGGCTTCCTGAGATATGTGCAAGTTGGGATCAGGGATTTCTTGGATGATGGGGGTATAGATTTGTGCTAGGATTTGGATGGCTTTGATGGGTATGAGGGGTTGGAGATGTGGTGGAATGTGAGTACCCTCTTGTGAAAAGTTGACCAATATAGCTTGTTGATTCTGATCAATAAGTACACTCACTATTTGTGCATGCCTTGGATGATTCATAAAGGTCTCCATGGAAAATGAAGTGGGTGGTCCATTTGGGTCTTCCCACACATTATCAACTTGTGGGTTCTATGGATTCTAGGTTACCATCGCATTGGTAGAATTGTTAGGATCCAACAAACTAGTGGCCCGGTTGGGATCCATATTCCTTCTCTTCCTGGATCTTGTCTTAGTAGGCATGGAATGAAGATCTAAGGAAGAAAATGCAAATGATGGACCGATGCAAGATGTTTCTAAGAACTCTAAAGATAGTGGATTTCTAAGATGGGATGCAAGGATTTGGAACAACTGAATGATGGTAGGATGATGAAGGATTGGTGAGATGCTCTGATTTGGATTGAAGATGATGGAGGATTGGTGGGATACTTTGATTTGGGTCAAGGATGATGGAATCTCAATGGAAGATTGAGAATTATTACTAAGTGTTGGATCAAATGATTTGATGCTTCTTGATGTAGGATCAAAGAGGACTACCAACCTAAGATAGACTTGTGATCTTCAGAAGACTAGAATCTTTATCAATGTACACCAATCTCTTGCTCGAGATGATGAGGCTTACAAGGACAAGTAAGGATTCCCTAGACAATGCTTAGTCATAGGATGAAGATTTCTGATTTGGGATAAGGATTTGAAGCAACTCAAAGGATTTAGACATGAAGTGGATGGATTTGGATCACCGGATTTGGTTCAAGGATGGTGGGTTTCTGACTTGGATGATGGATGCTAGATTTGGATAAAAGATGATGGATGATGTCAAGGATTTTGATTTGGGATTTTCAAATGGAAAGATGATGAAGGATGATGGAATGATGCTATTTCTATGAGGATTACTTAGAGGTAGCTAAAAAAGGATGACCTATGATGCACCCAGGAAGATGATAAATAATGTAAGGATGAAACTAAAAATGACTTAGGATGCAACTAGGGATGGATGATAATGCAAAGATGAATCTAAGAATGGTCTAGGATGCAAAGGATGTCAAGATAGGATTGTGGAATTTTTAAGGAATGAAGGATATAAAATGGGCCAAACTAGTCCTCTATCTCTAGATTGACATAGTGACGATTAAGCTGGAATCAGTATGCAAACTATTTCACTCTTGCATTATACTCTATGTTGTCCAGTCTCTCTTGATTCTTTTCTTTTGCTTGGATCACTTTGACGGAAGGTTGGTGATCTTTGAGATTTATCTCTACAAATTTCTTCTCTTGATAAACTTTGGAATTGGGAAGTCTATCTTTCATATGTTTGGATAAATCAGACATAGCTCAAGAAGATTTGGTAATTGGATTTGAATCAAGGATCTTGGGCATATGATTTTAGAAGGATCTTTTCTACAAGGAAGTTTTAAAAGATTTGATCAAGTTGTGTATCAGTTTGATGTTTCCAATGGAAAAGGACAAAACTCAAAAAAAGACACTTTGAAAGAAATTTTGACAAAGGACAAGGCAACTTTGTGGGATACAAGAAATGAATGACCACAGAAAAATGATAATTTTTCTAAAGAGAGTCTATGTTCTGAAAAATGTTTGCACTAAGGTTGAACTTTGAAAACACTTCAAACATAACTACCTAAGGGAAGGCTAGTATCAAAATCTTTTCCCACAACTTGATACCCCTAAAAGGGATACATATGGTGAGTGTCTTAAGGTGATATGGGAAACCACAGGGATCGGTCCTTGCACAAAGATTTTGACACCTTCAGGATTAGATCGGGTAGCTTCTGATTTATTAAGTATGTAGTTGATCTGTGGAGTCCTCCTAATCATTTTTATGCATGTGAATCACTTAAGAGCCTAGTTGACCATGCCAAAATAGTAGGGATATTTACCTACCTTAGGCAACCATCAACACACATCACCCGATCTTGAGGGGATGAAGTGGGAGTTTTCTTAGTGATTTATTTCTATATTGGTCGAGGAAGTATCAGTTTAAAGTTGTTCTCCAAAGAGGAAGCACTTTTCTCTTTGGACAGGCTTCTCTAAAAGTGAAATAGGTGAACTTGTCCAAGTCTAACTTTTTCTATGTTATTTAGCTAACAAGTCTTTTGCAAAATTGGAAACTTTTTAACAAACACACCAAGAAGACGTTCTTTCCCAAATTGATTAGTGAGTTTTAGAAATGAAATCTTGAAGACACATGTGTTTATGAGTTTGATTTGTCCATTTTTTAAGACATGAAAAATATTTAAAAGAGATTTTGCAAGTTGGTTTACCTTGGCATTCAAGATTGAGTTGTAGCTTTTAGGAAATTAATTTGAACTTTTGAAATGCTTTGTTTTCCAACCTAAATTCATTCAATATTTTGTTCTTTTTCTTTTAGAACTGAAATGAAAATTTTATTTGCAATTTGATTCATTTTCTTAGCTTCACTCAAGATTTGGTGCTCTAAAATTCAATTTTTAAACCCCAAAAATAGGTTCCTAGATTCATTTTATGCATGAAAATTTGTGAAAGCATTCAAGATTTTTTGCTTTCTAGGACTAAAAGAATGAATTTTTCTTTGATTTTCTTTTGCTCACTCAATATTGAATGTGATTTAAAACTTAAATGAAATAATTGATTTTGATTTGGTTCATCCTTTAGAGTCATTCAAGATTTGTTTGATTGATTTCAAGCACTAAAATGAAATGTTGTATTGCATTGATTTTCTTTTATCCCTTAGGCATTCAAGACTTGGTTTTTGTTCATTTTAAGCACCAAAAAAAGTGTGTAATATTTTCCTTGTTCAATTTTATCATTTGTTAATTTTAAGCCTAAATTTAAATGATGAGGTGTTGTGAGTTCATACAATGTTCATTTTAAGACCTTAGGATTAAATGTGTTAATTCTATTTTTTATCATTAATTCATGATCCCACTAAATCTTCCTAATTTTTAGGATAGAATCTAGTAAATTTGTCTACAGATTTGGATAGATCTCTAAACCATCTTTCCAATTCTTTTTGAATCATAAAAAATGGAGCTCGTATGCAAAAGTTACAAAGGTTTTCATGAAAGTGCCTCTTTATGGTTTTTTCTAGAAAATAAGCCAAGATCCCACAAGAAGAAGAAGAAGAAGAAGAAGTAGATGGAATAGAAGAAGAATAAGAATAATAATTTCAAATGATCCCTCAACCTACAAGCTGGAAAAATTAGAAAAACACTCCAAATCTCATCAGAATGTTAGTAAAGAACCCATGAAGTGGGTCCTACCGGGCATGCCAGAATATAGACTATGGTTTTGATCTATATATGTTCAGAATAGGCATAAACAAGGAAAATGTTAGATTTAATTCTAGCATTTATATTAGTCCAAAACATAAACATAAAAAACCAAGCCACCTCAGATTGAGCCAAAACAGATGCATCTAAGCACTGTTTGATTTGCTCTGATAAGAGGGATGTGGGTGTGCTCTCTAAGCACTTGGAGATTTCCCCTAAGGCCTAAAAGATCCTAATGATGCTAAGAATGATTAAGCTAGATTCATTTTAATCCAAATTAAAGTATGATATTGTTGAAAATGATGTGCAAATGCTATGAAAGAGGTTAGATTAATCCATTTTGCTATGCTATTGTGAGTTAGAAAAGCATAAAAATGAAGTAAGCTAACAAAGTATGCTAAATGCTTAAGCTCTAGAATGAAAATATCATTATAACACTACTCAATGTAAAAGATGTGAATTGGTGTATTTCTCTTGGAAGAGGAGGGTATTTATAGGATTTAAGGAAAGGCTTGGGTTAGGAAGAAGAGTTAGGGTCAGAGGTAAGGTTTGGGGTATGGTAAGGTTTAACCTTGGTCAAAGTTGCTCACACATGTGTGAGAAACACTAGGGAAGTGTACAAGGGGAACAAAAGTGGAAGAGGAGACATGGGCTTCATTAATGACTTGTAAGAGTCATTAACAAGGATGTAAGAAGCATTTATGAGCATGTAAGGCTCATTTATGAGGGTTTTTTACCCAAAGTCAAAGTTTGAAGGGTTTAGGCTAAAAAGGGTAGGAATCACCCTTTAATCAGGTTTAGAGTGAGATTAAGAAATTATAGAAGAGGTTAGGTATTTCTAGAATATTTTTAAAGTTTTAGGATTTAAATAAATATTTTATTTATTTAAAGGATTTTTGTTCAATTTATCAATTAATAATTAATAAATAGGGGAAAATCACTCAAACTTGATTTAATTAATTTGGGGAGGGATTCTTTAATTAAAATAGGAGGATTTAATGGCATAAAAATAAATAAATAAATAAAATAATTAATTAATTATTAAATGAGGATGTCATCAGGAGTTTTCAGAAAATAAAAATATTTTTATTTTCTAAAGGATTTTTAGGTGTCTACAATAGCATATGTACCATTATTGATTTGTACTCAGTTCTAGGTATAAATAGCTTGACTTACAACTTCTCTCCAGTATTTTTGTGCAACATTCTTCTCTATCATCGGTGTTCTAGCACAATCCATAATTGATCTATTTCTTCTCTCTGCTATTCCATTATGTGGAGGTGTCCTTGGTGCAGACATTTGTCTCTTTATTCTTCTATCATTGTAGACTATGTTGAAATCATTTGATATGAATTCTCCTCCTTTGTCAAATCTTAGACATTTCAAGATTTTACCTGTTTCTTTCTCAACTTTTGCCGAATACCACTTAAACAACTAAATGACATCAGATTTTTCCTTCTGAAACATCACAGTCATCATTCTAGAATAGTCATCAACAAACATAATGAAATATTTATCACGATAGTCACTTTGCACACCAATAGGTCCATAAAGGTCAGTATGAACCAATTCCAAAATATTATCATAAGTATATGTCTTACTCTTAAAACTAGACTTTGTCATATTTCCCAAGTGACATTGTTTACACATCACATTATCGGGTTTCTTCAATCTTGGTGAACCTCTAAATTTCTTCATCTTACTAATGTTTACCAAATTATCAAAGTTCACATGACACAACCTCTTATGCCATAACCATACATCATCAAATTGTGAAAACAAACATGTTTCTTCAGATAGGTCTAGATAGAACAAATTACCTCTTGTCTATTTTCCACTTCCAATTAGTTCACTAGTGGCATCAAATATTTTAGCCTTCTTGTGATGAAATTCAATTTGGTAACCAGTATTGTTCAACTATGCAACACTTAGAAAATTATAGTTACGACCTTCAACCCAAAAATCATTATCACATTTGATCTTATCAGTCAATCTTATTGATCATTTTCCCTTCATAGGACATGGTGCATCATTACCAAACGTAACACTCCTACCTTTGTAATGATTTAAGATTTCAAACTTACTTTTATCAGCAGTCATGTGATGTGAGAAACCACTATCAATAATCCATTTGTCACCTTTACTCACATATAAAATAAGTGTAGTCTTCACATCTTCATCAAAATCATCTTTCATAGCAACATAAGAAAATTCTACATCACAATCATCAAATTCACTAGATTCACCATCAATTTCTTCTTCTACAATATAACAAGACTTCTTACCTTTATCCTTCTATTCCTTATACCTTTTGTGATATCTCCCATTCCCTTTGTCTTTATACTTTCTTTCCCTTCTTTCATCCTTGTCATTCCTATTAGGGAATCTTGCTTCAATATGGCCAACTTCGTTACATGAAAAATAGATTTGTATCATCGGAAAATGGAAGAAATTCCATTTATGACTAGTTTAGCCCTCTGAGTAAGTGGTTTGGGTCATGTCAAATGCCTTGAATGGGTCTTTGACTTAGATCTGGTGTTTCCCCTATCCTACCCTATTTTCCACTTCTTTCCTACCTATTTCTGGTATCTTGCTCTGAGATTTTGAGGTTCTTGACCTCAAGGTCAAGGTCAACCTTCTAGGTCAAGGTCAACCTCAACCCTGACCCAAGGTCTATATTTCAAATTCCAAATATTTTTGGATGTCATGGTTTGGAAATAATTCTTTCCCGCTTCTGGGTCGGCTGCTTCGGGCTTCGAAATGGTGACTCTTAAAAGAAATTTAATATAGGTCCACTTCTAAGGGTATGAGCCTAATAGGAATTTATTTTTCATATGTCAGCCTCTCTAGAAGTTAGTGTCCTAGACTAGTATATAAGGAAGCCTTCTCCTCTCATTTTAAGGAATAAAAAGAGGAAAAGAGAAGAAAAGAAAAGGGAGGATCATCTATGCATAATTTATCAAAGTGAGCATTCAAGCATTCAATCATTCAATCATTCAAGCATTCAAGCATTCAAGTATTCAAGCATTCAAGATTCAATTCATCAAGGAGATCTATTGGTAGCCATTAAAGGATTCAAGCTCTATGGAGCCCTCTTGTTGAAGATTTCTCCATCCATATCCATTCAAGCTTCTTCCTATTCCAAGATCCATTCAAGATTGGTGTTGAAGATCTAAAGGCCATTGATTTGAGACATCCTAAATCCTACAATTATACATCCATTTGGACCATCCATACTTGTGGATTCAAGGATTTGAATACTCCACAAGGGTTTCAAAATAAGCAAGGTGAATTATTCTATTTACTTTGTTTATTACTACAATTTCAATTATATTTCAAGGTTAATTCCAAAACTAGGGTTTGACCAAGGCAAACCCCTCCCCCAAAATATAAAACCATTTTTCTTTCAATAATAGGTACGGAACAATGAATTACAAAGCAAATTTAAATACCCTTTTCGGCAAGATTTTGGGATCTGTGAATAAATTTTCCGTCAGAAGAGTGCAGGTCAAAGTCGACATAAATGGGCACAATTACACCCCCATATTTGGGTCAAGGTTGACCTGGCTTAGAAAAGAAAAAGATTTATGGGTTTTCTCCATCTTTGTGTTTCTAGACCAAGGTAGGTTGCAGAATTTCCAAAAACTTAGTACAGACACCAAAAAATAGGTATTTCCAGATTTTCTATGTTATGAGGTATGTATTTCATTTTATTTGATTTCATTATTCTTTGTAAGCATTTCCAGATTTATAATCTTATCATTAAAATTGTATGTGTTAAATATTGGTTTAGGGTCTCATTTATGTGCAAACCCCCATTGTTCTAAACCCTATCCATATTTTTATATCTTACAAGATTGTAGGAAGTTTACCTTTGAATTTTTCATTTCCTCTCGGTAGTCTTCTAGCCATAAGTGCCTCAAGATCATCTAGATCATCATCAGAAGTATCATTGTCACTGTTACTATCACTATTCTCACATCTTTCTTTTCCTTTCTTAGAATTATGTAGAACCATTTGAGACTTGAATGCAGATTAATATTATTTGTAATGAAATTATCAAAATTTGACAAATCAAAAGCAGTAAGCCTACCAACAAGACCTTCCAAAGTTAGAATGTTACCAAGAGTACATCGTGATTCCTGTATTGTAGAAACTCTAATAGCATATATAGGAAGTAGGGTTCTCAAAACTTTTCTAATAATAGTTTCATCATCAATGTTTCCATCAGCTCCTCCGATAGAATTTACTACCTCTTTAACTCTGCCACAATATTGAACAATGTTTTCACCTTATAGCATATTCATTTCATCAAAATTACCTCTTAAGCTTTCAGATTTGGCTCTCAACACATTTGTGTCCCCACCATAGATAGCTACCAATGTGTCCCACATTTTCTTTTCATTAGTACATTCCTTGATGTCTTCTAATTTAAGATAGCTTAGGGCTAATGCAATCTCCAACATTGCCTAGTTGTGTTCTTGTTTTTCTTTCATCTCCTCAGCTGTCATAGGTGCAACAACCGGTACATAATCATGTTCCACATAGTATTTTGTTGAATCACCAATTCTGGCTAGGTGCAATTTCATCAAAATCTACCATGCAGGGAAGTTTTCCTTGTTTAGCTTTGGTATCTCCTTTTTGTGCATCTTGATCATTTTCTTCAAGTACCTTTAAAATTTTTCATTACAAGCACCACAAGCTCTGATACCAATTGTTAAAATGATTATAGAATAACTGAGAGGGAGGGGAGGTGAATCAATTATCCTCAGGTCCAAATGTACCACAATTCACTTTTAGCAATTCAAAAAATAGATCTATTCATCAATTCACTCGGTCTTTATATAATATATCAGTAACATAAAAATTGCATTCTACTGTCCAAAAGTAATCAACTTGCAGAATATAAAAATTTCAAAAACATAACACATCAAATAACATTCACATGAGTATGACACCAAGATTTAACGTGGAAACCCAATTTGGGAAAAACCACTAGTAACATGCTACCAAATTTTCACTCTTCTGAAGTGAGCTCTGTGAGAAGCGAACCCTATTAAAGGTTACAATACACACTGTTAGGTGTGACCCTTTTAAAGGATTTAACCACCTTGCTAAGAGTGGACTGGTTAGAGGGCTTAAGAACATTCCATTAGAATGTCACCTTGATTAAAGGGTTTACAAAAATGACTTTTAGGTCAACCTTGATTAAAGTATTTTTAACTTATACAATGGTTAGAAAGTAATAGTAGGTTCTGATCTGAAATATACAACTCACTTTTCAAATACAGATCCAATACACTCATATGTTGATTTACTGATTGACCTTCATTACCATCTCCATCTCTGATCTACTCAAAAATCCCTTCAAGTAATCACCTCAACCCTATTTAGCTATATAGAACTCTTCTTAGCCTCCTGCTTAGATTCATCAGTCAATAACATCAACCTCTTTCCCACACTCTTCTTAACCTCACAATTAGGTCATCCTTATACCTCCTTGATTAGGTAGATTAATCTTTTGCCTCTTAATTTCTTCCATAGATCTTAAGTTTAGGTCATATTCATTGAATTCTTCCATCATTTTTTTGTCCTTCTTGTCCTTCTAGGTACTTCTCAAAACTTCTCCTTGAATCGATAAGAAAATGGTTTATCATGCATTAAATGCTCCAGGTCATTTATTTTTAATGTCAACACATTTTACATATCTGAAGAATTCAACTACGTCAGCTGGGATTCTCAATTCCTTCACAAATTGTAAATAACTAACACTCAGTTAATACTGTGTTCTTCTACTCGATCATCACTGAATAATTTGATCATCGCTAAAAATGTTCTACTCAACAAACATTGTCTTTGCTTGGTTAATTCTCTGATACTCAGTAATTACTGATGCTTGGTCGATACTAAAATTTACTCGGCTTATACTGGCACTTGGTCGACACAAGCATCACTTGACTTAAACTAAATTTCTTCTCTTTTCCTTTGTTAATCCCAAGATTCAAATAAACTAGCTTCTTCACTTAGTGTTAAATATAAACAACACATTACCTTACCAATGTGCCAACTAATCAAGTACCCATCGTAGTATCTCATAACTCAACCTTTCTCTAGATCCTCTTGTTATCTCCTATTTTCAAATCCTCTTCATCAATCAAAAGATATGGTACTCTACTAGATAGCAATTATCTTACCAATTAAGCTTTGACATCAATAGCAATATAACAATTGTTTCAATTGTAGTTTCCAACATTGTGTATGCTAAAAAAAAATGTTTTTATCTTTTCCCTAGCTTTTGCATTCCTCTTTCATAAGTAAATAAGCATTTTCAAATCATCATGAGTAAATGTTGAATCCATGTTGTCCCCAAGATCTTGAGCCAATCGGATCACTCCTTTCTCAAGGTAATTAAAGGGGAAATAGATCTAGCTTCCTAGTTTTCCCATCCAAGCTAACCAACTCTATTTCCCCACATTATAGTCCTACACAAAAAATATTATTAAAGGGTATATTTAAATGTTGAATTCTTTTCTTGTGATCTTGTTAAAACTTTGCCGCTCTGATCTCCAATGATGTCATTCTTGGAATGGTTTCTAGATGTAAACTTTGGAACTTTAGGTGATACTATCTCATCTTCCTTCTAAGTTTCTTCTGATACCAATTGTTAGGAATGGGAACACTGAGAGGGGAGGGTGAATTAGTGTTCACTGTATTTTATCTTTTTACTTAATCTCAAACTGAACTTAAATACTTAAGTACTGAAATCAACATCCACATAAACATGAAACATGAAATCAACACATAACACCAATATGGTTATGGGGAAACCCTAATAGGTAAAAACCCCGGTGGGAATTGACACCCACTAATATTTTGTACTAATGTTTTATAATCCTTGTTAGAAGATCATTAACCCTATTAGGATTTTCTTTACAATGTATTAAGTACAGTAGACCTGGTCAAGGGTCAGACCCTATTAGGAGTCTTTTATAATTAACCCTGTTAGGGGTGTGGACTCATTTTCCTAGAGCTCACTACTCAAGTGGTGAAGGTTGCAACCTTCTAATCTTAGATACACACTATATCTATTGAATGAACTATTACTGTGACATTGCTTGTCTAATCAGTTCCTTCAATGTGTTGATGCTTTGACTTCTTGCAAATATCTAATAAATCTTATAGAATCTTCACACACTTCTAGTCTTCTTATCTCAACTCTATATCAACTCTCATGCTAATTACAATGGGCGCATCTTATATTTATATGCGCATACAAAACAAATAACTAGGTCGGCCCTTTAACCGATTACATACAACACTTCCAATTAAATTGTCTCAAGCTTGTTTACAAACAAACATAATTATATGTCAGAAACCTAATTACAATAAGCACATGGCCTTTACATCTTAATAATATAACCATAAATCAAAATGCCAAAACTCAGCTGCTTACTCTGTTCTTCTCTGGCACACAGTGGCTGTGTAACTTCAACTGTTTGGAACTTTTTCATAATTGCATATCTGATCATGCACTCATAGACTAAGCATGAATATAGTCTAACCAAATTATCTTCTAAGGCACATACCATAACTTGGTCGTACGTACGTGCGTTGATGCTCTGAGCTTCAGGTACACTGTACACTATCCAGTCTTCAACACTTAGCCAATTTTTGATCTTCTTATCAAGTGCATTGACTTCAAACTACTATATGACTTTGTTTCCATAATGAAAATACTATACTAAGTCATATACACTAGTATATCCAACTTGCCAACAATCTCCCCCTTTGTCATTGATGGCAACAAAGGAATATGGCCAAGTTGCTAACTGTTCCTTCATACAAAAAACTTATGTCTTATATCTCCCTTATACATAAACTTCTATCTTATATCTCCTTATACATATCTATAACCCATATTATATACATACTCCCCCTTTGACATTAATTAAAAAGGTGATTCAAAACTATATCTACAAATACTTACTGTGAGAGAACATCTGGATATGCTATCTGTAGGTTTTGGATCTCCTTCTTCTAAAATGTGATCAATGAATTAACAATTTGGAGATGGGCACATAGTGCATACTATAGCTTCTTCATCTTCTCCAAATTTTTGCTAGGACCTTGATCACATGTCACCATGTTGACATTGATCTCCTTGATATTCTTATTAATTATATCTAATGAGGGCGCAAGAGCATTCCTTAGTTGTGTTTCCCTTGCCCTTATCTTGGACATCTCATTTTCTACCTTCTTAATTTTATCAATCTGCCCTTGATATACATTGTTGTACATGTTTACATCAATGGAGGGGTCTTCTACTGATTTCTTTACACTTTATATCATTGTTTCTTCTTCTTGTATCTTCTTGAGATGATCATCAGTGAGCTTGTCTTGATCCATACAGTCAGCAATAATTTCTCTACCTTTTGCTGCAAATTCCTTTAAAGTTGCTTATCCAACTTTGAGTGAATTGAGGTCCAGTGATAAGTTTATGATGAACTCACTTATCTTTTTCTTCATGTATTTCTCTTTTGCAACTTGAGATGCAGATTCTTCCAAGTTGGAAAAACTAGTCTTAAAGGCTATGAGGATGTTTCTAACATCATCAACTAAATTCACCTTAGACATTTTATTGTTGAAAGGCAGTAGACTATTCAATAAGTTGACTGATTCAACAAACAATGGGCTCCTCATTACCTTTTTCCCTTTGGCCATAAAGCATGACAAGACCAAGATATTAAGATTTGGGTCTTTGATCATATATATGTACTTCCATATTGTTGGAAAAGTGTTTGATTTGTATCTAGCTAAATCTATCCCCACAATGCCATAGATATCTCTCAAGGCATGTACTGGGAGTACATTGAAGGACTACATGACACTGGCTTTGAAGACATTTAGAGTAAAGATGCAGATGAGATACAGAATTCCAGAGAAAGTTGAAAAATACAAGGATACTATTTGTTTCATGGTTAAGACAGACACAACATGCATGGAGGTAGTTGAACCAAGGATAAAGTGGATTCATCCACTTGGATATGAGGTTGAAGAACCACTCTTAGAAGCTTATGCTCAAGTTCTATTGTCAGCAC
Source organism: Chamaecyparis obtusa (assembly GCA_027943335.1). Lineage (NCBI taxonomy): Eukaryota > Viridiplantae > Streptophyta > Pinopsida > Cupressales > Cupressaceae > Chamaecyparis > Chamaecyparis obtusa. The sequence goes on from BSBK01006958.1 coordinate 719,446, forward strand.
CTAAGGACCCCAATGAACCTAGATGGGGAACTTATGAAGAGAAAACAAGAGAAGTAGATGTTGTCTTGAACAACACAGCAACAAAAAGAAAAGTTGCCAAGATTACTATAGAGATCTTAAGAATCCATGGTGTATCACAAGAAGACTTAGAAAAAGAAAGGGAAGAGAAGATTGCTTTGGAAATAGAGAGTGCAGTAGCAACAAAGACAAAATTCAAGGATCCAAAGTTGAAGAAGGTAAAAATTTAGAAATCTGATGTTACTCCTTTTGTGCCCACAATAACAGTTGACCTTGTATGTGATGGAATGTGGACCTCAAATCCAACTACACACACAACATGGTCATTACTCACATGATTGAATTACAAGATAGAGTATGAATTACTCAATCTAAAATCCATCATGAAGCAACCTATTGCCTCCTATGTAGACAGGGTATTTAATTACTCTCAGATTGGAGAGTCAACAACCATAAGACTAGTTCTATAATGGAGGATTTGAAAGCATGTAGATTAAACAAAATGAAATTAAGCTAAGATGCATATGCCATTAAAACTGAAAATGAAGATGTAATTATACTAAAATCTTGAAAGAAATATGTGTAGATCTCTATAGTTTTTTGTTGACCATTAGTGTTTCACACTTAGTCATTTATCTAGGCAATGATGGCCGGTCATCACTGCGATCGAGTCATTTTGTAAAGGCTGAGTTTTGTATTATATACTTACCGAGCAGTAGTACTGCGGAGTAAAGTCATGGTCAATATATGTTTGTAATATGCCAAGAGTATAGTTATTGTTGAGTTACATATATCAATGATTACCGAGTGACAAAGAAGTTCAACCGATGTCGAGTGCCAGGAATAACTTTTGTTGAGTTAGCCAGAATTGACATACAAGTTTGGAATGGCACAATGATCGAGGTAAACCATTTTTTGTGATAATAATGTTTTTGTATTTTGTCTATTGAGGTAATTAAAGAGGTAATTACGCATCCATATTATTATCATTGATCCCTATGTAAAACCTAGAGCCAATCAAAAAATTGTATAGTTTAGGTGGTAATAGAAATAAATCTGAACCATAGAACTTGAAACGGTAAAATGTTTTTGTTGTTATTTAAGGGAAAGATCTAGATTAGAGATAAGTGTGTGTGAATTAGAGAGATAAGATTGAATTAGTATGAGAAAATGATCAAAGAAGTATATTCAGAATAGCAAAGTATTCAGATAGAGTTTAGTGACCGAGCTAAGCAGTGAAAGGACAAAATCAAGAAAAGATCAGATAGAAGAGATCAAAATATAAAGTAAAGAGGAGATCTGTAATCTGTATATTAGTGCAAAATAAAAGATTAGGTACTGAGACATTTTGACCAATGTATCAGGGTAAATCTCTTAACCGGGTAGTTTTAGCAGACTTTTTGTAAATCTCTTTACCAAGTGCTTACTTTATTGTAAGTTTATAAATCCTTTAACAAGGTAGACTATACAAGTCTTTTAAGCTTTTAACAAAGTAGACCTTTCACAGGGTAGATCATGATTTGATCACATTTTGTAAGCCTTAATAGGCAAAACTTATTACTGTAGTAGTGAAGATTTGCGGGTTCCATCCCCACCCCAGTTTAACCTTTCAAGGGTTTTTGGGTTACCAAAATTTTGGTGTTAAGAGTAATTTCATGTATGCTACTTTATATGTTTTGTTTCTTACTATGATCAAGTTTTGTTTTTGTCATGCATAAAACTTTATCAGATCAAAAGGATAAAAGTAGGCAATATCTGATTCACCCCCCCGCCCTCAGTATTACTTTCCCACTTATACTTCCAATAATATGAAGTGCAATTTAATCTAAATAGCTTGAAAGAAATATGAGATTAAATTAAGCTATGAGTAAATAGACAAACTAACTATAATGAAAATGCAATATTAGACTAAATGAAAATTATACTAAAATGCAATAAAGGCTTTGAATTGATAAAATTGAGACACAAAAATACTATAGTTTAGTTGCTCTCAAAAATTGCCTTCTTTGAATGAAGAAATGAGGTTCATTAAATAGAAAAGCCTGGGGGAGAGAATGAAGAGGTTCTTCATTTGAAACTCCTGACTCTTCATTCCCATTTGAGACAAAAAGACAAGAATTACTTAATTAAAAGAATGGAAAATGCCACACAGGGTGACCTTTCAAATATTATGAATTATTAATTCAAAAAGGAGTGTCCATTCAAATAACAAGTAATTATTAATTCCTTTTCATGTATATTAGCCAAATGGGGTGGGTTTAATTTAATTTAAAGCACTTAGGACTTTAGAATTAAATTAATTTATCATAGGGGTAATTTAGCTAATAAAAGTCAAAGACTTTAGGAATTAATTTTAATAATTGATTAATGCAATTTAGGGTTTTTGCAATTGACATCAAGTCGAATTAAGTCAAATAGGAGAGAGAAAATTGCCTAGGAAACTAGGACTTTGGAGATGTAAAATTGATGAAAATGCACCAAAATTAATTCAAATTAATAGGTGCCAATTTTAGGGTATTACATTTTCCCCTCTTTGAATTGATGTGCGAACAGTGCATTGATTCAAAGAATAGTCTGAAGTGACAGATGACAAGAAATTCAGAAGTCTAGGTTAGGTTGCCAAGACACCGAACAAATCAAAGCATGATTTTCCAAAGTCTAAGTTAGATTGTGAAGACAACGGTCTTGAGAGAAGACGAGAATCGGGGTTAGGTTTCCCCAATGCCTAGAATGAGATTCAAAGGCAAACTTAGGACTGTCTCTAGAATCAGGGTTAGATTGCCCCAATACGAAGCTTAGCCCTCTGAGACCTAGGTTAGATTTCCCAGATAATGGTCTAAGAGAGATTTCAAGAGCCATCTTCAGAACGAAGCTTGACTCGCAGGAATTAGGGTTAGATTACCCCAATACATAAAATATTTTGAGAACCATCTCCAAAATGAAGCTTGATTCCTTAAGGATTTGAATTAGATTGCTCAGATACCTAAAAGATAGATGACCAGATAGCAAGATGTGAGGCACGAGATGCCCCTAGCAATGAGAACTAGTGATTCAAATCAGATTGATTCAACAAGATTCAAATGATGCAATCATCCTACCCCCTCGGGAGTGAAATCAAAAGATGACATATCATAAGGATGATTGACAACAAGAGGTTGTAGAGCAGAAGCAATGAGACTAGATTTGAGAAGCTGTAGAAGCAAATCGGAGCAAAGCATAGGTCCTATTAACCAAGTTTAACCATAGTTGAACATGGTTGACCAAATTTGACTAGGGTTAGCTAGAGTTGACTTTGATGAAAAGAGAAAAGATCTTGAGAACATGATGCAAAGATGAGATTCTGGCAAGAAGATGATGCTAGAAGGTTGACTGCACAAGCGTCTGATCCCAAAAGGGTCCTAGAATTTAAAACGTGATTTTGAGCTATCTAGAGATATCAAATTTCAATTTCAATCCTGAAAACTTGCGCAATCATGATGAAATCAGGCAAAAGATGAGAACCTTTGATGAACAGAAATCAATCAAGAGAGTAACAAGATATCATCTCAAATGCAAGCTTAGCATGCAAATACAAGCCTAGAATGAAAGTGCAAGCCCTAGGACTTGGTTGTTGGACTCACCATATTTATCATCATCGAGTTCGTTTAAGCACGGGATGATCACAAGATGTCATACGATTCTCACTAATATTGCAATTATGAAAATATGAATATGACATAAGTCTTAGATTTGTCAGAATGAGGTGTAAGCATTAAGGCACAAGAAGCCAGAATGACCTGAACACCTATTCCTTTTGATTTAGCAAGTTAACATAAGCATCAAAGAACAATTTCTAGAATGACCTAAATGTTGCTTGCAAACAAACACGCTAGACATGCAAGAGTTCCTTATTTTTTCAAAGAGTGCTCGTAGTGACCCTTACGTTTACTTAGCAGGACGAGCGGTAGCAATTTTACTTTTAGCAGAAAGAAGTGACTCAAAATAGACAAGGAGAAGAACCAACCTCACCAAAGTGTCCATATAAAAGGAGTCAAGGTATGCATGGCCATCCAATATGAGCTGAAGGCTCTTACAAATGGACACCCCTCTTAGATAGATTCTTTGGATCATTGGAACTAAACCAGAAAATAGAAAGAAAAGAAAAGATCATGCCCCCACTCTTCACATTTCTTGGTCAAGAAAGATGTCTTAGATTCACTCAAGGAGAAATGATAAAGCGAACACACAAACAAGAAAATGAAAAGCTCAGCATGCTTCGGAGGAACAAAAAATCAGTTTTCTATTTCAGTTTAAGTTTGTGTTCAAGTGGATTGAAGTTGAATTAGAAGTGAATGACATTCGAAGTCTCAATAGGATAGCGACAGTAGGCAGACGTAGTGAGAACCACTAGTGACTATCATAAGAGACAAAGTCTCAAGAAGAAATCAGAGCATGAACCAAGTATCACCAAGCAGATGTAGTGAGAACCACTGGTGACCAATACAAGGAAGATTCTCAAAAGAGAGAATAAAATGCGAGTGAAACATCAGCAGGTAGATGCAGTGAGAACCACTGGTGACTGATGTAAGGAAGAGATCCCAAAAGAGAGAGGTTCAAATGAGATCAAAGTATTAGTAGATAGGCACATTGAGAAGCACTGCAATTGATACACAAGAGATCCTCAAGAAGAGAGATCTCAAAAGTAGCTAGGCATCAGTAGGCAGACATGGCGAGAACCGCTGGTGACCGATGCATGAATAAAACTTTTGAAAGTGATAGGACAATGCCCCCTAGACTAGGAAGATGCCCCCAAGTGTGAACCAGTTCCAATCCATGAAGGGCCAAGGAAAATCTTGAAGACAACTGAAGGCAAGAGCATGAACTGGTAAACTAAAGCAAGAAATGAGCTAAAGGCAGGAGACAAACTAAAGCAGGAAAGCGGGAAAGCGAACTAAAGCAGGAAACTAAAAGCCAAGTAATGCTAAGATGAGATGTAGCTTTAGGAAACAAGAGACACCTATTTACCAGGTTTTCACCATCTTGGCAGAGATTGTATTTTCGCTACCATGACGCCTGTTTACCAAGTTTTCATCAATGGCACATTTTTCTTCTTTTTCAATATTTTTGTACTTTTCTCTTTTCTTTCTTTTTGTATTTTTTCAATTTTTTCAATTTTTTATTATTATCAAGGCACCTGTTTACCAGGTTTTCACCAAGATAATAGATACATCAAAGCGCCTGTTTACCAAGTTTTCACTAAGATGATCATTTTTTCAGGACATTTTGCAATTTTTAGGATTTTTGCAGTATATCATTTTTTTGGATTTTTTCAGGACCAATAAGTATGTACATGAGCATGCCAAGAATGTCTCAACTATAGAAGTTCTTCAAGTGAAGAGCGTTAATAGGCTCTTTTAGCTATTCTCCTTCAGTAGCAATCTCTGAGAACATAATATTTTGTAGTAGTAGTCAGCTGAGAAGTTGTACAATTAGAATCAGTAGTACCCAACTATCGAGAGATCCATAGTCAAGGAAAGATCACTTAAGTGAGACCCACAAATATCCTCATGGACACATCTTAACTCTTTGTCAGATTTCCCATGCTCTAAATGCTTAGGGAGAGTAAGTTCTAGATTTCTCTTAGTCATGTCATTAGAAATGAGGAGATGCTGATATGCACTTTGGGAAAAGGAAAGATGCAGTGAAGAGGGTAAAGTATGAGAGGCAAGGGTGATGGAACAGAGTGAAGTATGAGAATTTTGGAAGCTTGAATGGAAACTTTGATTTTAATTTTGGAATCCACATAGCTTTTGATTTTTTTCTCTTTTCTTCTGAGGTGCTTTTGATGACAATGCTTGTAAGATGGATTTCAAGATCCATTTTTGCTCTTGATTGTCTTCTTCTCTTTGAGGACCTTTGTGGTCTTTTGAACACCTCTGTTTCTTTTTTTCTTGCTTCTTAGTCACATGTCGATTAGATGGGACATGGTGACCTTGAGATTTGAGTGGATTCTTGTTATTATTTTTGTGTTACACATCCAAGTTACATCCAAAAGACTCGAGAATGGTGGATGAAAGAGGCTTATATGACTGGCTTAGGTGGAGAGATGGAGATTGAAAGTGGATGAGCCACTTATCTTAGGGAAGAGGGGGAGGATGAGTAGTCAATGGGATAGGCTCAAGTGCAAAGATATCAGCATCATCCTCATCATTCATGAATGAATCAGATAGATCAAGAAAGTGATCTTCCATAGAATGTTGTCAATTGTGAGTTGTCCTATAAGAGTCAGATAAGCTTGGAGGAATATTATGTGAGCCTAACAAAGATAACCTATTCCAAGAGTTAGGTCCCCTTTTAGGTGGAAATAATACATGAATAGGAACCATTTCAATTCTGGATCTACCAAGCTATAACAAGATGGGTTCTTATGTACCCATGATTTTCTAGTGTAGTAGAAATATAGCTTGGAGTAGATGGCCTAGGAGCCATAGGAATTATCTCCATAGAAGGGTGAAAAGGATCATCATCAGCAGCATATTTGTGTGTAGCATCAACTGGTATCTTTTTAGTAGCATCTGACATGTAATCAACTAGAGATATAGTAGGTGGTAGATTTTCTTCATCACTATTATCTGTCACGGGAAGTGTTTCTTCAACAACAAGACCTTTCTTAGTAGCAGAAGTGGTGGAGCAATCTAGAATAGGTATACCCTGAAGTATACCTGACATAAAGGAGATGCCAAATAGTTTCTCCCAATTAGTATGTGTGCCATTAGAGTTAGTAGTAGTAGGAGTCTGTTCAGTAAAGTGTATAAAATCCTCCTGATGAGGACCAGGATCATGTTCTTGAAGTAGATAGTTGGAATCAAAATGTTGAATATTCAAGATTCCTTGATGTGTCATAGGCTAGATTTTTGTGTCTTCATTATCTGAGCCCTTTCATGAGTGAAATTTGCAGCTAGATTGGTCAAGTTTATGCTCCTGATATCCCATACCAAATCTATCTTCAGAGGGCCTCTCATAAGAACACAAAGATGGAGGAAGAGTCATCAGTGACAAGATGGACTCAATTTGGTATTCCTCCATGACAATATCATTGATCTGTAGGGTCTTTTCTACCTCTTTGAGTTTAGCTTCATAAGATTCTATAAATTCCCTGTTGGTCAGGACAAAGCTATCACCAAATTCTATGAGCATTTTGCAAGTGAGAAGGGGAGCATTATGGCTCAAGGAATGATCATCTTCTTCAAAGAAGGGAAAGTGATGAGGTGAGGTCAAATGACCTACCATAAATTGAAACTAATTGAGATTGAGATCAAGATCTTTGGGGATGTTTTCCTCAGTGTGGGCTTTATCCATAGATATTTTTGGTCTAGATGTCGAAGGCTCGGGACCTTTGAGAACAATATTCTCATAGGATCAAGTGATAGCATTTGCACAAGCTGGAGATGGTGTGGGGTTACAAGAGGGAGGTGAAAGGCCTCACAAGACAAATGGAGCTTTGGGTTTAGGAGAATCCTCGCTCCCTAGAGAAATGATCATGTCATAGTATTCAACATCAACAGGTTCAATCTCATTGGTGACAATGTCACTAGGATCATACGTATAGTTGACCACATCATTGGTACCTTTAAACTTGGATAATTCACTTTTCCCATGAGGAGGAAATGAGTCTTTAAATTCCTGATGATCTGAATTCCTATTATGGTTCTGCACCAAAGTCCTATGAACCACATTGAGAGGTTCTCCCAAGGAAGTGGAGTCACACTTGGGTTGAGAGATCCAAGGTTTGTTTCTAGTGAGTCTTGAAGGTGGTTGAGTTTTTGTCATAGCCTTCTCAGTGGCTTTGATCATTTGTATGCTAGAGTTGAGATTAAAGATAGACTTTGAGGGTTTTGGCATCACATTGTCAACAACCCTATCATTCATAACATCTATGTTTCTATTGACAATCTTATCCTTATCCTTGTTTGAGGGAGAAGGTTGTTTCTTGTTGTCTTTATTCAAAGTCAATCCTCCCTTCTTGACCATAAATGCTTCTATCCTCATAGCTCACCTAATCATATTGTCAAATGTGAGGGGACCTTGTTATCGTACTTGGTATCCAAAATCTAGGACAAGATTGTCCAAGAAGATATCGAGCTTTCCAGACTGAAGTAATTCATGCGGATACTTCATGCATAGTTGTCTCCATCTCTAGAGAAATGTTAGGAGAGGCTCCCATTGTCGCTATTTCAAATCACAAAGGTCCCAGATGTTGACCGGATATTGATATTGTGGGATTGATAATAATTCTTTTCATTTTGAGACTGACCATGACCTTGGTCACTTGGAGATTGCTCATGACTATTGCTGAATTTACCTACCCCTGGGAAGTGGAATGGATCTCTGATCTTGTTGGTAGTATTCTAAGATATCATGAAAGTAAGATCAAAAGAGTCGATAGGCTTGATTCTAGAAAGTGACCCTTTAGAGCCTTGCTGGTGTTGAAACAACAGGTTATAATATTCTTAAAATAATAAGTCAAACTGTATCTGAAACAATGGATTATAATACTCTTGGAATGAGGAGGAATGTGAGGATCCCTCATGACACTCAAATTTCATAATAGATTTAGGATGATATATTTCTTGATTAGGAGGTTTGCTTCTACCTTGATCAGTATTCTGAATGGGATAAGTCTTGCCACTTCTAGTCATGATAGTCATAGATGAAGATGAAACAAGACAAGACTCAGGATAGTGCTAGACTCAGTCTCTAAGAACAATACAAAGAAGATAAAGGCTAGAACAACCAAGATGCGAGATGGACCTGGTATGAATCATCAAAAGAGGTGGCTAGAATAGCTAAGATAAGACTATCGTAACACGAGATACAAAAGGCATAAAGAGATAAGGTAAACCAATGAGAGACGAAATGAGTCAAAGCAAAGATAGATCGATTCCTAACTCAAAACAACTTTTTTCTAAAAATGAATGATAGGAAAGCAGAAAAATAGACCTCAAATAAAAAGTAGATCAAATAAAAAGTCAAACAGTCAACGGCAAATAGGTCTCTATTTTTTAAAACTAGACTACAGTCTCACATCGGAGAGTACCAGGCGGCATGAGAGAACAAAACCTTCACGTGAAAGAACAAAGTCTCATGTGAGAAAGTGCTCTGAAGAGTGAAACTTCACATGGGAAAAGTCCAAAATCTGACAGTCTGACATAGTTTTCAAGGTAAAAGTTGAATTTTGAGGTACAACCTGAATTGATGTCTAACAAAAAATCTAGTTTCCTGACAGGTTTGAAGAATAGTTTAATCAACAATCTCATTTTAGGATTTCAAGCATTCTTTTAAAGACACAAAGGTTCAAATCAAGAAGTTGTGATACAAGAAGTAGTCGTTAACGGACCTATCAAGGACAAAGCAACTTGATAGCATCAGGGGAATCTTTGTTTGATAATGATTGGACAATTTTTAAGACTTGATAAAAAACACGTAGCTTAGCCCTACAAAAAAATGGTGAGAAGCCAAAACCTTTGCCCCATTGCTTATGCGCATATGTGCACCTCACACAACCATGTCACCCCCTAGAGGGCGCTCATGTTTTTGGTGTTTCCAAGGAATCAATGGTGTACATTCAAAGGTTACCCTTGTAGCAGGGGGCAGTTTCACAACCACCTTCAAGCTTCCAGGTGTATGCCTATGATGGGAATCTATGGGAGAGATTCTTCCCCCTCCCTACGCAAAGATTATGACTCCTTTCAGAGGTGAACCAGGTAGGCCACTAGCTAAGGAAAGTTTTTAATAGGCTTCCATTCACACTAACCTTCAGTGCCCCTGATACAGGGTTGAGGCCTCGCAGTCACACCAACACCTGAAAGTCATACACCCCCGCAAGTAGGGCTAGGAGTGGTGCCGCTCAGTATAACATACTGAGCCTTCTCAAGATGATAGTCAAAGTCTTGAGAAGGAAGCTAACATGGTTTTGGAGTCTTTAGACTCAACAAAATGTTCTTTATTAGAGTGAGGCAAAATCACCGGTGAAAGGTGCGTACTCACTTGGGTCATTCTCGGAGGTTCAACTTCTGACAGGCCCTCTAAAGGTGACACTAGACTTGGTTTAGATTCAGGGGTTGGATTTTCTGGTTCTCCCAAAGGGAGAAGAGCATACTTCTCTATCCCATTTATTCACCCAAACACATCAAGAAGATTCATCGTCAAGTTAGCTTCACTCCACCACAACTACAAGCTTTTGGGTTTCTATTTCTCTCAAAGAGAGAAGAGCATAATCCCTTGGCTAATAGAAGCGTAAAGATTCACTACCTTTCTCCACTTCCCTAAGGATTTGTCATATTAGTAAGATCATTAGGATTTTGGGTTCATTCATGATCATCACCTCCATGTAATGAAGAGCCAAATTCCCTACTCACTATCAAAATCCTCAAGAAATTTTAACGTTACCCTATTTAGACTATGTTAATGAAAGCAAGAAACAAACACAACATTTTAGCAAGTCTTTGACTATCGTCCTGCAATCAACCCATTAGCATGTTTATGTTCTTGGTCAAAATGTCCTGTAGAAAACTATTACACTGTGAAAATAATAGAGAAATAATAAACAACAACAAATAGGAACTATCAGAAATCTGAAACAGGAAAGACAGAAACTGAAAATTTTAAACCACTGTATCCAAATCTTGTGCAAGGAAGTAGTCCATAGCATGTGAGAAAGTACAGGGCACCACGTGAGGATGCATTAGCTCATGTGAGAGAGTGCTACAAGGAGTGAATCTTTGCATGACATGCTCTAAATTCTCGCATGAGAATCCATACACAGAGAGTACAAATGCACGACAAAGCTTAAATTTCCTATTAGAAAAAAAGGAGAATGAGGCTAGAAATTGATCTTTCTACCCCATGGTGGGTGCCAAAATGTATGTGATGGAATGTGGACCTCAAATCCAACTACACACGCAACATGGTCATTACTCACATGATTGAATTACAAGAGAGAGTATGAATTACTCAATCTGAAATCCATCGTGAAGTGACTTGTTGCCTCCTATGTAGATAGGGTGTTTAATTACTCTCAAATTGGAGAGTCAACAACCATAAGACTAGTTCTAAAATGGAGGATTTGAAAGCATGAAGATTAAAGAAAATGAAATTAAGCTAAGATGAATATGCCATTAAAACTGAGAATGAAGATGCAATTATACTAAAAGCTTGAAAGAAATATGAAGTGCAATTTAATCTAAATAGCTTGAAAGAAATATGAGATTAAATTAAGCTATGAGTAAATAGACAAACTAACTATAATGAAAATTCAATATTAGACTAAATGAAAATTATACTAAAATGCAATAAAGGCTTTGAATTGATAAAATTGAGACACAAAAATACTATAGTTTAGTTGCTCTCAAAAATTGCCTTCTTTGAATGAAGAAATGAGGTTCTTGATTTGAAACTCTTGACTCTTCATTCCCATATGAGACAAAAAGACAAGAATTACTTAATTAAAAGAATGGAAAATGCCACACAGGGTGACCTTTCGAATATTATGAATTATTAATTCAAAAAGGAGTGTCCATTCTAATAACAAGTAATTATTAATTCCTTTTCATGTATATTAGCCAAATGGGGTGGGTTTAATTTAATTTAAAGCACTTAGGACTTTAGAATTAAATTAATTTATCATTGGGGTAATTTATCTAATAAAATTCGAAGACTTTAGGAATTAATTTTAATATTTGATTAATGCAATTTAAGGTTTTTGCAATTGACATCAAGTTGAATTAAGTCAAATAGGAGAGAGAAAATTACCTAGGAAACTAGGACTTTGGAGATGTAAAATTGACGACAATGCACCAAAATTAATTGAAATTAATAGGTGCCAATTTTAGGTATTACAGACCTTAATGCTCCTCCTAAGTATAAGGAAATGCCTAAGAGGAAGAAAGAGTTTAGCATTGGTCATCCATACTTGCAAGTAATAAGAAACATGTAGAACACTGAAGCACCTCTAGAAGTAAGTTTCAAACCTAGTCTCAGTGTCTTAAGTACAAGGATTATTGATGAAGGAAGAATTGATCAAGTAGGAAAGTTCTATGAAAAGCATAGTGAAATTGACAAGTCTAAGATTCATGGAATGATTGTCAAACATATGCTAAAATTTAAGAAAATAGTCTTAGTGTTAGAAAGTAAAGTCCACCAAGATAACTGAGAGGGGGGGGTGAATCAGTTATTAGATAATTATAACTTTTATCATCTTCAACAACATTAAACCATATAAGCAATATAATTACCAACCATAGAAAGATATTCATACACAATAACACAATGACACAAGATATGTTGACTAGGGAACCTCTTGATCAAAGAGTAAACCCCAGTGGGAATGATGCCCAAAAAAGATGCACTAATATGAATATTCCTTGTGAAAGGATGGACTCTATTAGGAGTCTTATGAAATACATTCAGTACATATGAATCCCTGTTAGGAGATTTTGAATCCCTGTTAAAAGATTCTAACCCAGTTAAGAGTTATGGAAGACAGAAGGACCCACTGCCCAAATAGCTTCAGGGTAAGATCACTGAACACACTGTCCAAATAATATTTTCATTAATCAATAGAATAAAATGTTACCTCTTCTCTGACTATGACAAACCACACTCCCTATTACATCAGATCTCAATTTCAGATCTCTGTACTTCACATGTCTTCCTTCACAAATTCGCTTTCATGCTTAGCTCTTTTCTTCACTTCATGCATACAACATCACAAATACATACTACTACATTTCAAAGAGGAAATACATTCCTTCCTTTATACCACACTCAAATAATTACAAATGAGTCGGCATACAATTACAAAATAAAATTTTCCACACGCTACACCAAAATTACACAAAACTGTGTGCTTCCAAATACAATAAATCTTCACTTGTGTGACCTCAAAGTCTGCACTATCATCCACATCACTTTCAATGTGTCTTCAACTTCCCTTTAACTTTGCAAAACTAGATTCCATCCCGATTAGGAGATATCATCTAATTTCCACAAACCACTACTCAAGAACACTGCCTGAATACTACTTCCACCAAAATGATCATAACTTCCATGAATAAATGAATTAATGTTTGTGCTCTTAACCATAGACATATAACATATTAGAGAGTATAATCTCAACATTGCATAGCTCCAACTACAATAACCCACATGCACTAATCCAAACTCTATCTACTTCTCTGCAAGTCTTCGGTAAATCACTGTGTTGACATCAATGACAATCATAGTCATGAATGCAACAAAAATTGCTACAGAATGGTTGCCAAACATTTAGCATTCATTCCTAACAATCTCCTCCATTGGCATTGATGGAAACATAGATGAAAAACATCCAATGTTCCAAAAATCCAATACTGCAACACCGCTTATTCAAATCCTCTTCATCAATCAAATTTTTCTTCGTTATCCTATTCAGTTCTCTCCAATAGATGTTTCTGATGGTTTTTCATGTATACTTCTCCCCTATTAACATCAATGACAAAAATTTTATCACTATTTCAACAAAAAATAAATGTCAAAAGACACTTTTTAGAAAATATATTTACTAGAGTCCTCATGACTCAGCTCAGATACACATACTCCCCCATAAAGGAAGTACCAACATCTAGTCCAGAAGAAGGATAAGGATCATATACCATTGGGTAGATGCAACCAACTGCATCACTTCTCAAAAGTAGGCTAGGGCATAACCCCAAGCATACCTATCAGATACTCAAATGTATCCTTAGGCAAAGGCTTTGTGAATATATCTGCTATATGCTCCTTTGTACTTATGTACTCAAGTCTAACTTCTTTCTCAACAACTTTCTCTCTTACAACATGATACTTAATCCCTATATGCTTTGTCTTAGAAAGTAATACAAGATTCTTAGACATACTAACTATACTGGTGTTGTCACAATGTATGACAACAGGCTCAACAAATTTTATTCCAATATCCTTCAACATTTGCTTCATCCAAATTATCTGGTTACAATTATTTGCTACTGCTACATATTCTGCTTCTCCTGTGCTTTGTGAGATACAATTTTTCTTCTTGCTTAGCCAAGAAACTAATCTTCCTCCAAGGAAAAATGCTCCACCACTGGTGCTTTTCTTATCATCAACAATGCCTCCCCAATCAACATTTGTATATGCACATAGGGTAAAATCATCAGATTTTTCATACCATAATCCATAGTCCATTGTGCCTCTTAAATATTTCAGTATCCTATTTACTGCTGTATAATGTGATTCTCTAGGTTCAGCTTGAAATCTTGCTACAATTCTAACTGAATGTGCTATATCAGGTCTTGTATGAGTCAAATACTACAATCCTCCAATCATAGATCTGTATTTCTTTTGTTCTACTGCAGGAGTCTCATATGTGCTAGATAACTTATGTCCAGTCACCATATGTGTTCCAACTAGTTTACAATCCTCCATTCCAAATATTTTCAACAAGTCATTCAAGTACTTTGTCTGACTTAAAAAGATACCATCATTGTTTTGTGTTATTTGTAATCCCAAAAAGTATTTCATTTCACCAATCATACTCATTTCAAATTCAGTCTTCATTTCATTAGCAAATTTTTCACTAGCTTCATCTTCTCCTCCAAAGATAATGTCATCAACAAAAATAACTATAACTAATAAACCATTTTCAATTTCTTTTGTGTACAGATTGCTATCAGTTGTTCCTTTTGTAAATCCCAACTTTAACAAATACTTATCCAGTCTTGCATACCAAGTTCTAGGTGCTTGTTTAAGTCCATATAAAGCTTTCTTCAATTTACATACCATGTCTCCTTATTGAGTTAAAGGAAAATCTTCAGGCTGCTCAATGTAGAATTCTTCTTCCAATTCTCCATTCATAAATGTTGACTTTACATCCATCTAATTTACTTTGAATTTCTTGCAAGCTTCATATGCCAAAAACATTCTTACTACTTCAATTCTTGCAACAAGTGCAAAGGTTTCTTCAAAGTCAATTCCTTCTTGTTGTGAGTAACCCTTACATTCCAATCTTTCTTTTTTTCTTACAACTTCTCCTTGTTCATTCATCTTATTTCTGAATACCCATTTAGTTCCAATAACATTCTTGTATTTAGGTCTAGGGACCAATTTCCATGTCTTGTTCTTTTCAATTTGATCTAGTTCTTCTTTCATAGCATTAGTCCAAATTTCATCTTCACAAGCTTCATTAGTAGTCTTAGGTTCAATTTGATAAATCAAACATAACTATTCTTGTGCCTTATTTCGAGTTAGAACTCCTCTTTTGATGGTCCCAATAATCTATTCAAAAGGATGATTCCTTAACAAACTCTTGCTAGGTGTCATTGTCTCAGATCTCTCTCCAAATGTAGGTTCTTCAATAACTTCACTGTGGCTTTCATTCAACAAATCATTGTCAGTTTCATAAAACAATTTAGTAAATCCAGTGTTAGGTTTAGGATGAGCTTCTTCATTAGATTCATAATCAAGCATTCTTTCCTAAATTTTGAACTTTTCATCAACTTTAACATTTGCGCTTTCAACAATAGTCTTAGTTCTTTTTATTGAAACATCTATATGCTTTTCTTTTCAAAAAATATCCAAGAAATATACCTTCATCACTTCTAAGATCAAACTTTCCAATATCATCATCTCTCTTTATATAACATTTGCTTCCAAAAATTCTAAAATACCTAACTTAGGGTGCATGTCCAAACCATAATTTATAAGGTGTCTTGTCTGTGTCTGCTCTGATTTGTACTCTATTCATTGTATACATTGTTGTGTTCACTGCTTCTATCCATAATATCTTTGCCAAATCATTTTCATACAACATAGCTCTTACTACTTCAGTCACTGATCTGTTTCTTCTTTCTGCAATGCCATTTTGTTCAAGTGTTCTAGGGGCTGAATATTGTCTTTTAATGCCATTTTCTTCACAAAAGGTGTTAAACTCTCTAGAAGCAAATTCTCCACCTCTATCAAATCTCAAACATTTAATTTTCACTCTAGATTCATTCTCAACTTTATTCTTAAGCATCTTAAACTTGTCAAATGCTTTAGATTTTTCTTTAAGAAATGTAATCCACATCATTCTTGTAAAATCATCAACAAGAATCATAAAATACCTTTCTCCATAGAATCCTCTAGTCTTGGTAGGACCACTCAAATCTGTATGAACAATCTCTAGCTTCTCTATAGAAGTAAACTTCTTACTGGGAAAAGAACTTGTCTTCTATTTAGCCATTACACATTCTTCACAAATCATGTTAGTAGGCTTCATAATTTTTGGTAAATCTCTTATTGCAAGTGTAGTACTTACTTTCACAATGTTACCAAAGTTTATATGATAGAACCTTCTATGCCATAACCAATTGTCATAAATATTTGTAATCAAACATGTCATCTTAGTAGGATTCAACTAAAATACATTACCTCTGGTTCTAGATCCAGTTCCAATCATATTTCCATCTTTATCCTTTATCACACAAGTTTTCTCAGTAAACCAAACTTGATATCCCTTATCAACTAATTGTCCAACACTCAAAAGATTATGTTTCAATCCATCCACAAAATAAACATCATCAGTATTAGTCTTTCCATCAAGAGTAATAGATCCTATACCTTTAATCAAACAAGGTGCATGGTTTCCAACTCTAACAACTCTTCCATCATATTCATTCAACTTTATGAACTTTTTCATGTCTCTAGTCATATGATGTGAACAACCACTATCTATAATCCAATCAGCTTTCTTTTCAACTTGAGAAACTAAGGCTTTTTCTTCCTTAACATCAGTTTCAGGATTCTCTTCTTTAATTGCTACAAACCCTATGTCATCATTATTTTTTAGTATCACTTTCACTTAAAGTTATTTCTATACTAGC
Source organism: Chamaecyparis obtusa (assembly GCA_027943335.1). Classification (NCBI taxonomy): domain Eukaryota; kingdom Viridiplantae; phylum Streptophyta; class Pinopsida; order Cupressales; family Cupressaceae; genus Chamaecyparis; species Chamaecyparis obtusa. Next base: position 736,359 of record BSBK01006958.1, read on the forward strand.
TTCAAGATCTTCATCAAACTTAGGTCTTTCTTTCCTAAAATTTTCCATGGATCTCCTTAAGCTGTTAAACTTCTTTTTCAAGGACCTACTGCTCTGATACCAATTGTTAGAAAGTAAAGTCCACCAAGATAACTGAGAGGGGGGGGGGTGAATTAGTTATCAGATAATTATAATTTTTATCATCTTCAATAGCATTAAATTATATAAGCAATATAATTACCAACCATAGAAAGATATTCATACACAATAACAAAATGACACAAGATATGTTGACTAGGGAACCTCTTGATCAAAGAGTAAACTTTGGTGGGAATGATGCCCACAAAAGATGCACTAATATGAATATTCCTTCTGAAAGGATGGACTCTATTAGGAGTCTTATGAAATACATTTAGTACATATGAATCCATGTTAGGAGATTTTGAATCCCTATTAAAAGATTCTAACCGGGTTAAGAGTTATAGAAGACAGAAGGACCCACTTCCCAAACAGCTTTAGGGTAAGATCATTGAACACACTATCCAAATAATCTTTGCATTACTCAATAGAATAATATTTTACCTCCTCTCTAACTATGCCAAACCACACTCACTGTTACATCAGATCTCAATTTTAGATCTATGTACTTCGCATGTCTTCCTTCACAAATTCGCTTTCATACTTAGCTCTTTTCTTCACTTCATGCATACAGCATCAAACACAATCGCTACTTCCACATCACAAATACATACTATATTTCAACAAGGAAATACATTCCATCCTTTATACCACACTCAAATAATTACAAATGAGTCGGCATACAATTACAAAATAAAAGTTTCCACATGCTACACCAAAATTACACAAAACTATCAACTTCCAAATACAATAAATATTCACTCAAGCAACCTTGAAGTCTGCACTATCATCCATGTCACTATCAATGTGTCTTCAAATTCTCTTTAACTACACAAAACTAGATTCCATCCCGATTAGGAGATATCATCCGATTTCCACAAACCGCTACTCAGGAACACTGTCTGAATACTGCTTCCACCAAAATGATCATGACTACCATGAATAAATGAATTACTGTCTGCACTCTTAACCATAGACATATAACATATCAAAGATTATAACCTCAACATCACATAGCTCCAACTACAATAACCCACATGCACTAATCCAAACTCTATCTGCTTCTTTGCAAATCTTCAGTAAATCATTGTGTTGACATCAATGACAATCATAGTCATGAATGCAACAACAACAACTATTACAGAATGGCTGCCAAACATTTAACATTCATTCCTAACACTTAGAACTAAAGACTATGATTCCAGACAATGTATGGAATATCTTAGAATTCCAAAAGAGATAGGCTATTGAAGAGGATCTAAGGATAAGAGAAAAGATTCTAGATGAAACCCTTCTAGTATGTTCTCTAGAGGAGAAATCTCTATTACTATATCTAGTGAAGCTACATCTTAGAACCAAGTCAAGGACCCTTCTCATAATGGACAAGAATTATGAATTGGTTGCTAAGGAAATAGAGAAGGCATTTCAGAAGGTCTTCATGAATAGGCACATGTATCTAGCTACTATGCCTACAACTCAAGTACCCATAATGCTTTCAAAATATTTAGAGACTACTAATATACCATATACAGGTCCACAAGATGTAGTGCATGCAATTGATGCATCCACAGAGGCAGAGAAGTCTGTGCCCATAACAGAGACACTAAAGGATGATTCAATCTTTATTGACAATGTAAAAGTTACTATGGTGGCCACAGACATGGATTTGGACAAGTTTGAAGAAGCATTTGTAAGCACACAAGAGGTTGAAACTCTTTGTAGTAACACTCCTCCCAATCAACAAGAAGAAGTATTGATTAGGATATAACTGATGAAAAAGAAGAAAAGAAAGAAGTAGAAAAAGAAAAAGAAATAGGAAAAGAAGAAAAGATGGAAGAGGAGAAAGAAAAAGAAGTAAAAGGAAATGAGAAATCTATTGAAATTCTAATCAAAGTAAAGCAAGAAATAGAGGACAGAACTCCTTTCACTCCACTACCCTCAGTAGCATTGTTGTCAAGTTTGACACCTGACACAACCAATTTAGATTCATGGGGAGAAGAAGACTTGATTAAGATCTAATGAAGGGTGCTCCCCTTAATACCACAAGCACATAACAGAAATAGAGAAACAACAACAATAATATGCAAGAACAGAAAATTGGCTTCTTATTATCTCCACAAATGTGGAATTACAAACTTTCAGAATTACAATATGCAAAGCCACATGGGCATTCCCTTACAATATTCTGTAGGACAAAGCCTCGAATCAATACCCAGAACTGCCCTAGACAACACTACGGGCCTTCTTTATATAGGCAATTTCCACTACTCGAGAAGGTTCTAGAAATTTAGCCCTTAGGGCCAACCAAACTTAGAATTATTTTATTTTACAATTTATTACATCAAAGTCGGCTCAAAATGAGTTTTGAAACCCAAATAGAAATTTTGAAGAAAAATTATTTTTCGCCATTTCAGGTGACCCAACTTCCGAAGACCATAAGTCATCACCCGTTGACCTGATTGGCTATTATAACCCCATTCTGGAAATGCCACGAAGTGCTCTACAGGCTTAACCTATGCAAAGCACCCATCACCCAAATTTTCAACCTCATCCGGGGCCTCTAAAGCCTTCAAAACTGAGTTCAAAGTTTCTGTACCCTGCTACCAATACCGAAAATCTTCAATATCTTCAAAACTACACCTGATCTAGCCATGAAACTTTGCTGGTAGGCTGATATGACTGAGATGAACCTCCATATGTAAAATTAGACATTCCGAGATCGTAAGACCAACTTACTAAAAATAGCAAGTTTCCATAAATAGCAACTCTGCACAAGATAGCCCTTATTGAATACAAAAACAAAAATATTTTTGGGTGATGCAAGATTGCTCTTACACCCAAGATGCTCCTACATCAAGATCAGTGTCTTAGCCATGGAGAAGGCCAAAGAGAAAGAGAAATAGGTAATGAGGAACCCATTGTTTGTTGAATCAGTCAACTTATTGAATAGTCTATTGCCTTTAGACAAGAAAGTGTCTAAGGTGAATTTAGTTGATGATGTTAGCAACATCCTCACAGTCTTTAAGACTAGTTTTACCAGCTTGGAAGAATCTACATCTCAAGTTGCAAAAGATAAATACATGAAGAAAAGGCTAAGTGAATTGATCAGAAACTTCTCACTTGACCTTAGATCACTCAAAGTTGGACAAGAAACTTTGAAGGAATTTGCAGCAAAAGGCATAAAAATTATTGCTGACTGTATGGATCAAGACAAGCTCACTGATGATCATCTCAAGAAGATATAAGAAGTAGAAACAATGATAGAATGTGTAAATAAATCAGTAGAAGACCCCTCCACTAATGTAAACATGTGCAACAATGTATATCAAGGGCAAATTGATAAGATTGAGAAGGCAGAAAAGGAGATGTCCAAGATAAGGGCAAGGCAAACACAACTAAGGAATTCTCTTGCACCCTCATTAGATATAATTAATTAGAATATCAAGGAGATTGATATCACCATGGTGATATATGATCAAGGTCCTAGCATAGATTTGGAGAAGATGGATAAGCTACAGTATGCACTATGCGCCCATCTCTAGATTGTTAATTCATTGATCACATTTTAGAAGAAGGAGATCCAAAACCTGCAGATAGCATATCCGGATGTTCTCTCACAGTAAGTATTTGTAGATACAGTTTTGAAGAACCTTTTTCATTAATGTCAAAGGGGGAGTATGTATAGAATATGGGTTATAGATATGTATAAGGAGATATAAGATAAATGTTTATGTATAAGGGAGATATAAGAAGAAAAAAATTGTATTAAGGAATAGTTAACAACTTGGCCATATTCCTTTGTTGCCATCAATGAAAAAGGGGTAGATTGTTGGCAAGTTGGATATATTAGTGTATATGACTTAGTATAATGTTTTCATTATGGCAACAAAGTCATATAGTAGTTTGAAGTCAGCGCACTTGATGAGAAGATCAGAAATTGGCTAAGTGTTGAAGACTAGATTGTTATCTCTATTGAGCATTCAAGGTTGTCATTAGTATCAAAGGTTATCAAAGATATCATTCGGTCACTTACATTGAGAAAATTAGTAACTAGAAGCAAGACAGACTAGTTGGTAAAGCTTACACACCGAGCACTACACAGTTTACCGAGCAACAACATCACTGACATCGACAGATAGTAAACACCAAGCGTCACAATATACACCGAGTAGTTTATACAGTGTTTACCGATGATCATAGAAAATGGCATAGTAATTTTAAATGGCACATTCTTCTATGAAAATAGTTACAATAGATCAGAAAATGTTTTACCAAGATCGAGGAATATTTATTGTTATGATACTCATTAAATGTAATGTATATCTTATGTAATAGTCTGATCTAGGTCATTTTTGTACACCGTAGATCTTAGGGTTATGACTAAGTTGTGTAACCTAATTTTGTTAAAGTGGTAAAAATAGATCACTATATAAATGTATGTTTACATCATTTGTGATGTGAACTGATTTGAGAACAGATATATGAATCAAGGAGAAAATTGAAGCACTTGCCTAACTTCAAGTCTATTAGTTAATAGAGTAGATTGCAGAGGATATCAAATTAAGCAGAATCAGAAAAGGCTACCAAGTAGTTCAAAATAGAGATTCATCACAGTAAAGGTGAAATACATTCAGAACTTATAGATCCATATTAGACAATTGAGTTGTCAATTAGCAAATAATTGCCTATTGCTTTCTAACAATTGTAATAGAGTTTTTGGATAAATCTCTTAACAGAGTAGACTTAACAATCTTATGTAAATCTCTTAACCGAGTGCACACTTCATTAGTGTTGTTAAAATCCTATAACTAGGTAGATCTAGCTGATCTAACATGTTACTCCTAACAGCGTAAGATCACCATAAGTGATCAAAACTTGTAGCCCTAATAGGAAAACCTTTTCTATTTGCAGTAGTAAAGAATATTTGGGTGTCATCCCCACCCTAGTTTTTACCTTCTAACAAGGGTTTCTATGTTACCAAAATACTTGTGTTAAATGTGATTATCATATTGTTGATTTCATGTTGTTTACTTTCATAAGTTAAATGGATGATTGATACATGCAATCAGATACAAGTTATTTTGCAAGGTTATCACTATTACAGTCATAGATCTGAAAGGTTTACAAGTAAAGTTTTTGAAGGCACTAACTCACCCCTCCACTCTCAGTACCTATCTCTCCTAGTTCCAACAATTGGTATCAGAGCACAATTCTCTTGTTGAATAGTTTAACCACTGACGGGTAAAGATCTAATTCATGGAGAGATATAAGCTTGATAAGACTATTGAGAATCAGAAGATATAGATGTAGATGTTTGTTGAACAATTTAAGCAATCTAGATAATGACTGAAGAAACTAATGGTTGAAAGGAAGAATATAGCTATTCTACAAAATGAGATTGGTTATCATGAAGAACCTATTAATGATATGTTTGAGCATATTGGATCTAGTTCTGGAAGCATCTTTGATGGATCTGAAAGTATAATCACTAATTTGTCTGAAAAGAATCAGCACTTAACTGATCAAGTGAAAGCACTACAAATCGGTCAAGAATCTCAGATGGTGAGAATGGTTGAGACTGTGAACAATGCTAGACAAGCCGAGCAAGAAAGGAATCTGGCTATTGATGACCGAAGATAGATGATTGAACAACTTCAAGCTAAAGAAAATAAAATACAAAGACTGGTTGATTGACACTTCCAAGTATCTAATCAAATGATGACTGTGAAGCAAGAAGTAAACCGAGTAAATGGAGAATTGTCAAGGAATCTTGAAGAGTTTGCAAGACTCGGAGAGGAGAATAAAAAATTGATAAATGAAGTGAAAACTTAGCAGCAACATAATGAAATGAAGAAATTGGCTGAAGATAGTTCAAAGAAGATTCATGACTTTCTGATTAATCAAAGAAGATTTAGGATTAGAGCTAGGATAGGCTATACCAGTGAAGGAGAATCATCACATCAAGTTGAACAAGTCAACAACAATCAAAGTCAAAGACCTAAAGCATTGACATGTTATCACTATGGAAAATGGGGACATACATTTAATGTGTAGAAGCAAAGCACAAGGTAAACCTCTGGTCACTCCTAAATTCAATGGATATTGTTATTATTGTGGTAAGTTTGGACACCAAGCTTATGAGTGTAGAGCTAAATAGAATGATATTTCTAACAATACTAATGTGGAGAAAATATGCTATACTTGTAATAAACATGGACATACTACATGAGAGTGTAAGGAAAAAATGAAGCAAGTATGGACTCCTAAGCAGAAAACACAGCGAAAGCCTTATCAACTGAAGAGACAAGGTAATTCTTATGTTTGGGATTATAATACATGGGCTAACTATGTTGTATGTGGAAGATATGGGCACATTGTAGAAAATTTTTATCGAAAGAGATGGATTGGACAATTGAGAAGTTGGAAAAGCACTGGAATGGCATGTATGCACTATCATAAAGTCAATCATTTAAGTAAAGACTGTAGAGACTGGGCACCAAAGGAAGATCATGTATTTGAGAGTGGATACACTATTGCGGATATCATGAAGTTAAGGAACACTATGTGGAAGAAGGTATCTAATGAGAATGCTGAGTCAAGTAATGATGTCGGTGAAACCTCATCCACTGGATTGGGTGACATCGGTACCTCCACTTAAGGTGATATAGGTATGTATGGGACTGACATTTCAAAATGATCACATTTTACATACAGTTCCTTATACATGATCTGAAAATACCAAATAAGCATGAATAAAGATGCATTATGGTTTATATGTTATGAGCTAACAATGTTATATAGTTAGTAAAAGAGAGACCGAGAGTTAGTTACCCATCGGTAATCACTACACAAGGTTAACTAGACAACAGTGCAAACCGATAGAGAAATCCTATGTTAATTGAGTGACAAGTAAATTGTTATCATCACCGAGCTGATAGCTATTATGTACCAAAAGTTAGGTCAAGCATTAAATGCATGAAAGTTTGAGCGGGAATATCAAAAAGTCTATAAATACATGGGAAACAGAGTTCATTTTTACATTGCGATTTTGAAGAGTGAAGATTTCACAGAGAAGAGTTTGAGCTAAAATATTTTCAGAAGGATTCAAGCCTACTATAGATCGAACCAAAATCACTCTTCAATGATTCTGAGTAAGTTCATTTACTATCAAACACTTTATTTAACCTGCTGCTAGCCAAAACCCTAAATCAATTTATGGCATCTACCTTGTCTGCTAGCAAATCATAAATTGTTGAAGAAGTTAATCTGATTGTTAGGGAAAATTTTGATGAACCTAAGTTCAAGCCACATCCTAAGGTCGCATCACAAATAGATTCAATGGGTGCTTTCTCAAGCATACCAAATAGGGTTTTATTGAAAGAAGATGTACGAGCATATATTCATTGCAAAATTGGAGAAGTAGGAGACTTTGAAATTGTTGCATCACATCAACTACTTTGTGGCACCGATGGAAAATTAAAACAAGAATACAAGAAGATTGAGGAACCAGGGTTATCATGTGTCACATACTATCCGCATTCATTTAAGATAGATTGGATCAAAATCGTATTGAGTAGGTATCATGATGGAAAATTCTGGCTGGATAAACCAATAGAGGTCACCAAGAAAATGATCAGTAGGGTTACTGGGCTCCCTACAATTGACATGTAATGCCCCTCCAACCCTATCAAGTCTTGATTATGCTCACTATAAATTAGGAAGAACTATGTGAGAATGATCCTTCTTGAGATGGTTTCTTAATCTGAACCTCTTCCAACTTACCATAACTTCATATTTTAATGTGGGAAATAATAATATTTACATAGGTATGTTACTATACATCTTGTTGTGCATCAATGATAGTTTAGGACCTTAATGCTAAAAGGATCACCTGATAGACGTATATGCTTTTATGTGAAATGTTCATTATTATTATTTATGTTTACCTTAGGTTAATTGATTATGATCATGTAAGGGTTAGATGGGTTACCTTCTCTAATAACATTACTTGGGATTAGATATGATTAATGCATTTAGGGTTATATGATCTATTTATCTTGATTTGATAAAGGGACATTGTGAGTACATGCCTGATGGTTAAATGGGTTTGTGAAAGATAATAGATGATTTATATTTACATGATTATTTTATGATTCATTATTGTTATACAATATAGATAAGATATCATTTTGATACTAACCACACTAATCCAATTATGTTCTTTGTTGATGTGACTATCAAATGAGGGGAGGCAATCGTAGTTACTCCTCCAGGAGGTCCACAGGATGTCACACTCTCCCTCCTTGTTTGCAATTGTTTGTACATATGTGTGTGTGTGTGTCTATATATATATATATATATATATTGGTTTACTTGGTTGGTGTTGCAGGATGCAAGTACCAGGCATCAACCCACCTGGCTACATAGGTCTGAGCGTGTCGTAAAAATCCTTGAACTATTGTTGTGTGGAGATATTACCAAGATTACTCTCAAGATTACCCATGGACTTAGATTTCTATTTAGGAGGTTACCCTAGTTGGGGAATTTGAATGCGGTATGTGATGTGGTCTTGTGATTTATGATTTGATGTTGTTTTATGAGTTAGATTTATCCTTATTAGTATATGTATATATATTTATATATATAAGTGTATATTATATAGGTATGTGTATATGTGGGTGCACACACATATACCCGTGCTTATATAAATAATAGTATTTGTATGTTTTTTTTAAAGATTGTTTAAATGGTATGTTATTTATAATAATTAAATGAAGTGGATTAAATAAAAGTTAAAATAATATTATTAATAATAATAAAAGAAAAGTTATTTGTATTAAAACTAGCTATCTAGGAGGGAGTTGAACTTGAGACCTCCTAGAAGTTAGGCTAGTTAGTTTCCATGTGTGCTATGTGTTTCCTTGATAGTTATTTGTTGAAGTTTTCTTGTTATGGTTTTCTTTTGAGACTATTTTAATTAAATTTATTAAAACCTTGATTAAGTCTTTTACGGGAAATTATTTGGTTAGCCCTCCAACCAACTATGGAAGTTTGAGAAGTTTCTTCCCATAAAGAAACTCCTCCAACCACTTAGTTGGAGGATAAATATTTGAAGATTTTTGTGTGTGGGGAGAGGATAATTTTGGAAGATTTGTTTTCTTCTAAGTTGTCTGTAATTGATTTCTCCAAAAAAATTTCGTTAAAGTTTATGTGAACTTGAGAGCCTTTGGTTGGTGAAGTCATCTGTGTGAGGATTCCTTAGAATTGATTGCCAGAGGAAGATTTTCAGAAGAATATCTACTCAAGGATTGAAGTTTCATAGAGATTCTCCAGTCAAGGGAAGAGGATTCTCCGCAGGACTCGAGGTAGGGTCTAAACTAGGAAGAATCTCCATTCTTCCTCTTTGTGTATGAATGTGTTCCCTATGTGTTGTATTGCCTATGTAAATTACAGAATGATTATGTTATACATATATATGTTGTGCATGTATTAGTGATTTGGAGTTTAGGATTATGTTTAAATATTTTTCCATGTTGTATGTATATGAATATTTCTACATTTTTAAGAGGTTGTAGGGTCCTTAGCATTCTCCTTGTATATCCTTTCTATTCCAGAATGTCCATGAGTTCTTCAAGGCTTTAGAACTTCTATTTCAACCCTACAATTTCATATCTATTTTTGCACCACATTTCTTTATCAAGATCTAGAACATATTTTTTAGATAGATAGGATGGATTGATGGGCCATTTCCAAAGGGAAACTAGGAGATCTCAAATGGGTCGTGCCTAGATTAGGCAACCATAGTTCCCATAATGCCTAGTTTTACTTGCAAGTCAGAGTTGACAGTCGTATTTTATAGTTTCTGGCAATCGGTTTAGTGTCAGGGGAGAAAGGTCAGTATAGTGTTAACCGAGTAAGTTAGTGGTGATCGAGAAAGTTAGTGGTGACCGAGCAAGTTGGTGTTGACCGAGCAAGTTAGTGGTGACCAAGCAAGTTAGTGTGAACCGAGCAGATTAGTGTTAACCGAGGAAAATAGGATTTATACAAGTATAACATTTAAGTATAAGTATTTCTTATACTTTAAGTTATACTTGTATAAAGGAATTAGGTACCTTCTAGGATGATTGAGATAGGTTTCAGCTTCATAGGAGTTAAGATGCAAATTATATTTTTTGGTTTTTTTTAAAATTTCAAACTTGGCCAAATTTCAGTCACATGAGTTTTTCTTAGACTTATAAAAATAAGCTATGAAATGAGGTGTTTATGCATGTGGAAGTTTTTATCCCTTATGTATGTTTATTACCTATTGTGTTGAGGTTATATGGTATACTTTTGATGTTTTTGCACTTGGCATATTCTTGCGCTTAGTTTGTGAGGCTAGGACTCATCTCAGGTGGGCTGTGTGCACAGGAGGGTTCCTTAGACCTATAAATTAGCCTTGGAAATTTGTACTTATGCATGTGGAAATGTGTATATTTTTATTTGAGATGTCTTGTGATAGAAATTATTCCAATGGTTCTTGTTATGTATATGGCTAAGGTTAGGACTCACTCTGAGGGCCCAAGTGCACAAGGGAGTTTCCTAAACCTATGAATCAGGACATGGAAGTGTTATTTTGTGTCTTTGGATTATGATGGGGTAAGGGAATAGGAACCCTATGTGAGTGGCTCACCATAGGTGTTGGAACTCTAAAGTGGTTGCCACATGATCCTATGGGTGGGTTTGTAAGAAGTGATAACCTTAAAAATTAACCTGGCAAGGGGGGATTCAAAACATAATGAAAGAAAAAATAATAATGGCCACATAGACCTAGTTGGAGTACTGGGACTAGGGACAAGTACCAAGGTGGATCCCTATTCATAAAGGGGGGACCGGGGTTACACGGTTGCTAGGGTGGATCCCAATACACAGGTTGTGTGATGACACTCACCTAGGTGGTCTCCTAGAACCTTAACCTTGGTGTTATAGTATGATGATATTTTATGTTCTTTATTCTTGTTCTTTTGAGCTTTGGTTTATTGGTATTTGAGACTTAGATTTCCTTAAGGTCTTGAGAGTACCTTGGTTCTATCTCCTAGCATGGGGGGGTGGAACTTTATCAATTTCACATGGTTGGGTGGCAAATCTCTTTCGAGGTATGGTTCATGGTTTGTGTCATGGCTTGGTTTTTGAGTTGTTCAGTGGTGAATATTTTGTTCTTGTATCATTTCTGTCTATCTTTTGTTATCGAGATGTAAAGATGTATGGTGAGCTTTGGGAAACTTGATGCCTTCGGGCAATGTGCAGTAACTGTAATTATGTTTGTAAAAGGAAATTGTGAGAAATAAGCTATGGATAAGGGAAGGGAAGGGGATTGAATATGGTTAAATCAATTAGAAATTCCTACCTTATATCTCTTGTTAATTTTAAATGAAATTGAAAGTAACGGTTCTATGCAAATCATTGTAATGAAAGTACTTATGGATCTGTAAACTTCTTTTGATATATGGTTAGTGAAAAGATATGCTAAGGGTTCAAGGGTATCTCCAAGTAAAATAATAAGGGAAAAAGGAACATGTATGTTATTGAAATAAGTAATGGGAGGTGATTTCTTAAATGTATATTTCAATGTGAGCGATGTCGGGTTATTCAAACTAGGTTTTAATATAAATCCTTTACTAGATGTTTACAAGGTTATAGTTGATAATTTGTGGAAGTTAAACTTGTGGAAAAACATGATTCATTAAATGTTTTATGTTGGTTATCAATATATGGTTAAGTACTTTACACTCTTTCTATTATTATATTGAAAATAGAAAGTAAGGACTCTTAATAGAAAAGTTTAATTGAGTTTTGATGGTGCAATTGAGTTGAGCATAGATACTATTTTTTAAGGAGTAAATAAATATGCAAGAATAAATGTGCTTAGTGGATGTGATAAGTAATGTGTGCTTGTTTCACTTCTAAAGGTAAATTACGTGTTAGTAAGGAAAATTAATTCCACTAGTTCATTAATGTAATTGGTTTTGATGTAAAATGGAATCAATGTAAATTGAAGTTGTAATGGAAATAGAATTTGATAGATTAAGTAATAAATGAAATACTTAATAATGGTAAATGAATTCATTAAGGGAACCTTAAGGAATGTACTTGTGAATAGTAATGATGGTATGTTAGAATGTAAAAAAAAATATAGTTGTAATATTAGGTCATAGACCTGATTCCTTATGGGTTCCCTGGTGGGGACATTACATTTAGTATCAGAGCCCTAGGTTGCTACATTGGGAGCTCTAGGGTCTATTTTCATTTAATTTAGTTTCTTCTTGTTCTTATTAAGTTATGTCAACTCAATGGCTATACTTATGTTGCAACATTCTTCTTAGATGCTTTCCAATGTCGTAGAGGATCTTAGGAGAGAGATTAATATTCTCCCTCATCATCTCAACATGAAAATTCCATGTAGAGGATGTGAGGAATTGAAAGCATGAATTATGACTCAGAGGAGTCTCAAATAAGACAACTCTAGTGACTAATTTGGCTAAAGCTAGAACCCATCAAAAGAAAAGTTAGCCTTGAGGAGGCAACTCATTCTGACCATTATGATAGGGATAGAATATAAGCCCTACGTTGTTCTACTAATAATCTTGGGAATCATACTTGGACTACTCGTAATACTTGAGTCTATTGTGTTCCCCATCTGATGTTTTCTTCTAGCCTACCAAACTTGAATACATTGTGTGTCTTCTTTTTAAAGTTTCCTTTATGTTAACAAACTTGAGCATTGAACATAAAAGGTATGTTTTCTATATTTCTACCATAATATCTTGCAAGAAAGGAATATCTGAAATGATTATAAGATTCATGTGGTTCAAATAGATGGTCAATAATTCTTGATACTTGGGTGTTGTGTTCTTATCCTTGTTCTAAGAAAATCTTAAAGAATTGTAAGGAAATTTGTTTATCTTATCTCCTGATCTTATGAATGACTACCAAAATAGTATGAAAAGTTATATACTCTACTTCCCTATAAATGCTAGAGAACACCATGATTTTTATGTCTGATTATTTAAGGCTAGATATATTTCAAACATGTTGTACTTATGGTTGGGAATAAGGGATTATTAGGTTTCTAGGACAAAAAGGATTGTAATATTGGATGGCTGTAAAACATGTTTTGTAGATGTATCTTTATCCCTTCCTTGAGAACTTACAAACTGACATTTTTGTGAAAAGGAGATAATGTGTGTTGAAATTAGGTAATATTTGATATTTAAAAATATGGCAAGAATAAGAATCATCTCTCTTGTATATACCCTCTTAAGTAATAAATTAAATCTATTGTTGAATCAGATGTGTCTCTCCCTTCTTTCTCAAGAAATATGTTTAAAAGGCTAAAGTGCATAAGGGAAAATCAATGTGTCAATAAGGAGAATGTGCTTAGCTAGAGGAAACCCTTGGGTAAAGGACCTATTTCCCCAAGGTTTTTTAATAAATAGGATTAAAATACACAATTAGTTGAAAGGAGAAGTGTTTGATTATATGGTAAGAATTTTAAATTATATATGATCCGCATAAGTGGTGTGAATTGAAACAATGAAAAATCATCAACTATAAGGAAAGAATATGATATTAACAAAATTATGTAGTAATTATTTACTTTATTGGAATTTTGTGTGTGAAATAAGATTGAATCTAACAACATTACTAGTATATAGGAATGATGAGTTATTATGAAAGGAATAATGATATGTCTATTAGAATAAGAGTTAAGTCAAACTTTCTAACTGTTCTATAATGGAAATATTAGAAGAATGGGAATTTGTAGGTAATGGTATAGATGTCATATTGAAGATGCAAGACTTGTAGTTACTCCTCAAGTGTTCTTTTATTGAAATGTGTGTACAAAAGGTTAGAGGGTTAGACATATGAATTTGATTAAATAAGAGGGTAGTCGTGGGACTCATGTATTTCTCTCCCTCTATTAAAGAATCTATGACTTTTATTTTGGAAAATTGTAAAAATTCTAACAAACTTGTTAAGGTTGGGAAAGTATATATACTCGAAAGAAGCTTATTATGAATTTCTGGGATATGGAATTGGTTAAATATCTAGTTGATAAGTAATTTTGATGAAGCTCTAGCTTAATGAATCATGATAAAATTTCTTCGGAATACATTTATGTGTATTGTTGTAATACACCACTAATAAATTGTTATAATAGAATCCTAAAAAGTATCTTAGGTTGCATTATTTGAAAAGGATGTGTATTCCATCTTGTGTGTAAGTTTGATATTAGTGATTCTCCTATAAGTTTACCATAGGCTTGATGAGAAAAAGAAACTAGTTTCATAAAGAGAATTGTTTTTGTCTTATCTCATAAAATTGTATGATGTTCAATATTTGAATGATTTTTATTTTAAAAATATTTACCAAGGCAGTAGTTGTGTGTGTGAAAATTGTATCTGATTTGTAGACACAACACTTCAGTAAAACATTAGAGGTTAGCAAAAATCATGCAAAATTGAAATCTAATTTAACCAAGCAATTTAATGCCTTCTAATAGGTGCGAGATTGATGTTCTCAGATTGCTATCGAGATCAGTGACCTAGACGACACCTAAATGAAGGATTTGAATGCAAAACTGATATGAAATATGAATGCAATTAATCTTTTTTTTTTTGGTATTTTCTATGCAATAAGAATGAAAAACTAATATGAATCTATGCTAAATGATATGCAATGCTCAAAACTAGAAAGATCTCACAATAGCTTGGATTCACAAAGATGATTCTTCAGACTCCAATTCGACAGCGTGAGAATGCAAATTCGTGGATGAATTATGAAGAGTTGAGCCTTGATTTTATAGAAATCCAGGGCTTTGGAGGTGCATGGAAGAAAGCCATAAATCACTCAGATTAACTCAGCTTGATTTTTGAGTTATCTGATAATAAAGATAATTTAATTCACAAAAACATGCAAATCATGCAAAAATAGCTTTTTAACTCAAATTAGAGTTTAGATCAGCTTTTTGAACTCCAAAAGGATGTTGAGTTCTAAAAAGTCAACACTTTGCATTGATTTTCTAATTTGGAGTTTAACTGTTTCTTTTGAATGTGCATAATAATTATGAATTAATAAATAAATAAAGTGATTTATGCTCAACTTAACTAATTTTTGAAAATAAATAATTGATTTATGGGTTAATCAATCATTTAATCAAACTTTTATTAAAAACTATATTATTAAATAATGACAACTTGCTTTAATTAATTAAATAAAAATTTAATCAATTATTCATAGGATATTGGATTTATTGTCAAAATTAAATAATACAATTAATAATAGATAGAATTAAATTTAATTACACAATTAAGTGGCAAGATATTAAATCTAATTAATTAAATATGAAAATATTCAATTAATCAAACTTAGGATAAATGTGATTTATCGCCAAATAATCATTAAATTAAAGATAATTAAGATAATTAGGAATATTGCTAGGAATATTCTCCGATGTAGAATTTAAGATAATCAATTAGGATTCAATGATGTTTAGATGTGCCTTAGGTTAGGACTTCGATGTTGATTTCGTTCAATTTGTAGATGTAGGAGGTTAATGAACTTATAGCCCATTTTTGGGGTATTATAGTAGTATGATCGTAGTATCTTATGTGTACAAATTGAGAAGAAATAATCCCTGTATCAATATGTATCTAGTTTAGAGAATGAAATTTGAATTCTTAATTACATTTCAGATTCCTTAAATATGTTTTGGTATTGAAAGAACTCCTAATTCCTAAGGTGAAAATTATACTTAATGTATCAATGATAGACTAAAAGTAGAAATGTTTGTAATATTCTTATTTTATGTTTGATCAATGGATAGAAAATTTTGACTTCCAGGAGTAAGTCAAATCTTAGGGAGGGATGATGTAATGCCCCTCCAACCCTATCAAGTCTTGGTTATGCTCACTAGAAATTAGGAAGAACCATATGTGAGAATGATCCTTCTTGAGATAGTTTCTTAAGCCGAACCTCTTCCAACTTACCATAACTTCATATTTTAATGTGGGAAATAATAATATTTACATAGGTATGTTAATATACATCTTCTTGTGCATCAATGATAGTTTAGGACCTTAATGCTAAAAGGATTACCTGATAGACATATATGATTTTATGCGAAATGTTCACTATTATTATTTATGTGTACCTTAGGTTAATTGATTATGATCACGTAAGGGTTAGATGGGTTACCTTCTCTAATAATGTTACTTGGGATTAGATATGATTAATGCATTTAGGGTTATATGATATGTTTATCTTGATTTGATAAAGGGACATTTTTAGTACATGCCTGATGGTTAAATGGGTTTGTGAAAGATAATAGATGATTTATATTTACGTGATTATGTTATGATTCATTATTATTATACAATATAGAAAAGAGATCATTTTGATACTAACCACACTAATCCAATTATGCTTTGTTGATGCGACTGTCTGATGTGAATGTCAGATGAGGGGAGGCAGTCATAGTTACTCCTCCAGGAGGTCCACATAATGTCGCACCCTCCCTCCTTGTTTGCAATATATATATATATATATATATATATATATATATATATATATATATATATATATATATATATATATATATATATATATATATATATATATATATATATATATATATATATATATTGGTGTACTTGGTTGGTGTTGCAGGATGTAGGTACCAGGCATTGACTCCACCTAGCTACACAGGTCTGAGCGTGCCGTAAAAATCCTCGATCTGTTGTTGTGTGGAGAGGAGATATTACCAAGATTACTCATGGACTTAGATTTTTGTTTAGGAGGTTACCCTAGCTAGGGAATTTGAATGCGGTATGTGATGTGGTCTTATGATTTATGATTTGATGTCATTTTGTGAGTTAGATTTATCCTTATTAGTATATGTATATATATTTATATATATAAGTGTATATTATCTAGGTATGTGTATATGTGGATGCACACACATATACCTGTGCTTATATAAATAATAGTATTTGTATGTTTTTTTTAAATATGTCTTGTGATAGACATTCTTCCAATGGTTCCTATTATGTATATGGCTAAGGTTAGGACTCGCTCTGAGGGCCTAAGTGCGTAGGGGTGTTTCCTAAACCTATGAATCAGGACATGGAAATGTTATTTTGTGTCTTTGGATTGTGATGGGGTAAGGGAATAGGAACCCTATGTGAGTGGCTCACCATAGGTGTTGGAACCCTAAAGTGGTTGCTAGATGATCCTATGGGTGGGTTTGTAAAAAGTGATAATGTTAAAAATTAACCTAGGAAGGGGGGATTCAAAAGATAATGAAAGAAAACATAATAATGGCCACACAAACCTAGTTGGAGTACCAAGACCAGGGATAACTACTAGGGTGGATCCCTATTCATAAAGGGGGGACCCAAGTTACATGGTTGCCAGGGTGGCTCCCAATACACAAGTTGTGTGATGACACTCACTTAGGTGGTCTCCTAGAACCTTAACCTTGGTGTTATAGTATGATGATATTTTATGTGCTTTATTCTTGGTCTTTTGAGCTTTAGTTTATTGGTATTTGAGACTTAGATTGCCTTAAGGTCTTGAGAGTACCTTGGTTCTATCTCCTAGCATGGGGGGTGGAACTTTATCAATTTCACATGGATGGGTGGAAAACCTCTTTCGAGGTATGGTTTGTGGTTTATGTCGTGGCTTGGATTCTGAGTTGTTCAATGGTGAAGATTATGTTCTTGTATCATGTCTCTCTATCTTTTGTTATCAAGATGTAAAGATGTATGGTGAGCTTTGGGAAACTTGATGCCTTCAGGCAATGTGCAGTAACTGTAATTATGTTTGTAAAAGGAAATTGTAAGAAATAAGCTGTGTATAAGGGAAGGGAAGGGGATTGAATATGGTTAAATCAATGATAAATTCCTACCTTATATCTCTTGTGAATTTTAAATGAAATTGAAAGTAATGGTTCTATGCAAATCTTTGTAATGAAAGTACTTGTGGATCTGTCAACTTCTTTTGATATATGGTTAGTGAAAAGATATGCTAAGGGTTCAAGGGTATCTCCGAGTGAAATAATAAGGGAAAAAGGAACATGTATGTTATTGAAAGAAGTAATTGGAGGTGATTTCTTAAATGTA
Source organism: Chamaecyparis obtusa (assembly GCA_027943335.1). NCBI lineage: Eukaryota > Viridiplantae > Streptophyta > Pinopsida > Cupressales > Cupressaceae > Chamaecyparis > Chamaecyparis obtusa. The sequence goes on from BSBK01006958.1 coordinate 754,637, forward strand.
TATTTCAATGTGAGCGATGTCGGGTTATTCAAACTAGGTTTTAATATAAATCCTTTACTAGATGTTTACAAGGTTATAGTTGATAATTTGTGGAAGTTAAACTTGTGGCAAAAAATGATTCATTAAATGGTTTATGTTGGTTATCAATAGATGGTTAAGTACTTTACACTCTTTCTATTATTATATTGAAAATAGAAAGTAAGGACTCTTAATAGAAAAGTTTAATTGAGTTTTGATGGTGCAATTGAGTTGAGCATAGATACTATTTTTTAAGGAGTAAATAAATATGAAAGAATAAATGTGCTTAGTGGATGTGATAAGTAATGTGTGCTTGTTTCACTTCTAAAGGTAAATTACGTATTAGTCAGTAAGGAAAATTAATTCCACTAGTTCATTAATGTAATTGGTTTTGATGTAAAATGGAATCAATGTAAATTGAAGTTGTAATGGAAATAGAATTTGATAGATTAAGTAATAAAATGAAATACTTAATAATGGTAAATGAATTCATTAAGGGAACCTTAAGGAATGTACTTGTGAATAGTAATGATGGTATGTTAGAATTTTTTAAAAAAATTAGTTGTAATATTAGGTCATAGACCTGATTCCTTATGGGTTCCTTGGCGGGGACATTACATGACAAGGCAAAAGCCTTCCATAGTTCATCACAACCTGATGTTAAGAAGAACACTAGAGCTCAATGGGATGGTTGGACACTAAAAATTTCATCAATTAGAGACCCAACAATTAAGTTCACAGCACATGTAATCGGGTACAAAATATTTCAATCAAGTAGACTCAATAGCGTACCCTGCAACACAGTAGACATGGCATACAAAATTGTGGAGAAAGGTCATGAGGTTGATCTTGCTAAGGTACTATTACATCAACTAAAGGAAAACATGAAGACTATAAGGTCAAATAAGTCAAACACCTATAAGTTTGGATCACTACTTGTTTGTATATTTTTCTATCTATAAAAGTATGTACCTAGTGTCAGTAAAGTAAACTGGACAACAAATAAACCAATAACTACATAGATTACCCCCATGATAAGTAAGTTAGGAGATAAATTGAATATAGAATTTGATGCATACTTCAAATAATTTCAGACCAAAATGCATCAAAGAAGTAGAATTCCAAGGGAATTAGTTGAAAAATTTGACACAGACATTTTTTTTATAGTGGACATAGATCATTGCATGATAAAAGTAGTTGAACCTAGATCAAAATGGTTGGCACCTATGGGTTATGAAATGAACCATGATTTCACATTGAAATCTATTAATGCACTACTTGCATTACCAAAATACCCCATTGCCACTAGGCTCGGAACATATGAAGATGCCAAATCTAGAATCACTACAGGCATAGAGATCAGTAAAATGTCTAGAAGGGAAAAGAAGATGAAGAAAGATCTTACTGGTAGATTTGGAGATGTCTCTAACTCATCTAAGGAGACACCGATTGAACAAGCAATCGAAGGTCAATTAATGTTAGCTAACAAGCCATATGATAGTGAGGAGACCAAGTCTGAAGAAGAAAATGATCCCACACTAGTTCCTCCTCCCAAAGTTCCTAAGAAGAAGCAGTTACCAGTACAAGAAGGTATAAGGACAATATCATCAACTGCAGCTTCACCACCACAAAAGAAGGAAGCAGAAAAGGTAATAAAATGAAAGGCGGCTACACCGACTAAGACTAATGTGAAGAAAGGATCCAAGGTTGCAGCTGAAGCACCAAAGAAAAGGAGAAGACTGATAAGAGGTAGAGAAGACCTTGATGACACTGAAAATGAAGATGACATCAATCAATTCAAGGTGGTCAGCAACAAGGTATGGTCAATAGATGAAGTCATTGAATATATAATTGAGAACGGAGACCTTGTTGATCTGGAAATAGGCAAATTTGACAAGATGTCAATTGAGAATCAAACCAAGATAGAAGAGGTAGTCATCCAAATGATGATAAAATTCAAGTAAGTTCCATTGGAATTTTCATGTTCATTACCAAAGGAGTTGGATGACAGGATAAACCAAAAGTGGGCTTATGCACCTGAAACCGAGAAAAGAAAGAGAGAAAGATCTCTAGTTCAGGCAGTCCCACATCTCAATATACTAGAAATTGATGAACACATGGCTAACTATCAAGCAAGATTTATGGTAAAGCACTAGGCCATGACAATACTAGATGAGAACATGTCAGATGTAGATGAGACTGGAGATTCTCTATAGAGATCTATTTTTGAAGATAGAGAAAAAGCTGAGCAAAAGTCATTATTAAACCTGTCTAAGAAGAGACAAGATTCCAAAGGTAAAGGTATTTATATTGATGATGGCACAACAAAGAATTCAAAGGACACCGGTATATCAGTTACCAAGGTAATTGATATCACTGAGAAAAAGGAAGAAATAACTATTTCACAGGATGCAATGGATCTAATAGAGATCCAACTAAAGAAGAAAATTGATGATGAAGTACTCATTGAGGACATCACAAATGGTGATCTTGATGACAAGGAAGATGAGGATGTAGACATTACACCTCCACATACTCAAGATGAGGCTCAAGTCATTGAATGTACATTTACATCATTACTGGGTAAACTTCATGTACTTGTAGAAGCAGTTAAAATCATTTCACAAGTACAACCTGACAGCTCAGACCCCGAGCAACACAAAGACACCATAGGGGTACAAGAAATTGAGAAACCTGTAGAGAAAGATGAGCCTAACAAAATAGAGGCACCTTCCACTGAGACAAAGGTAACATATGAGATAAAGGCAACTAACACCACATCCGAGGCTCCCACTCCATCAATCAAGACAATGGCTACCAAGGAGCAGAAGAAGGAAGAGAGTGTGTCAACTAGGAAGGATACTTCGAACACTGTAGACAAGACTCTTGTTGTTATTGAGAATAAATCACCATTAGTATTGGAGAAGAAGAAGAAAAAGAAAGGAAAAGGGTCAGTCACTCTAGATGAAGTGATAATTATTCTTGAGTGTGACCCAAGGACCCTAAGCCCCGAAGAACTAAGCAAATATGGGGAATTATGTTCAAGGAAGGTAGCTCAAGAGAAGCTGAAGCAAGAGACTAAGAGAAAAGAAATTCTAACAAATGTGAGGGATATACTCCCATCATAGATCAACTTGCTATATTAACAGAGAAGATCAATTCCCCGGATACCAATGGAGACAAATGGATTGAAGAAAGGGCAGAGTCAAGGATACAGAATAAATTGGCAGAGAAAATTAGCCAAGAAGTGGAAATTAAGAAGGTCAACTTATCTATGGTAATTACTGAGATCAAATCTATCACCCAGATAATTTGTCAGTTCTTACTAAAGCTTTGTACTATAGACACCTTCACTATTGAAGTCAGTGAAAAGATAAAAGGACTGGAAGTGGAAATCAAAGTCAGTACAACTACAGCTATAACCGAGCCAAATGCTTTCACAAAGAACATTCACCAAGCTCAAGAACTCTGGTGGTTAATAAAAGATTTAAAGAAACAAGAAGAGCACATAACTGATCAGGTCACTGAGTTATAGACAGAACTCCTTCCATACCTGAAATTTTTTGAGGCACACATTGTCAAAGCAGAACAACTTGTTGCAACACCAAAAATTTCTATGTTGGATAACATCTTTGACATGCATGCACAAGTTGGTCTTGAGCACATTGCTCTCACCAACTTGAAAGAGGAATGGGAAAACCTCTTAGAGTCAGTAAAGAAAACCCACCCGCATATTTTTGACAAAACGTGAGTATGCTGGTCCATTTTTGTATTTGGCATTATTATCAAAAAGGGGGAAAGAAATGTATATGTCAACATGCCAAATAAATATGTACATAGATGCTACGTATACTACTTATTAACCGGGAGCATGCACCAAGGGGAGTACTTAGAAATTTTGATAAGCATATATGTATATGGCGGAGAGATAAGTTATATATAGAAAAATTTTGTCTATATACATTCGATTTTTGATACTAATGCCAAAGGGGGAGATTTTTATCTCTATTGAGCATTCAAGGTTGTCATTAGTATCAAATGTTATCAAAGATATTGGTTGGTCACTTACATTGAGCAAACCAATAACTAGAAGAAAGAAGACTAGTCGATAAAGCTTACACACCGAGCACTACATAGTTTACCGAGCAATAGCATCACCAATACCGACAGACAGTAAACACCGAGCATCATAGTATACACTGACCAGTTTATACAGTGTTTATCGAGAATCACAGAAAATGACATAGTAATCTGAAATGTCACATTCTTCTATGCAAATGGTTACAATAGATCAAAAAACATTTTACCAAGATCAAGGAATATTTATTGTTATGATATTCATTAAATTCAATATATATCTTATGTAATAGTTTGATCTAGGTCATTTTTGTACACCGTAGATCTTAGGGTTATGACTAAGTTGTGTAACCTAATTTTGTTAAAGCAGAAAAAATAGATCGCTATATAAATGTATGTTTACATCATTTGTGATGTGAACTGATGTGAGAATAGATATATGATTCAAGGAGAAACTTGAAACACTTTCCTAACTTCAAGTCTATCAGTTAACAGAGAAAATTGCAAAGGATATCAGATTAAGCAGAATCAGAAAAGGCTACCAAGTAGTTCAGAGTAGAGATTCATCACAATAAAGGTGAAATACATTCAGAACTTACAGATCTGTATCAGACAATTGAGTTGTCAGTTAGAAGATAATTGCCTATTTCTTTCTAACAATTGTAATAGAGTTTTTGGATAAATCTCTTAACAGAGTAGACTTAACAGTCTTATGTAAATCTCTTAACCGAGTGCACACTTCATTAGTGTTGTTAAAATCCTATAACTAGGTAGATCTAGCTGATCTAACATGTTACTCCTAAATAGGTAAGATCACTAGAAGTGATCAAAACTTGTAGCCCTAATAGGAAAACTTTTTCTATCTATAGTAGTGAAGAATTTATGGGTGTCATCCCCACCACAATTTTTACCTTCTAACAAGGGTTTCTGTGTTACCAAAATACTTGTGTTATGTGATTGTCATATTGTTGATTTCATGTTGTTTACTTTTATAAGTTAAATGGATGATTGATACATGCAATTAGATATAATTTATTTTGCAAGGTTATCACTGTTATAGTCATAGATTTGAAAGGTTTACAAGTAAAGTTTTTGAAGGCACTGATTCACCCCTCCCCTCTTAGTACCTATCTCTCCTAATTCCAATAGTGTACAATGTACCTAAAGCTCAAAGCATCAGTGCACGTGCGTACGATTGAGTTATGGTATGTTCCTTAGAAGATAAGTTGGTTAGAGTATATTCATGCTTAGTCTATGAGTGCATGATCATATATGCAAGTATGAAAAAGTTACAGACAGTTGAAGTTACACATCCAGTGTGTGCCAAAGAAGAATAGAGTAAGCAGCCGATTGTTGGCATTTTGATTTGCAATTATATTATTATGATTTAAAGGCCATGTGTCTATTGCAATTAGGTTGCTGAAATATAATTATGTTTGTTTGTAAACACTTTTGAGCCAATTGAATTGGAAGTGTTGTATGTAATCAGTTAAAGGGCTGACCTAGTTATTTGTTTTGTATGTGCATATAAATATAAGATGCACCCATTGTAATTAGCATGAGAGTTGATATAGAGTTGAGATAAGAAGAGAAGAAGTGTGCGAAGAGTCTATAAGATGTATTAGATATTTGCAAGAGGTCAAAGTATCTGAGGTGTATTTTGGTGCTTTCATTATTGCTCCCATGTTGTCGATCTGATTTTGTGCTTCATTGTATCCAATGCATCTAGTATCTCCTTTAACTCTTCTTGCATACAATTGAGATTCTATCAAATCAGAATTGGTGTGTAGTTTATCAATGTGATTCTTTTCCACTTTCAATTCAAATTCCAAGATTTCTTTATTGTTCCTTAGCTCCAAGATTTCCATGTTTTCTTTCCTCAATTCTTCATATAGTTGAAGGTTCTCTTTGATTGGTTCATCATAGAATTCCTGATTGTTGGTCAATTTATCATCTAATTCTTCAATCTGTTCTTTTAGAGATGAATTTTCTTCACTGAGATTTTTGATCATGATCCAGGCTAAATCACCGGTAGAGCATTCCTTCAAATCTTTTCTTAGCCTTTTGATGAATACTTGAGCATCACTAACTTTTTCTTTAAGTTCTTTAATTTCTTTTTCAGATATGTCCATGTCTTCAAGAGAAGCTTCAAGATTTCTTTTTAGATGTTTCATTTCTATTTTGTCCATGATCTCCTCAAGTGGTTAAACTTCTTTGTAGAGGACCAAAGCTCTGATACTAATTGTTAGGAATGGGAACATTGAGAAGGGGAGGGGGGGGGGGGGTGAATCAGTGTTCACTGTATTTTATCTTTTTACTTAATCTCAAACTGAACTTAAATACTTAAGTACTGAAATCAACATCCACATAAACATGAAATATGAAATCAACACATAACACCAATATGGTTACGGGGAAACCCAAATAGGTAGAATTGACACCCACTAATATTCTATACTATTGTTTTATGATCCTTGTTAAAATATTTGTAACCCTGTTAGGAGTTTCTTTACAATGTATTAAGTACAGTAGACCTAGTCAAGGGTCGGACCCTATTAGAATTATTTTACAATTAACCCTGTTAGGGGTGTGGACTCACTTTCCTAGAGCTCACTGCTCAAGTGGTGAATGTTGCAACCTTCTGATCTAATATACACACTATATCTGCTAAATGAATTGTTACTGTGACACTACTTGTCTGATCAGTTCTTTTGATACGCTGATGCTTTGACCTCTTACAAATCTCTAATACATCTTATAGACTCTTCGCACACTTCTGCTTTGCTTATCTCAACTCTCATGCTAATTACAATGGGTGCATCTTATATTTATATGTGCATACTATAATGCCCCACCAAGGAACCCATGGCTCAAGGACATTAGGACATTATACTCATTAAGTCATTCACAATATATATATATATATATATGTTAACAAAGTAGCAGAACATAATCTAATTGGATTTATTTAATGTTACTAGAAGTCAAAAGAATAAAGACATCAAGTACTACTTGTCCTGCTCAATTAACAAATTATTATTCTTGCATACCTTAATATTGCTAACATTCTTTTACATGATGACCTCCATGTCCAACACCTATAACTACACACATGTCTAAACAACTAGATGCAAACATTAGATATATTCCATTAGAAATAAATTCTTTATCAATAGCTTAGCTATGAGAATCATTATTAAGAAGTGAAATCATTGTATTAGAAACTTAAAGACAAACCCTCAGGGACTGGACCTAGGCCTCAGGGGCTCATCATCGATGGCCTTACCTATGTTCATGCTCAGAGACTTCATAGTTTGACTCTCCCATTCTAGACTATCTATTTATAAAATCAAGAAAGCGGGTATGCAACCCTTTCTAGGCCCTATTCCCTAGACAATTTTTCCATCAGCTGCCACCCACTTAGGTGGAATCTAAATAAAGTCATATACTTAATCCATAACTTGATACTATTTCCATAACTCAAGGTAGAGTTAAAATAATACTATTATAAAATAATATATCTTTCACTTTTATTCTAGTACCTTCTTATTATACCCAGCCATTTGTAACTATCCAAAAGATAATATTTCTATTTATCTAATGTTAATTTATTTTAAACAAAATAACCATGTTTCTAAATATTCATACTCTATTAAAATTTGTGGTAATTGTTAAATTTAGAAATTTCTAATAGACAAAGTTAATTACATATAATCTCTAAGAACCTTAGCCACTTCAAGATTTCAATATGATTCTAGAGGGGAAGAAAGTTTATAAGATGCCCTAGTTATGAGATTCCAAAAATATAAAGCAATTTATGGACAGCCACATTTGCAAGTCTACTAGATAAATATCTAACTGCTTATAGATTTCAGTAAAATAATACTGACTTAAAATAGCTATAACTTTCACATACGTTAACCAAATCAAAAACTTAAATATGTTTCGAAAATGGGAGAATGTGAAAAAGAGAAATATGAAATAAACTTTTAGAATATCATAACCAAGTACGAGAAAATTTTTCTGCAACAAAACTCACTTATTTAATCTGAAAAGCAATTCATTACAATATCTAAAACACAAAGAAATAGTGCTCCATAAAATTAAATTTAAATTACACAAATTAACAATAAGACACCATGAAGGAATATTAATATCAATTTAATATAATCTACAAATTTACAAAACTAGATTAAAAGATAAACCAATATTGTTAAAATATTCAAATTCTAAACCCATAATACATATTTTATTCGATAACTTAACTTGTCTCCTACAAAACATAAACAAATATAAATAGTGGCATAAGATATTCAAAAATTTAAAGCAATAGAGTGGTAAAAACATTAATGGATGAGGAAGAAATAAGTGAAAATATTTATCAGCAATGGAACAAAATTTAAACCAATTTCACATAGCATACAAATAAATTAATATCAGAGAACTGGTTAAGGGTACTCACCTCTTTTCTCTGTTAGAGATGTTCGGAGGGTTCATTATTGAATGTATGTTAAACTCTATTATGTATGTGCTAGTACATCCCTTTTCTTGATCCTCAATATGCCCTTCCGTGAAATCTTCTTTTCTTCATCTTTTCACACAAACATAAATCTCCCTCCTGTGCATTTATTTCTCTCTCTCCCCCTTACACATTACATCAGTCTCAATATATGCAAAGCTATTTGGAAATTAGTTATCTCTCATTTCTCCACCAACCGTTTCCCTTTCCAACCAAAGAGTCACCACGTTTCAAATAGATATCTTTAATTATGAGACAATTAGAAAATAATAGAGATGGTCTTTCATATAATACTTAGTTTGTTTTTAGTTTACAAACTAGATTGTTGCTACCTTGATGATTAATTTAATCTTTACACATGTATCTTTAAAATACATCAATAAATATAAATAAGTAAAAATATTTACTTTGTAATTAAAATATTTATAATATTTGATAACTTTCTTAATTAGGATATGTAATAAAAATAATAATTTAATGACTATTAATATTACAAGATGTCTTGTATATTTTTATTTATTTATTAATGGATTATTAATTCTATAAAATAATTAAATCAATCAAAATAAAATGACAATGACACATATAAAACTAAGCAATATATTTAACTATCATAAACTCTACATAGACGTGCATTATCACTATTGGAAAATAAAGAGGGGTTACTTACTCACATCTCTCCCCATTAGAATACTTATGAGTGATCCTCCTCAATGAGTTAGAGTTAGAGAGGCACTACATCCTCCCCGCCCAAGATGAGACTTACTCCTGGAAGTCAAAAATGTTAAAATGGAAATACATCACACATTAGATCATAAACACATTTTAACTGATATCACATACATAACCAATCCTTGAATCCATGCACTATATAGAGAACAATCCTCATAATATGGTTAAGCATGAAATATATATCCCAATCAATTTTACTATCACCAACAAGGCTAACTTCAACTTGATCAAATATAAGTATGAATATAATTTTCCCTTTACTTAGAAAGTACGCACCAAGGTAAATAGCTTGGACCACTCAATTCTCCTTAAAATATATCAAAATATTACAAATTCCTTCTCTTTCAACACATAAAAAAAAAAAATTCTTACTTGCATCTGACATAATGATACATTTCAATCGAAAATAAAATATTGAGCATATCCAAATGTTCTTTATAAACAATTATATCAGTCCACATCACTAGGATTACACATCACAAGGATCAGGAGTGGATATACTTCTCTAGACAAGCTCTCACTCCAGGATACAATTTCACTCTCATCTATATCCAAAATCCATAATTGATACCTCACATAGTGGCTTGATGGTGTCTTGGGCCATTGCCATGAAGGCCCTCCATACAAGTCCACATGTCGTATCCCTTGTTTGTGTAAGGTGGTTAGCCTCCAAGGAACAGACACCACACATAGGAAGGTAATGGATACTAGCTACATAATAGCCTCACATACTCCCATCCTCAAGGGTTCTCTACATCTACTTCCTTGTATACACTCACCAAGTCTACCTCTTGCATCTTTAGTGAGGAATCACAACACAACACAAGACCAACATTTGAAAATACAAAAGAAATTAGCTTAGCCAAAAAATTTCATAAATAATAGAAAATGAATTGTCAATATCAATAAAATAAGAATCCAAGATGTTGCAACAATAAATTATGTTGAAGATAAATTTTATAAGTAGTGGCTAAACTTTCACTGGAAAAGATGAGAAAATTACTGGTCTACACAATCAAAGATGAAAATCACCATAAATTGCACATCACATCACTGTGTGACTATATCTAGTCACCTCATGAGGAAGGAGGGAACAATGTCTAGCTATCGCAATAGCCCTTCATGTGGCTGGGCCAGGGAAACACTACCCACATGGCATAGGGGGTTCACCTCGGCAACACCCCTGCATCGGATGGTGCAAAATAAGCATGCCAATCCACCCGACATGACCATACACCAAGTGGAGTAAGCACACTCTAGTCGTATGTCGCATGGTAGTGTTCCTTGTGGAGTAGGCACACACAGGACACACCCCGCATAATGATGTCTCTCATAGATCATCATTGTAGCTAGAGGTATACATGGCTTGGGCCCACCCATATGCCTACTGCGTCTACAAACTAAGCATCCATGGGTGCCCCTCTACAAGCATGCAAGAATCACCAATATACTCTGCATCAAGTAGGAAATAAAATGCATACATATACTGTGCCTTCACGTAATCATGTATGTGGCATCATGTTCTCGAGCTCAGCTTGCTACCATCAGCAACACAACATCATCACCTCACACTATGTCGGAACAATAGTGGGGTGTGGCATCATATTCATTGCATCATGTCGGAACATGTGTGAATACGGTATCCATAAATCATATATCTCCTCTTAGAGGCTCATATCAAGTACTGGTATTGTGCTCAAGAACTGTGGAAATTAGGATAAACACTTATGAACCAAATGTTTAGGTTCCTCATAAGGGGAAGCATAGTTTACTCTTTTCCCTCGAGTAGTGAAAGCTAAGGTCACTTCATGCCGCCATTATATGTACGCCACATAAATACCTAAGGAAATGGTGCTACTACTACCCCTCGACATACTAAATTACCAACACTCATGGGTTGGCACTCAGTAGGGTGACAAACAAGAAAGCAACACATGTGTGGTATGGTTCTCCCATACCCTTATCCAAAACATAACTTCTATGGATGGCACTCATTTTGCACCACTCCATGGAACTCAATTAATTACTGGTTATACACAACACCCAACATAAGCACTGGCACTAGTTTTATCACATTTACAAGGAAGTACACAATAAAATCACATAGTATCCATATATTCTAATTTTTATTTTATTTTATTTTCACAATTCACTTTGTCTACTTGGTACAAGATACCAATGACATACTTAATCACATTTCACCTCCTCATGGGCATATGCCAATATCCAATGTACACATATCAATCTCTGTCATTCCCATAATGTGAGACAATAACATCTATTTTCAAGATGACTTTACCTTATATAAAATAAGGCACAAGAAAAATGATACATTATATTTCTTCAAGAGTCATCGAATCAACACATATTTGTTTTAATTAAGGAAAGGAAACAATAAACTTGTACTACGTACATTTATTAGTCACATAATAAATTCAAAACTAATCATTATAAACCATTTACTTTTCACCCAATCAGGGGCACCAAGAGTGGACCAAGTATCATCTTTTCAAATAAATGAATTTGCTAGGTACTTTCATTACACATGATAAATCCCTCCAATAAGAACACAACAAACCACAAAGACATTTCAAGACACTAGTTTTCACTAACATAGTAACTTCAATACTAATAAGGAAATGCATTGAATTCTCAATTGCCTAGTATTGCAATTTGGGGAGGATAATCACATCATTACTGGACTTACCATAGCATTCATATTTCATCTGAATATTACCTGTTCACCAAGTCAAGAACAAACAATTTCAGAAAGATAGTCAAGAAAATATTACATCAAACCTAGCTCTTCCTTCAATAATTATACCAAAAGAACACATATTCCTTTCATTATGAAAAACTCCTAATTTCATCCCTATGGTTAATCCCTACATAGGCTTATAGTCACAAATGGACCTTGGGAACTTAGGTCCTTTAGCCAAGAATTTCCAAATAAAATCATATATTTACTTTACATAGATAACATCATTTGATGGTCATTTATTATGAATAGAGAAGAGATATTTATTTTTAATTTGTGGTGATTATTATCAAATATCGCTAATGAAAATTATTTGAACATTCATAGGTTAGAAAAACCATAATCAATCACACATCATGTCACATTATCAATTACATATAAAGCTCAAGAGAAATAAACATAATCTTAATTTAGAAAATGTTACCAAACTATTCATAATTCTTCAACAACATGGCCAAAAGGATTCCCCAGAAATTCTAGTGTTGCAACCTAGTTAATAAGGTTCTAAATTCCCCTTTCGTACAAAAATTTGGTTGTCAATTCTCTTTTAAAATAGGAAAAAGAAAAATGAGATGCAATACTTCAACCATTTCAATAACCTACAATACATATGCAACTTAACTTCATCATTTTGACTCTATAAGAATAACTACTACCATCGTAATATCTTACTCCTTGCTATAAATGCAAGCAATTAAATTCCAACTTATAAAAGCTCATTAACTAGAATAATTGATCAGACATAGAAATTATGATGTAA